>LPNX010943078.1:39460-137327 GCA_001517045.1 Pseudotsuga menziesii
GGCCATAATTAGAAGACTATGAAGAATATGTACTTTGACCATTCTATTCTATATGGGCCATTATCCCTGGTCTGAGAGCCCAAAAGACTTGATAAAACTATTATTCAATTCAGATAGAGGAAACCTAAAGGAAGTAAGATCTAGAGGGGGGGAAACCCTACAAAAACATATAAGATAAGTGTTTATATTTTATTTGAGAATGTTTATATGATATTGTTCAATTGAGTACATGATTAGATTTAGGAAATTTATACATATTAGAATTTTTGCATTGATAATCAATATACTACTAATATGCATGTTATGGGTAAGTGGCCCAGGTGGTGTAAAACATTCCATTGCTACTTATCTAGAATGAAACCTCTTTGTTGACATATTGGGAGTAGTACACACTCTTAATAATGTTTTGGTAGATATGGAAGTAATCTAGAAAGTTACCGTACGTATACGGGATATGGATGAATGTTGTGTTGAAGCATTGACTAAGATAGTTGCATATGTCTTTATGCATACAAATTTTTTATTTGGAAATTATAAAATGTTTCTAATCATACATTTGAATTTGACTTGCAAGAAATATCGTGTGATAAAGACTCACAAAGAAAAATTGAAGAAGACTTCAACATTTTCTATAAGGTTGAATACAAATAGTCAAATTATCCTACACCTCACATGATTGATGACCTCCATGACGGAGGGAGCAGTGTGTTCTAGAAGCTGAAGAAGGATGATGTAGACTATTCCATGATGACTTGGATAGATTTTCAGATGGACTTGACATCAAGACGACCACTGTGATGGAGGGAGCAATATGTGCCATGATGAATTGGAAAAAGTGTGTGACATGATGACTTGGTAGAAGTGAGTAGGACATAACCATGCTGAATTGGTTCCCTGAGAATGCTATGTTGACTTGGCTAAGGGTGAGTGTCCCATAGACATAACCATGATGACTTGGTTCCCTGAGAATTCCATGCTGACTTGGATAGGGGTGAGTGGCCCTGTTGCTGACAAAACAGATCCCATTTTATCATTTAAAATGGGAACCCCATTCACTCATCAACAAGGTAATATCTATGGTTATTATCTTGCTGGCGGGGCATCATTCATGGTTGTCTTGATTCTTCTGCTTTTTCATGTTTTTGTTTGAACACAATTTTCTTCAAAGCCTTGTTTTTTTTGGTTTGTGGATTGCGAGAAATATGGTCTTTTTTATTTCAAACATGTTAATTCCACAGTCCGCATTGCGTAGTCCAAATATCAGAATTCCTTTTTTTGGAGGTTTTGAAACTTATTGTTCCTCAACCCGCAACCTGCAATGCAGATTGTAGATGTTGTGATCCTTTTTGTTTGTATTTTTACCTTTCTGCAACCCGCAATCCGCAATGCAGATTGCGCATGTCAGAAAGCATTTCTCAATAAAAAATCAAGTTATTGATCCTGCAATTCCGCAACCCTCTATGCAGATTGCAGTAGTCGAAAACCTAAGAATATAATAAAATCACAAATCGCATTTCTGTGATCCCGCAACTCGTAAATTCGGATTGCAGATTGTGGAAATCAAAATAAGATTGTCGAAACAATTGCCTCCCCAGTTTCCTTTCCCGCTTTTCCACTTTAATTTTAACCATTGATATTTTTTTAAATCTACAATCTAAATTCATTTCACTGTTGAATTTGTAGTTTAAATATTTTGAATTTCTATTTTACTTCACCATTTCCAATTACAAATTTTACCTACAACAGAAGAATTTTTAGTACAGTTTCTTACCAGTTTAACGGATTTACCTCTCCCAAGCAGATTGTTGGTAAGTTGTTCAAATATTTCACCCTCCATTGGTGCAATTTCTGAAATTTTAATTCGGGTAAAATTAATTTGTTTCTCCATTTTTACCAGAATTTTCCCGTTTCCTATCAGACATGTCGAGAAATACCAGGTCCAAAACGACCCTTAACGAGCAGAAAAAAAAGACCCAAACATTGGTATTTTCTCTGATCCGAGTGGAAGAGTGTTTGAAACCTTTTTCCTTAACTGATTAAGAATATATGCTATTTTTGACAGTGAATAATTTTCAGGGATTCAACATGACCAAGAGGATTTTGTGAACATTAGCAAATCCCAACTTCATGCTATAGCAACCATGCCCTCCCTAATGCCCTATACGGACCCTGTAAAATGGATAATGATTACGCAAAACCCCAAGATCGTTCCTTTAACGATCATGATCAAACCCAATTGGCCTCTTTTTGCCCTGAAGTTTTTTCCACAGCTTATGCGCTCAAGCAACCCCACCAATTGATTAAAGCAATTCCTTTAATCCTCTGTGACCATGTACAATCTCAAAGAAATGCTCAAGTCCTAGATGAATAACCCTATTACCTTTTTACCTAAACCTGATAATATGTACCCTATTTCTTGGTTTAAGGAACCTTTCTCTCCTAGTAGCTATGCTATGTAGGTTGTATGGACTTCCTAATTGTACAATGTTTGAAGCAGAATGGGAGCCCATTGCGCATCGTGTTCTTACTACAAAGGAATCCTTTAATTGGGCTCAGATCCTGTTAGTGGTCCTCAAACAAGACATTGAAAAATATCAGAAGACTCCAGCATCAAGGAATCCCACATTCTAACTTTTTGCCTATGTCATGGATGTTTTCTATACAACATTCCCTTTCTCGGCCATGGGATGCAATTAGACAAAGCTTGGACCTCTTGTCAACATATATTGTTCAGCACTATGGGAAGATAATTTTATTCCTCTCGTGTATGATATCTGTGATCATTTTCTTTGTTACATTTATCAAAATATATTCAAAGACGATGCTCCCACCTTTTCAGCTAGATCCAAAGGGCGGGTTTCTACTATGGGATACTGGTATGTTGATGAGTACTTTTCTTATATCAAAATCTGGGGCAGCAACACTGTTCATCCGTTACCTAGAATTGTGCTTGACAGAATGGTGCTGGAAGAGATATCCTTCCAGACAGTCATTGATGGAGTATTTCCAAAGTTAAATGTGTTGGAATATATTAAACCTAGTCATAACATAGGATAAAATAATTAATCATTATTTGATTAATTATCTACCCATTAGATTAATTAGTTGGCATCCACTTGCACCTTAAAGTCAACTCATGCCATCTATACCCTGAGAAATATTTATTTATGACTATGGGTTGATCTTGACCACTTTATGGACATTCAGAATTAGTAAACAATGCTTTACTGCAGATTCTGCTGTATTATGCTTTATCCAGCTTTTCTGTGGATAAGGTAAAGCTAGTTGACTAGGAAACTGATATCTTTTTTTTCCAACCCATCCTTCATGAATTTCTCTCCATTTTCCAGGATTAGCATGTTTTTCCATAACTCTTGACAACTCACTCATGCTTTTTCTAATTCGTGAGGTACTTGATTGATTTGGGATGTGCTTTAGCCACCTATGGGGGTATATCATATTTTGGTAAGTCAACCTTTTTGAGCTTTGTGAGCTTTATGAGTTGTCTCCATACAACTCAATTATCCTTTATAAGGATGTATTACCATTGTAATAATATCATTTATCATTTATTGATCGTTTATAAATGTGTGTTCATTATTCTCTTCTTCTCTCCTTATGCTAATTCTTTGCAATTCCCAGTGAGGTTAATTGTGTTCTTATATTCTTAACTTGTTTATGGAAATATTGCTACCATTAAGGATTCAGAATTCCAACATGGTATTAGAGATTTGGGAGCTCATCAATTAATTCTCCATTTCAGATTTGTAGGTTTATTTGCAGGTGCAACAACTTCAATATGGATTCGAAAGTTACTCTACTTTCTCCTTTCAACTATGCTAATTGGAAGCCCACACAGGGGATTCACTAGTGAGGCAATATCATATCACGTCCATTTATATTGGGGGTTTGAATACTCATAAAAACTTCAAAAAAATATTGCCTCATATTAAGGGGTCAAGGGGTTTTTTTTATTTGACATAGTAAAATAAATATTGGGGGTTATTTTATTTGGTTGGGTTGAGGAATAGCATTCTTTTTTGGGATGGATTCATATATATAGCTTCTTCTTGATATATTTGGAGGAAGCCTATAGAGACCTATCTTCCCACAAATTTTTCCTATATCTCACACAAGGTTGTGCCTTATCGAAGTCCTCATCGATTCCTCCCAGTGACATATTCTCAGAGAACAAGTAGGAACTACGGAAGGTTTTGTCTTGGTCCACTAATAGCCATGATCCCCTAGTGTGGCTTACAAGCGTCGATTGGAGCCTCAATTACTAATTTTTTTAATATTAGATTGGTATGTGTGTGTGTGTGAAATATATATATATATATTTGTTTTATGATATTGTTTTTTAAATATTTAATAATTATGTTGAATAGAGTTTTATGTAATTTTGAGTAAAGGTAAATTTATAAAGTGATTGTATACATGATGGTAAATTAAGGTAGAGGAAATTTAGAAAAATTGATAAGAAATATTTCATTAGTACTTAACTTTTTGTCAAATGGATTGTTTAAGTTTTTTAAACAAGTTTAAAAAAAATACATTTTCCCATGAATCAATACTATTTCTTTGTTGTAGTTTGTTCTTAGTGAAAATCAAGTGTGTGTTCACATCTTGTCTCAATAAATAAATCACAATGAGATGTATGAAAGTCCATCCATGAAAGGATTTCAATTTTACATTTTTATAGAGTTTAATTTATTAAGATTGTAGAAAACATGATCTCTCTGTGGCTATATTTGTATCTACATGATATAAAATTGGTAGATCGGAAAGATGTTGTGTGAAACATTTGCAAATTCTCTTCTTTGCCGAGCATTGCATTGATCATTGGAATATCGGTCTTTTACATTATTTGTTACATTGATCTCTTAACTTGGTTTACTTTTACGCATTTTTCCTTCCCCATTACTATTTTGTTGGGTTTTTCACTATCCAACGCTACAAATTGGTCAGTCGGCTCTACAATCCCAGTGGGATCATTATTAGCATTATGCTATTATTTTATTTAGCATCTTGTTTGCTTATACTAAGATGGACTAGGGATTTTGTTTGTTACAACTTGATAATACGATATAAAGAGGGTGTTAAAAATGGGTTTATAAAATTCGATACCTACAATATCTAATAAAACTATGGATTTTTTAAATTGGTAAGGTATATTTGGAGGGGGGTTCAACAATACAATTTTAGGAGACATTTTCCAATATTTAGTGAAATTAGGGATATTATTTAATATCCTGCGAATGGTCATGCTATGGAACAAGTTCATTGAGTAAACCCCCCGTGGAAGCCGAAGATGAGCACATACTTGAAGAGGCAATGTCTCTTTGATTTCTCCATTGGTGCATTGAGCGAACCTGAGTCTTATGAAGAGAATATTGACTGGTTGAATAATTGTGATAGAGCTTATGGAATCATGTTCTTGGCAATGTCTCCAAATATACATCATCTCATAGATTTTGTTGAATATCCATTTGATCTTTAAAAAAATTTGGAAAAACATTTTGGTGTGCAAGAAGTAGAAGGTGAAGCTTGGAGTGAACCCAACATATCCTCATGTGCTATCTCTCAAGATGTCTTGGCCTCTACATTCTCTGATGAAGTTATTTATGATGAAGAATTTTCTCATACAGTTCATGTTGCTGCTACCCTCTTTAATTCAAATGCTTTCTCCTTCAATGGAGAAGAAAATATTGAAGAGCTATCTTTTTTTGTGTCTCTCGAAGATACTGATGATGAAAAAGAAGTGACAGATGGATATGCTATTGTTATTGATGATGATTCGCTCACACATTCATTGTTCTCTATGTCTTCTATCTTAGATTTTGAGATATATGTGCTAGATCCTTCACACTTTGTGCATACTTCTCTCATTGATGGTGCACAACCCAGTGAATTTCAGGATGTTTTTTTAGCCATATCAAGTCCTATTAGTGTCTTTCCACTTACCATACTTGATCTCATGTGCTTTTACATCTCCTCCTCTGTCCTTGACATCAATCCTTAGAGCCTCCTTGAAGATTTTGAACATCTTCTTCCTTCCTCCTTTCATACTTCTACTACAAAGGATTCTTTACCAGTATATTCCCATGAGTCTACTAATATTCTTATATGTGATATTTTGGATTGTTTGGAAGCCATATCAACCTTTGGATCCCAACATTCACACTTTTTGATCCTATGCCTTCTCTATGTTCCTACATGATTACTTGCACACATCCTCTCTATGTAAATGAAGTTGGAGACCTCATACATTCACTTGGACTCTTATTTCACCTATATGGAGCTGATTTCATCTCTATTGGTTAGAAGTTCAAGTCATTACATAATCTTGGAGATGATTACAACTCTCAAGAGATTTCACATCATTGGATCTCATTTGTTCTACATGGTCCTAGTTTCCATCCTGCAACTGTCTTTGATCCAGGTGAGCAGATTTCTCTTCTTCCCAAGAAGAATATTCCTCCAGACATCAAAATTTAGTCTAGAGTAGCATCAACAACATTTTTGGTTTGCCTCTCATGTCCTATATCGAGGGAGTATTTTCCCCATGTGGTTTTTCCTCTTTCCTCAACTTTTTTTTGGACATAATAATTGTTAAAGGGTGACCATAGCCTTGTTGCTGGGCCCTATATGCATCCATATGCACCTATATTTTTGACATACCATCATAAAGTCAGAATTAAAGGGGGGTGTTGGAATATATTAAACCCATTCATAACTTAGGATGAAATAATAATAATTATTTGATTAATTATCTACCCACTAGCTTAATTAGTTGGCATCCACTTGCACCTTAAAGTCAACACATGCCATCTATACCCCATGAATGCTTTATTTCTGTTTCTGGGTTGATCTTTACCACTTTATGGAAATCCAGAATTAGTAAACACCGCTTTACTGCAGATTCTGCTTTATTCTACTTTATCTGGCTTTTTTGTGGATAAGGTAAAGCTAGTTGACTAGGAAACTGGTATCTTTTGTTTCCAACCTATCCTTCATGAATTTCTCTCCATTTTCTAGGATTAACATGTTTTTTCATCACTCTTGTAAACTCATTCATTCTTTTTCTAATTTGTAGGTGCTTGACTGATTTGGGATGTGCTTTAGCCACCTATGGGGGTTTATCATGTTTTGGTAAGTTAGCCTTTCTGAGATTTATGAACTTTATGAGTTGTCTCCATACAAATAAATTCTCATTTATAAGGATGTATTACCATTTTAATAATATCAATTATCATTTATTGATCATTCATTAATGTGTGTTCATTATTCTCTTCTTCTCTCCTTACGCTAATTCTCTGCAATTCCTAGTGAGGTTAATTATGTACTTAGATTCTTAGCTTGTTTATGGAATTCTTGCTACCATAAAGGATTCGGAATTCCAACAAAATAGAGCCAAAAGGAAAGGGTGCCCCAAATTCCCCCTTAGCTTTGGACCTCTGGTAATACAGAACTCCACTCATGCAGGTATACTTGACAAAAATATCATCACTTTGAATATTGGAGAGGATCCAAAAAGGATGCATGATCCTAAGTCCTTTTTGGATAGCCATTTCAATAAAGAACACATGAAGATGACCTATGCTCACCAAATGGATCTTGATGATTCTATTTATCAAGGGGCAAATACTTTCTCAGAGGTTTTGAGCAGGATCTCTCCTCTTGATGAGAAGAATTTTATTTTCCAGTACCAGCGGGAGCTTAATACTAAAGTGCTCCATTATAGAAGCCTTTAATTGTCAGTAAGGAAAAGACACAGAAGCAGTGGGTGGAAAAGGAAGCTAAAAAATCACAAGCCAACACCTCTTCCACGACTGTTAAGGAAGACCACCGTGAAAAAGTTGTCATTGAGTATCCTCTACAACCTAAAAGTTCATCTACTCTTGATTCTTTAATGAGGTCAGCAGGAATGAAAAAGAGTCTAGCTCTAATGAGCTCAGTGGTTGAGGCATAGGAAGCGTATACTACCCCTCCACTAAAGAAACAAAGAATTCAAGATCCAACACCACAGATCGATCCACCCCCATATGTAAACATGCATGAAATAATAGAAAGTGATATTGAGGAAGAAATAGTCCCCACTATTTTCTCATGCCCAATCACTATCCCTGTTTCGATAACTCAGACATTTGTGGATCCACTTGAAGGCTTAGTGGATGATGATTCATTTTCTGAAATCCATTTCATAGACATCATCGCCCCTACCACCAAGGCATCTTCTTTGCCTTTATCCATTCCAATCACTATTCCTTCTATCACTTTGTCCAAAATTACAGTTCCATCTTCAACAATAAATGAGCATCCTGCTGCTCCTATTCAACTTGCATTCCCACATCCATATCAAGCACAGGTCTCTACTATATCTCTAGAACTTGTTATCACTCCTATTTCTGCCACATCTTCAAAATTGATTACCACAATGAATATTTCCACTCCTTCACCCTCAACCTCTCATTCTTTGATACCATCCATATCCAAGACCCAAATAAGTATGCCCATTCCAACTCCTACTGTTTCCAAACCTATGCCTTTGGTCACAATTTTCGAAGTGACAACACCTATGAAGGAGGAGACAATAGATTTTGGGGATGATGCAGTGTTTTCCCCCGGGGAATGTTTTTGGAGCAGGTCTGAGAAGGATGTAGTAAAGAAGGGTTCTAAGAGAACCAGACAAGGGACTTTGGTACATGGCACTGTCTTTAAACGGGTGGTATGGAAGAGAGCCTCAACTGATGTCAAACAAGAAGCATTGTAGTCCACAATTGCAATGAGAGATTTTGCTGGGGAGAAATATGACTCAGTGGCCTCATTGAATAAAGAGATTGAGGCGAAAAAACAAGAACTGCAAAATCTCAAACAAGAGAAATTTCAGGCCAATGAATGCCATCAATCTGAGTTGCAGAGTTTGAAAAGTAATTATGAGGACCATCTCAGGGGCTTACAAGAACAAAATGATATTCTCAAACAAAAACTTGAAGAAGCACAAAGGCTTAATGTGAGCCATACGCAAAAGATCACGACCCTCGAACACCAGCTGGATGATTTCCAGTTCATATATGTTGTTTCCTCCTTTTCTAAAGTTATGAAGGAAGAATTCAAAGAGTTGGCTTCTGAGATACATGATGGTCTTAGGATCTGTTGGTTGAATTATTCCAAAATTTGAACGAAATTTAGGACACCTTCAACTCTTTTGAACATCAATGATCTATTGTATGATCATAATCAAAGGAGGAAGGAGGCCACAAAAGCTTTTGATAATGTGGTAGATTGGAAGAGGTAAATTAAAAATAAACCCGAAGATGTGCCAATCTTAGATAAGACCAAGCCGAGAAGAATCAAAATCTCCTTGGAATCCTAGGAAACTGTCTGCGATTCAATTGAGTCATCCATTCAGGATGGATAGAGAGCCTGCAAGAATATATGGTTTTCATCAGAGAGCCTATTAAGTTTCCTGGATTTACCTATCATGGATCCGATTGAAGATGATTTTCCACCTAATATCATGATGGATAGGGTTGAAGAAGAATGTTCCAAATCTAAGGAGAAAGATGAGTAGCTCTATCAGGTTCACATAGATGATAGCACAAATTAAGGAATTGATTGAATCGCCTATAACTTCGCAAATGAGGAGAAATCTCTTTCTATGGGAATGGGAGGAAGTACAAAAGAGGGAGATCGAGTTGCTTATCTGCAAGGGTCAGTTACAATTATAAATGGCTCAATATCAGAACATAACATATTTTTTGGATGTATTTTCCAAGTGGCAATATGCCCTTGAAAAATCTTAGAAAATTATTTCATGATCCCTATTTCTGTGGGATATTTATTTCTTTGTAAATTTTGTAATTATTATTTAAAGAGATGGATATCTATTAGAGTAGGGGGGTTGAACAATAGAGGAGGAAAATCACAAGGGAAGGACCGAAGACACTTTGCATTTTGTAGAATTGTAATTTTTTGCATTCTGAATAAAATCTAGAGAGTTTCTTTCTATCATCTCTTGGTTTATTTATCAAATTTCTTTGGTGAATATTTCTTTCTCTATTATATTTTAAACAACTTTATTATATGTTGCATCATTATTATACACATTAACTTATGTTCTGATTTGTCATTAATCAATTATTGTGTTAATTATGTCTTAAACAAATTTCTTCATTTAATTCATACATTTATTATTGCAACTATTAAACAGTTACACATATCAAATGTTAATTTTTCAATTAGCATTTTTCTGATGGAACAATCATATGTTTAAATGCTTTGAATGAAATAACTCAATTTTAATTGTTTATTTATTTAGAGTTGATGAAGTCACATATGGTTTATATGTTTATAAATTGGAATAACATTCGTCAAGTTATTTTAATCTGATTTGTTCTATCTTATATTATCATCTTTCATAGTTTTAGTTTAAACACATAAATTAGTTTACTCGGTTACTACACACCCTTCAGATCTTCCTTCTGGGAAGAAAAATCCTTTGGATTTTCTCACACAGTGCCAACAGAGGCCTAATATCCATAGGAGTTTTCCATACCAAACAATTTGGGGACAGGATTGTCCTTGCGCAGGATTATTTGACTTCTTTCATATTGGGATTTCTCCTCCTGTTGTATGCCTTGTAATGTTTCCAGCAATTACCTTCTAGGCATCAACAAACCCATAGACATAACCATGCTGACTTGTTTCCCCACGAATTCCATGCTTACTTGGCTAGGGGTTAGTGGCCCATATACATAACCATGTTGACTTGGTTCTTGTTTGATGATCTTAGATGGGACATTCTGCGACGGGATGGTAAGACTCTTCATGACATCCTATGACATGATAGAGAGAGATCCCAAGATGATAAGGTCCTCTCATCTCACGACGGGATGATGATATTAGATGGGACATCCTGCGACGGGATAATAATACTCTCCATGAAATCTTGCAATGGGATAGAGAGAGCTCCCAAGATGATAAGGTCCTCTCATCCTGTGACGTGATGATAATCTTAGATGGGGCATCTTATGATGGGATGGTAAGACTCTCTAAGAAATCCTACGACATGATAGAGAGAGCTCCCAAGATGGTAATATCCTCTCATCCTGTGATGGGATGATGATCTTAGATGGAACACCTTGTGACGAGGTGGTATGATGAGTTTTATCCTCAGACAGGATGATAAGAGTATTTATGACATCCTGCGATGGGATATAGAGGCATTCTGAAATGCTTTTGATGATGAAATACTTTTGATGATGATGATGATGATGAGTAAGGTTGTCATTGATGACAAACCATTAATGACAAATGAGTAATAAAGGTTGATGGCATAGCAAGAAGGACATAGTAGGTTGAGTATTGGAACATTAGGTGGACCAAATGACCCATTTTGTGGTCATTTATGACTTGATGGTATCATGAATCCCACACACTTGCCGATGAAGTCCACTTATACTTGTAAGGAGGACCTTGGAGAAAATATGACTAATACACATGGTGTGATTCTATTGATACCCTTGTTGGTGATGCCATACATCAAGGAATACATGACTAAGTCCTTCTTTTGATGATGTCTTTTAAGATGCTTTAAAGCGTACATGCTGGTTCGCGATCTATGAAGAATATGGAGCATTTTATTGATGATATCCATCCCACAAGCTTGATTGGATAATGGTTGCATCACATGCATTAACTTGTACCATGAAGACTTGATAGCTATGTTCTTCACATGGAAACTTGGGTATTGAAACCCACACATGGTGATTTGATTAAATTTTGTTGAAGCATTTAAAAAGGCTCTTCAAGCTCTATTCCAAGTCCTTAAATTAGGGAAAGGCTAAAGCATAATGTGGCTTTAATATGAATCCCTACAAATAGTAATGAAGTGGAAACCTTAAAATAATGAGGAGATTGAGTTAAGAGAACTTAAATTATGAAGGACATCCCAAACAAAAGGAAATAAATCAGCCAAACCATGCTATATTCCATGTGGGATATTCCTTAACTTAGGGATTGAAACTCTTAAATAAAACATGACAAGTCATATCAGTCAAAGATAAAAATAAAAATAAAAATACTTTTTTTTTATGACATGTCGGATCAGTAAATTAAGGTATTGAAAATGTGTATAAATAGGAGGCAACACTCTTACTCTTGGGTGTAGAATTCGTGTGAATCAAGGAAAACTCTGAAATTCGGGTGTAGAATTTCATGAAGGTAACCACAGTATGAAGACAAGTGAGGAAGTTTTTCAAGTGTATTCACTGAGGCAACAGTTGGAGGTTAATAAGTTCATGAAGGTAATCGTAGTATGAAAACAAGTGAATTTTTTCTCTGATTTTTGGGTTGATAGTGGATAGGTTGATGACATGATATGCACAGGTTGGTGACATATAGTGACAACTTGATAGTTATATGACAGTGACTTGACATGATCAATGAGGAGCAGTGCAGTTGAAAAATATAGTTGATTGAATTAGTAGTGGCTATAGTGGTGATAAAATTGTTCTTAATTGCTAGCTGGGTCTTGCACACCCTTTCTCAGTTGGACCTGAGAAAAAACAAGTTGGGTCTTGGAATAGAAGTTGGTGCTTCTCATTTAGTTGAAAATGATGCAATCATGAAGATTGTGGTCTTTCTTGTACTTCATATCAAATTAGATATAATAAAGTTTACAATACTTGTCTTATTATGATCTGTGTTGATGATATGATCGATTAATGTTGATGCACTTAGTAATATGTAATTGATGGTCTCTGTTTAAGTTCTGAGAAGTGAAATTTGTTAAAAGTGCCAACACACTAATTAACCCCACCTCTTAGTGTGCCATTGTGTCCAATAGATGCTCCATATGATGATAATGATGTTCCAACAATCACATGCTGCTTCTACTGATGATGATAATGTTCTGTGATGATGATGCTCCAGAAGTCACATGCTAATGATGATGTTGATGCTCCAGATGATGATGATGATGTTCCATTAGTCACATGTTGCTGATGATCATGCTCCATGCTGTTGATGACGATGTTCCATGTTGCTTCTGATGATGTTCCATGTTGCTTCTGATGATGATGTTCCATATGCATGATGTTGTTCCAAACATTCCTATATATATAGATTCATCAGTCAGTAGTATAATTGTTGTTGTTGCAGACTACCTTCCTTGGTAGCAGGGAGTGTTAAAGAAATGAAACTTTAGAAGATATTGTATTGTACCTTTGATTGTATTTTTATTATTCCTCCTTTCAGAGATGTTATTCCTCCATTCAAAGATGTCATTGATGTACTTGGTCATGTAAAACTCATGAGGTAAAACCTCCATTGTAAATTGGGTCAATAGTACCTACAAAAGTATTTTATAAATGTTATTTTGAGTCTTCCTAGGTAGGTCAACCCTAATTAAAGAACTAGACTGAAATAGTTAGGTAATTGAGTCACTCACTTGATGAGTATAAATAGGTGAGGTGCCTCCCTCATTTAAACAAATCTCTCACACAAGTAAGTGCACAAGAGAGAGAGTGAAGATGTTTGCTAGAGAGAGGAAGTTGCTGGTCTTATTCATGGGGTTGTTCACCGCACTTGGTTGAATTCTATATTGAGGAAGTTTTACTGGGTTTTCTCCCCCAAGAGGGTTTCCTAGCATAAATCTCTGAGTTCTTTTGTCTTGATGTGCTTGTCTTTCTTTCAGTGATCCTAATGATATGGTTATGCCAACTATTATGCTAAATGTTTGAAGATATTTTATAACCATTAAAATATTAACATACTTGGGATGTGAGTAGAGGTTAGGTGGGTGCCGACCTTGTCTGGAACCCATTGAGATTCTTATAGCTCCGTAGTAGAGCTCCTTGATTTGACAATGGTTATGGTGCAATTTCCTTCCATTGGCCCGTTGACACAAACTAAAGTGTTGGCTTGGAAATGGGGAGGGTAAACCAGGCATGGGATTGGTTTATCACCATAAATGCCTGGTAAATACAGTTGCTGCACTAGTTGGGAATTGGATGTTGTGGAAAAACCTAAGTGCTAGACAAACATTCGTTATTATATCCACGGTTGATCAAAGGCTTGTCAAGTGAAGAAGGATTCCCGTGGAATAGTACGAAGACACTCATTCATATAAGTATTTTTCTATGATGTACTTCTATTTATTTGGTGTATAATTTCATGTGTATATTTCAATCCTGAAAGAGATTAGTTTTATGACAACCAATATGATACACTGTTGTTTCTTTGCTGAAACACAGGTAGTGCTAGAAGAAAGAAATTTGAAGGAATCATAAGGATGCACTTCGACATGTGACTGTCCTAGAGAGATCAACATGAGAAGCAATGGAAATGGTGCGAGTGGACTTGGGATGCCCCTAGCAATTAAGGTGTTGTAGGAAGACCACGGGACATACCTTGATTGTTGAACTTTGGATAGACCTTGGACATTATTTGTCATTGCAAAATTTGGGAATGGGCGAGTCAAGCATTCACACTTGAAGTGAAAGAGGATAGGAGACATTGAACCATAACATGTGGATCCAAATTGGAAAAAGAATAAGAGGGGGACACCTCTTACTCTCACTTTTCCATTTTTATTGTTGCATTCTAGAAATAGAAAGTAGTTGAATGCATGTTATAGCTAAAATTTGATTGTGTTTATTTTGCGTGAAGTAAACTGTGAGTTTCGAATTAGTTAAATTCCTGTGAAAGGATGAAGATAAATGGGTTCATCTGTATGTTGGAAAAACATGAAATGTGTGAAAGTCTTTTGGATAAAGCATTAACCTTCCAAGTCAAATTAGCAAGTAATTCACTGATTATAATTTTTGTGTTATGCTTGGCCTAACAAGATTAACAATGATAAATTTCACGGGTGAGCATTAAACAAATTGGTTGCAGCTATTACAAGGAAAGTACTATTGGCAAGCATAGTGTGGGAAACTATACACATTGACCAGGCCAACATACCAAAAATTATTTGAATGGCTTAAAAATTGCTTCAAACAATTTCCAGGACCCAAGACAAACTTGAGGAGATGCTTAAGCTACAAAAGCAACAGAATGAGATAAACCACAAAGTTTTGCAGGACTCTGTTTGTCCGCAAAATGAGGTAAAATGTATCTTGGAAGATATCAATAGTGGCAAGGACAGTGGGTCGATGAATATGCATTCATTTGATTAGTCCATCAAGAAACACCCAAGGTTGGAAGAATTAAGGATTATCGAACATGAAAATAAAAATAAACCATTGAAATGTTGGGGACATGGAGGAAATCATCTCCTTCATGCCTGCCCAACAAGGAGCAACCAGAGAGAAGGCAACCATAATTTTTCCATACTTGTGGATCAACTAGAAATTAAAGAAAAGGAAGGACTTACTACAATAAACAGTGCTCATGTGGAGCTGGAAGGTCAAGTCCAGTTGGAGCATCATGTAGAGGCAAAGTGATTTGGTCATGAGAATCCAAGTTAAAGTATGCAATGCAGGAAAGGAACTGCCTCAGTTTTATGAATTTTGGACATGTATAAACAATGTGTAATTATTCTTAAGTATTGGAACATCGAGGACAATGTTATTCCAAGGGGAGGGGAATTCAATACCCCCATTTTGACCCTTAGGATGTATCGGATTTATATGTAAATATTGTGTATACACATTGTACGAATTCCTAGTGTGGAGCTCAAGACCAAGGCCCTGCTAGTGAATGCTCAACTTTTAAAAAGGAAGGTATTTTATATTTTGGTAGCCATGTGCTAATAAGACATGGGAGATTGTAAAAGCATGTAAATAATTATAATGCAAATAAAATACCAAGGGTTGGCTATGGAAGCAATTAAAATGGGGGGGCAATGTGTGGATCCAGTAGGGAGAGGTGAGGGGGTTGTGGGATTAAACCAATTGTTTCTAATTGTCATCTTGATAAATCATCTTGAATTCCTTTATTGGCATTTATATCTATTATAAGGAAGCGGTTGAGAAATCATCTCATGAATTTAACGAGCATGGGCAGAGTCTATAAATTTGTACATATGGGTATGGGCATGGTTTACTTGACCCATAAGTAATTCTTCCTCATGGAAATTCATTTTGCTTTTTATCCATTCCATTGTTGAACAACCAAACTGTAATTCTGAGCTTGCTATGCATATGCAACAACGAAAAAACCAGAAATCACAACTTGAAAAAAAGTTGCGTTTTGAAGTGCCAAAATTGTCTAGAAATTCGTGGAAGAAGTAAATCCAATTGAGAATCCATAGATATAAACACTAGGGATAAATTGAGAGTTCCAAAAGCCTAAAAATCCATGGGAAGACCCATATTTGGAAGCCTAAAAGTGAAATTCCGTGATGCCTGGAATCAGAAAAATCCAATTGTGGAATGAAGTGGGAGTGGTATTAGAGGTTGAAATTGTTTAATAAATTCCAATGAAGGAAAATATTCTAGTAAGTGGTAGTAGCTCAGACCACCCGTTCTTTCCCAGGTTAGCGCTGAGGGAAGGGGCCACCCGAGGGACTATGTAGTAGAGAAGGGGACCTTAATCATGCTGGGAGTGGAAGTGATGGGGGTGCCTAGGATGGATGAAGCCGACATATATCACCGATAACTCAATGGTGGAGCTCACTAACTTAATATTCTCCTTCCCTACCTCCCTACATGCTTGAAAACCCAACTATGTGATAGCTTAGCCTGAGTGCTTGCGCCTCTGGGTGTAAGTGAGCTTGAGGAGTTCATTCTTAGTAGATACATAGCCCCAACTCATAGGTGGTCTTTGAGTGATGAAAGAATATAGGATGGGCATATACCTATGGTTGAGTGGAACGTTCCACTTCCATATCCAATTGCTTGGTCGATTCCAATTAAAAGATACATGTTTACTGTTGTCTCTGATTATGCCTAATTTATGTGTTATGAATGACTATTTGTTTGTGTTAAATTGAATGAGTTGACCTAGCATGAATTGTCAGTTAGCTGCCTCTGAATAACATGAAAATGGGTTTATTTATGTGCATGAGTCTATTTCTATGACTATGATGAAAATGTTGGTATATGCATGATGTGTCTATGCATTGATAGAGTTTAATTCCATTGTGTATGTTTAATATGAACTTGCACACACATTTAGATGTTAATGAATTCGTAATACGACATTAGGGGAGAAATTTAACACCCCCTTGTATCGTTCATGTCTCTCTTTGTGAGCCAGATTGATGGGAGGGGACATGAGAAATGAAATGCCTCAAAATTTCCACATCCTGAATCTCGCGCACAATTAACTTTCTATACTGTCTTTCTTGGAAATATTTTGTTCCTTTTGGCTCCCATTAGTATATGAAATCCATCCAAGATTCAATGTAACATCATTACATCTTGATAACTATGCTTTTCTCCATAAATTTTGAGATGTTCCATGATATAATAATAGAGGTGTTCATGCCATTATTATATCAAATACCTACCATAACAATACATTCCCCATCATTAATTACTAGAAACTACAATCGTAAATAAACTAGATCTCTAATTTATGTAATGTATACCATACCATTTATGTTTTCTTGATTTATATGTGTTTGTTAAAGGAAGTCATAATTACCATCAATCACATTGTTTTGGAATTTGTATTCCATTTGGATTGCCACTAGGTTTTCCCTTATTTGGAATGACAAAATAAAATAAATTAAAAGTTGTTTTTTTTGGGTCATAACATTCAACGAAATACTGTTGATTATTTTTTTAGTTTGTATGTGGAGCACTTTGTGAATAAAGATTATAGTTAATATAATAGATACATTATTCAGGGATAATAATTAAGTTAAGTTATAGTATTTTCTGAAGGCAATTTCAAATGCTTTAACTGAGATTGATAATCATTTTTTTAACTTAATGTTCACACGAGACAACTTCAAATGTATAACCATTTTAATTGAAAAGACAATCTTGTGTACCACTGTATGAGTTTTCCTTTCTACGTGTTTTCTTGCATGATAGAGTTGAGGAATTGAGTACACTCATTTAGTTAGGGGTTCCATACTAGTGGGAAGACTATGCTAAGAAGGAATTGGCGAGTGTTGGAGGAGCCTAGTCGGCTAAATTGACTAGATTCTGCAGTCGACTAATTGTAGATTATCTCGACCTTATAGGCTGTGTCGGTTAGTTGAATCGGTAGGTAGTTATTTAAATTGATTGTAAATCATATATATAGCCTATTAGAGGAAATTTCAACTCAAAATGGGCCTCCTAAAATGAACTAATAAAATAATAGTTAAAATAATAAAATAATATTTATAATTTTTGGAGGAAGAAAAGAAAAAAACTACTTTTTTGTTTGTATTTTTGACATATCTCCCCGTGTTTTTACTCAAATTTCGATCAGGAGAGCTCGTTGGATGCAGAATTAAATTCTGCATCCAACGAGTACCCACTCGGCATACTTTTGACAGACCCTACTACCCCAAAAACAAGAAATCCTTGAAAAAATGGAATGATGATGTCATCATTCCATTTTTTCAGGTATTTCTTGTTTTTGGGGTAGCAGGGTCCGTCAAAAGTATGCCGAGTGGGTGCTCGTTGGATGCGGAATTTAATTCTGCATCCAACGAGCTCTTCCAATCGAAATTTGAGTAAAAACACAGGGAGATATGTATAAAATACAAACAAAAAAAGTAGTTTTTTTTATGATACCTATCCCCAAATTTATATTAAAAAAATGTTTAAGACCTATACGGTATTTCAAATTTAAAGCAATTTCATTGGCTAATACACGATGACATGGAATTTGAATAAAAGTTAAAAGGCCCATTTTGAGTTGAAATTTCCTCTAATAAGTTGTAGAGCCAGATAGAAACTCAGCTCAGTTTCATGTATGAACCCTCATGTGTACTTGATTAATATAAGCTGTTATTTTGTCTACCATTCCTTGTCTCTTAACTGTATCATTGTCATATGAATCTATATGTGTATCATTGGTAACCTTGCAATCTAATTGATTACAACATTGGTTCCATTTCCGGTGGTACATATATTGGATGAAAAGGACTATGACCAGATGACATCAGATCATGATATTAAGGAGTGGTGGGGGTGTAAAATAGTGAATTACCTGCAGAATTACGCTAGAAGAAACAGGTTGACTATTGCTCAAGCAAAGGAGAAATTCTTCTCTTGAACACATGAAAAGTTTTTCAATTCCGTACCATACGCAATGAAGAAGCTATTGGATGAAAAATACGGCAAGTGAAAAAGAACGTTAGTTACTCCAAAAAATAACAAGAGGAGGCCGCACAAATTTTTCAGAGTGGTTCGAGAGAATTGCTAACAAATTCTGTGAGGAGTGAGCTATCAAAGAAAAAGTATTTGTTGATAACATCAGAGGAATATTGTATAATGACCTCACCGAATAGTTCCTTTGTTGGCTGTCGACACTTTTGTTCAGATTCCTGATCAACAGAGGTGTAGGACACATTGTCGAGCCTCGTTCACTGTTGATAACACCACCAAGAAACACACGATGGGAGGCCAAGAAAAAAGAGTGGGAGAAATTTGTACAAGAAAGAGAGTGGGAGTACTTCCTATGCAAATAACCAGTTACACCCTATCTTTCTAAAAAGATTTCGAGTCGGCAATGGGGGGCTAGCTGGTCATGTTCGGGTAAAGTAGAGAAATAGATGTTGACTTATGAAGGAAAATGCAAGGCCAAGGATGAAAATTCAAAACAAAAAGGAAAAGAATAGAACAATCACACACAAAAGCACTCCAGATATACAAAATATCGAAAGGAAAAAGAGGCGTGAAGAAATCAGAGAGCAAGATGTTGTGCTCCAACAAGAAAGAATGATGAATAGAGTGACAAAACCAAAAGGAAATCTGTCATAGTCCGGTCATGACCGATAGTAAGAGGGTGTCGATGAAGGTGTGACCAATGGAAGAATACTTGTGAATAGAGCGAGGTAGAGCTCTCCAAGTAACCATACCGCAAAATATAATACCACATTCCCCATCAAATCTTACTGAGAGTGTCCAAGTGCAAGACATTGTTTAAGAAGACCTAGGACTACGAGCTGGCTAATTAGGTGTATGGATTCGACGACACGATGCAGGAAATGATGTCTACCATATTTTAATTCATCGACCATGACAAGGTAATTGGATCACTTTTCAACCCTATTCTTCCTATCGCAGTATTTATCTACTTTACTCGAAACATGGAGGAGCACCCCCTAGCCAATTCCAGCTAGAAAAAATTCACCAAAACCATTGGAATCACCGAGAAGAGAAGTAGACACGTTTGAACAAAAATTTACTTGGGTGTCGACAGAAGTAATTAACATAAACCGACTTCTAGTCGAAAGTGAACCAACTGTTATATAAAAAACTTCTGATGGAAACAAAAGTTTTGTCGAAAATAACTGCGAAGAAAATGCAGTTACAAGGAGTAACCCAACACCACCACCACCACCACCACCACTACCTCCATTGAATGAAGGAGACGTAAACGCTGAAAATATGGCACACATGTCCACCCACATTCCCCTCTATGAGGGAGATGAAGACCCCAAATGACACTGATTCCTATGCGAGTCGATATGGGAAGCAAACACCATTACCAGCGAATAACGTCAAGTGGCGCAGTTTGACGGTGCTCTTCGTAAGAGAGATCTAACTTGGTATATTACATATACAGAGAAAACATCAAATGCGACAAAATCACAAATAAAACAACAATTTATGTCATTCTTTAAAATGCCTGATGCAAAGCATCTTGCAGCGAAGAAGATGAAGACCACAACTCAGAAATCGACTGAACTAGTTCGGGAATATGACAAAAGATTGAAATATTTACTGAGCCAGTTGGAATATAACAGAGACGAACAATTACTAATTCAGTGGTTTGTTGCTGGACTCCTACAGAAAATTCAAATGCATATTTGGCTGGATAACTTCAACACATATGAAGATGCATTGAAAAAGGAGTTACAGATAGAAATGGACGAGGATTTCCTTGTAAATCCTATCGATAGACATATTGAGGAGCAACTAGAAAACATGCAGAAATCAATACACGAGATGAGCCTCAGGGGAAACGATCTCTGGTGTACTAAATGCTCGATCGATGGTCATACAAAAGACTACTGTCGACAGAATGATCATTGATAAGACATCCAGTTCGTACAATCGAAATGCTTTTGTGATATATGTCAGGAGCGTGGCTTGCAATCTAAAAAATGAAGGATTTCCCATACAACATGAAAAATGAATAAGCTTAATGGTGTGCAATCTACGAAGTCAAAAGTCACTTGAAAACAAAATGTCAGTTAAACTTGAAAAATTGACATAACTATCAAGCGGTTTATAAGACGAACGCTGTCACACAAAACAACAACACTAACAATAATGCAAGGAATAACAATAACGATCGTAACGATCAAAATAATAATCAAAGGTATGACCGTTGGAATCATCAAAACTGTTGGAGTCACCGAGAAGAGAAGTAGGCAAGTTTGAACAAAAATTTACTGGGGTTTCGACAGAAGCAATTAACATAAACCGACTTCTAGTCGAAAGTGAACCAACTGATATATAAAAAACTTTTGACGGAAATAAAAGTTCTGTCGAAAATAACTGTGAAGAAAATGCAGTTACAGGGAGTAACCCAACACCACCACCACCACCACCACCCCTACGTCCACTGAATGAAGGAGACGTAGACGCTGAAAATATGGCACACATGTCCGCCCACATTCCCCTCTATGAGGGAGATGAAGACCCCAAATGACACTGGTTCCTATGCGAGTTGATATGGGAAGCAAACACTGTTACCAGCGAAGAATGTTAAGTGGCGCAGTTTGTCGGTGCTCTTCGTAAGAGAGAACTAACTTGGTAGATTACATATATGGAGAAAACATCGAATGCGACAAAATCACAAATAAAACAACAAATTATGTCATTCTTTAAAATGCCTGATGCAAAGCATCTTGCAGCGAAGAAGATGAAGACCATAACTCAGAAACCGACTGAACTAGTTCGGGAATATGACAAAAGATTGAAATATTTACTGAGCCAGTTGGAATATAACATAGATGAACAATTACTAGTTCAGTGGTTTGTTGCTGGACTCCTACAGAAAAGTCAAATGCATATTTGGCTGGATAACTTCAACACATATGAAGATGCATTGACCAAGGAGTTACAAATCGAAATGGACAAGGATTACCTTGTAAATCCTGTCGATAGACATATTGAGGGGCAACTAGAAAACATGCAGAAATCAATACACGAGATGAGCCTCATGGGAAACGATCTCTGGTGTACTAAATGCTCGATCGATGGTCATACAAAAGACTACTGTCGACAGGATGACCGTTGATAAGACATCCAGTTCATACAATCGAAATGCTTTTGTGATATATGTCAGAAGCGTGGCTTGCAATCTAAAAAATGAAGGATTTCCCTTACAACATGAAAAATGAATAAGCTCAATGGTGTGCAATTTGCGAAGTCAAAAGTCACTTGAAAACAGAATGTCAGTTAAACTTGAAAAATCGACATAACTATCAAGTAGTTTATAAGACGAACGCTTTCACACAAAACAACAACACTAACAATAATGCAAGGAATAACAATAACGATCGTAACGATCAAAATAATAATCAAAGGTATGACGACTGCTTATACGAGCGCCGGTATGAAAACTATAACCGATGAGGAGGATTTGAAGGTCAAGGATGATATTTCAGAAATCGAGAACATACAATGTCAGCCCATCTAGTGCTACACATGCTTAAATGAAGGACATTGACATGCATATTGTCTGTACAAGGGCTGGACCGACCTAAAATTTTGTACAAGTTATGGAGTAGGTGATCACTCTTTGGAGGATTTCCCTACCATGCTTGAAAAAGTTAACAATAAAAAGAACGTTAATGTCTTGTCTAGTGTTTGAAAGTGTGATATTGTTCAAACTAAGAACTTACAAATTGTTACTCAACAAGGAACAAAACTGGCATGGAAAATCCACCAATAAGTAAAATAGAAAGTAAAGAAGATTATCCTAAACCTGCAGAGAAAAATCGACTATAATGATGCATCCAATATATTTCCAAGAACTAGCTGCAAAAGAAGAAAATGATGACTCTCGACATAAGATTACTAAATAACTAATTAAACTAATCAATGCTAATGATTCTGCTGCAAAGTTAATTGATCTAATGTACAATCTTAAAAGTAATTCTGGCGAAGATAAGCAAATGAAAAGTATATGTAGCCTTAATAAAAAAGATAAAAATGATGCCGACCCATTAGTCGATATCGAAATTGAAGGTTACCATGTCCGACAAGTTGTTCTCAACTTCAGATTTTAGGTAAACATAATGACTAGAGATACATGGGAACCACTTGGTAAACCCCGACTAAATGAATATGTAATATATTTAAAATTAGTAGATCAAGGATTAATCGAACCCATTTGTGTCTGGAAAAATGTCGACACGACTATTAAAGGAATATCAACTAAAGTCGACCTCGAAATAATCAACTCTAAGGAAAGATCTAGTTCCTTCCCATCTTTGGTAATTCGACCATGGGGATGAAAAATGAATGAATCCATTTCATTAGATAAAGAAAGAATCAAACTCAAGGGTAATGGGAAAAAATTCATTGTTCCAATTCATCCATCATAGGGAGAATCTTGAACAAAACTCATAGATGAATATGTCGATGTTCGACAGTTATACCAAATACATAACAATTAAGATTATATTGAACCTAACGTATATGGATAACTTCACCTAGGGAATCCTAATTCAATTGGTTATAACTTATATGCAGGATTATATGATTGGGAAATAGAAAATTACGAATTAGAAGCAAGGGAATGTTGGACTATCCAAGCTGTTGCTAAAAAGAAAACACGACAGTGTTTTTCCATCACTACAATTCCTAAAATATTTGAACGAAAAATTAGAGAGTACCCATATCTGACACCAGTAAATATTGAAGCATCAAGACGACCACTACTTAAATACAAAGAGCATGAATCATGATCACTTCATGTGGAATAAGTCTCTAAAAGTATAGGTGAACAAGGTCGACTCCAAAGTTTGGTCGAGACATTTACAGGGCAAGCTGGTCGATGGTGGGATACTCACAAATATGGATGACAACTTCAACTTAATTTATTGAATGATTTATAGGAAAGAAGCTAATAACACAGTCAAATATACCAGTCTTCACACAAGGGAAGGACCCTGAAAAACATATCACTACATACGAAAAAGAATAGAGAAGACTAGATTATAAAGATGAGCGAGTTTGGGCGCACTTGTTTCCAAACACATTAGATGACTTACCAAATACGTGGTATAAAATGGAAGAAGCAAGAGGTGAAACGTTCACATGGAATGAACTGAAAGAAAATTTCCTCAAAGAATTCACATTCCCAACCCAAGATGAATTATTGGTCGAAGCATCAAAACAAATAAAAACCTTCTTACAGCCGACCGAAAACACATCTACAGAAAATTGACATAACCGATAGAATGCTACATGTCATAATATTCGATTAACCGCAACACAACATTCGACAAGAATTCGAATAGAAATAGAAACAACAAATGGGAAAAGTTTCCAATGTAAAACTAATCATCCCGAAACTTCAAAAGTAGTCAAAATAGTACTCAAAATCGAAACAGCAAAAAAAGAAGATTCTGAACAAAGGAAACTAGAATATTTTCCACCAACAATCTCACAGTTTAAAGAAGGTGGTTAACAAATTAATGAAAGTAAAGCACCAGAATGGATGGATGAAAAAGTTAAAATAAAATGAGTCGACATATCTAACGATGATAGGAGTAAAAGTGCAAAGACTGGAGACTATTGGAATGAAGAGCAAACAAAAGAAAGCATCAACCTATTAAAAGAATTTCAAGATGTTTTTGCTCAGGACTATAAGGATCTCAAAGGGTTAGTTCAAGAAATGGTTGAAATGAAGATCGACATAAAACACAAGGAAAAACTTGTAAAGAAGAGACCATATAAACTTGCACATAAATATAAGAAAATAATAAAGAAAGAAATCGAGAACATGTTAGTAGCCGAAATCATATATCCTATCGATCAATCGGAATGGGAAATCCCAATGGTCGTTCAACCGAAGAAACATGACCCGACACGAATAAGAATTTGTGTCAACTTCCGAGAACTTAACAAAGTAACCCTCATGGACCCATTTTCGACTCCTTTCGCAGATGAAATTATTAACGAAGTTGCAGGCCATGAGTGTTATTCATTTACACACGGATTCTCAGGATACAATCAAGTACCTATCGCTAAAGAATACCAAAATAAAATGACATTTGTATGCAAATTTGGATCATTCGCCTACAAAGTTACGCCATTTAGACTAAAAAATGCACTAATTGTTTTCTCCAGAATAGTCGTTAAAGCATTCCAGGAGTATATATATATATATTAAAGAATGGTTGCATATTTTAACAATTGGACTAGTTACTCCATGTTAAAAAAGTACTGTAAATGGCTAATACTTATGCTAGAAAGATGCCAACAGATCCATTTATCCCTCAATATCAAAAAGTGTATGTTTGCAACTACAATAGGAATCCTATTGGGACATGTTGTATGTAAACAAGGTATTAAAGTTGACTTTGAAAAAATTAAAATTATTATTGACTTAAAATCACCAATAAATCCTAAGCAAGTGAGAGCCTTACTGGGACATACGTGATATTACAGAAAGTTCATCCGACATTAATATGACATGACATATCCATTAGAAGAACTACTAAAAGTAAATCAGGAATACGAATGGACTGACGAATGCGCCACATCATTCAACATTTTAAAGAAAAAATTAGTTGAAGCACCCATATTACGATTTCCAAATTGGTCGATCAAGTTTCATGTACATATTGATGCATCCGACATAGAAATCAAAGCAATATTAAAACAACCTGGTGATGATGGAATGGACCATCCAAACGCATACAGTAGTAGAAAACTAAATAAAGTTGAATGGAATTATTCGACAACGAAAAGAAAAGCACTCGGAATGGCATTTGCACTTCAAAAATATCGACATTATTTACTCGCTAATCCATTTGTGTTTTATAATGACCATAAAGCATTAAAATATTTAGTTAATAAACCATTGCATCATGGAATAATATGTCTATGGCTATTATTATTTCAAGAATTCCAATTTGAAGTCATAGTTCGACTGTGTAAAGCAAATGTCGGAATTGACCACTTGTCGAGAATCAAAACAGGAGAAGAACTGACTGGAATCGAAGACGATTGACCTGATGCACATCTATTTCGAGTTGAAGCGTATCTTCTGACTTAGCAGAAATTTCTCAATTTCTAGAGGAAGGACGAGTGCGGGAAGGGATGAGCGATAAAAAGAAAAATATCCTAGCAATGAAAGCCACACCCTACACTATAGTAAACATATTCCTCTATAAACTAGGATTAGATGAGGTACTTTGTCGATGAATTCTTGACCATGAAAGAGAAAGTATAATCAATGAAGCACGTTATGGTACATCTAGAGGATATTAACAGGAAGACACAACGGCCAGAAAAATCCAACAGTCAAGATTATGGTGGCTGACATTGTACCGATATTGTCGAAGATTTGTAAAAAAATGTGACCGATGCCAACAACTAGGTCGACCTCTACCAAGTACTGAAAATGCCTCTAATATCGGTAAGCCCAAGATTAACATTTGAAATTTGGCCGATCGATTTCATAGGAACATTTCCAATACCAGATAGAAGAGCAAGAGCACGATAGATTATCACAATAGTCGAGTATTTCACTAAGTGGACGGAAGCAGAACCAGTCGAAACCTGCTCAAGTGAGATAGCTGCAAAATTCATATACAATAATATCGTCACTAGATTTGGTTATCCATTGACCTTGATTAGTGATCAAGGGTCACATTTTGTAAAAAAAAACAATCGCAACTTTGAAAAAATAATTTATGATCGAACATCAGAAGAGTACAACATATCATCCCCAATCTAATGGTGCAATTGAAGCTTTTAACAAAACATTGACCATAGGATTAACAAAAATATGTAACACTGACAAAGAAAATTGGGATGACAAAATTCCTGCTGTCTGATGGGAATATAGAATGACATACAAATGGTTGACACATCAGACACCATTCCGACTTGTCTATGGACATGAAGCAGTCGTTCCTTTACACTTTCTACAGAAGACTCCTATAATCACCGACATATTGCACATCAATGTTGAGAATGCTAGAAAAGAACGATTAACACAACTATCTAAACCAGAAGAACACCGACATTAGAGGAAATTTCAACTCAAAATGGGCCTCATAAGGAAAATTAATAAAATAATAGTGAAAATAATAAAATAATATATATTAATTTTGGAGGAAGAAGAGAAAAAAACTACTTTTTTGTTCGTATTTTCGACATATCTCCCTGTTTTTTTACTCAAATTTCGATTAGGAGATATCGTCGAATGCGGAATTAAATTCCGCATCCAACGAGTACCCACTCGACATACTTTTGATGGGCCTCAATATCCCAAAATAAGAAATACCTGAAAAAACATGATGATGACATCATCATCATGTTTTTTTAGGTATTTCTTGTTTTTGGGGTAGAGGGGGCCGTCAAAAGTATGCTGAGTGGGTACTCGTTGGATGCAAAATTTAATTCCACATCCAACGAGCTCTCCCGATCACAATTTGAGTAAAAAAAAAGGGAGATATGTCGAAAATACGAACAATTTTTTATTATTTTTTATGATACCTATCCCTAAATTTATATTAAAAAATTGTTTAAGAGGTGCTCTCTTTTTGAATTTTAAAGCATTTTGATTGGATAATACATGATGACATGGAATTTGTATTATTTTTAGAAGGCCCATTTTAAATTGAAATTTCCTCTAATTGCAATGCAACACCAAGAAATCCAAAAGCGACAACAAAAAACTTGGCACGATTGAAACATCAAAAGTAAAAACATGTCGGTTGGATACCTTGCGCTACTATACAATATTCGAGTAGAGGGAAAGCCTAAGAAATTACATATCAAATGGATGGGTCCATACATTATCAAAGAAATCAATGCTAATGAATCAGTCCGACTAGAAACACCACAAGGGAGTGTATTTTGAAAGTTAGTTAATGGTGCTTGACTAAAAAAAATGGTTGCATAACTATAAACAAATTGAAAAAAAAATATAAAAACCCACAAACACAAGAAAAATACTACATAAAAGAAAATCAGAATGACAGGACCTTGGACCAATTCTCAGGAAGAAAGTAGTAGAATACCATTTGGAAGATATAACCACCGATATAATATACATGAAGAATACCGACCACTTTACCGACACCATCACGATCCCAACACCCACCAACATAAAGACGGGCCAACGGTCCAATAAACTCATGATGAACATCGACATATGGAGAAAAAACGTCGGCATGTATAGAAGTAAATAATGACAACCTGTCCTTCACAGTAAAGTCGGCCATTAATACAACAATTAATACTACCTTTCACTACAGCTCCGCCCACTCCAAATAATCCCGCTATAAATACCACACTAGAAGAAACTTGGGCTTCATTTTGTGAAGATCTCGAACACCAGAGCACCTGAAATCCCGAGCCCAATTTACCCCCTTGTGAACTAGAGCAAATAATTGACACAATGGCCCCCAAAAATATGACTGCAACTCTCAGGTTCGCATCAAACAAACTAAAACAACTATAAAAAGCTAGAACACCATTGGAGGCCCGATTACATAACATTCGAAATGCTAAAGTAGTTGAGCCATCATGGAAAAGGGTCTAGAAGTAAATTAGGGAATGGGGATACATATATGGTAAATGGATAGAGGAGGCCCAAATATTAGTTGCTAGCACAATACTCAGTTATATGAACGCACTGCTTATGGACAACATCTCTGGCACAAAAGAGATAATTGCACAATTCATTGTCAGTAAGTACCACAATGGCAAATTTTATTTCGACACACCTGTAGAAATCACCAGCGACCTAATCTATAATCTCACTGGATTATCAAACAAAGGAGATCCAGTTCCTATAGATTAAACCCGAGCCTCGTGGAAAAACGAACAAGTACAACAACAGGAAAAAACTCAAGAGGGATGATAATTAGTCAAATCACTATGACACGCCAAGATAGCTGAAAAAATCATCTCTATGGATTTAAAAAACACTGGAAGAGGCTTCGACCTAAAGCTCGAGATGCTAGAAGTAGTTCAAAACGTGTCGACAAAAGGGAAATTCTACCACTGGGCTGAACATTTAGCTGATATAATCAAGAACATATGCGTAAAGTGTCAAGAGGAAGGAGCCCAAATCTAGTACCCTTCATTGATAATATGGATCACCATGTACCATCTTCGACCAGTCGGAGATAAGGAATTCAATAAACCAAGTCGAATCGCAATGTGGAATTTTAAATATTTTGCCTTGACTGGTTTTTGAGTAGGAGTAAATAACAAAAAATTGGTTGGACACCTGTTTCCAAGCATTGAAAACCAAAACTGCTCGATGGCGGGTACCACAGAATGTCCGAAGATGTCTACCACCATCATCACACATTCAACTTGAATTGAACCATACGTCAGTTTGGTATCTACAGGGAGTTGGAGAGACGCAAAAGAACCTAACTTTTACCCTTCAGTTGAGACAATCTTCACAGAACTAAGTCAAAAATATAATACCAAGTTATATATACCATCTATAGCAAAGAAAATCGATCAGCCAATAGTTGAACCTTTAACTAATCCAAAGAAAGAATAGGACTATGAATTTTGAATACACATAAGCACTTTCACTCTCGACCACAACAATACTGGTACATCAACCCATTGGGGGTTGCCTTAATAGATACACATCAACCACAAGAGGAAGCAGAACCAACATATGAGAGTACCCAATCGGACACCCCTCTTCCAGAATATGCACTCAGCAAAGAAAATATCCATCAGATAGCCGACAAGTTATTTAAATCTCGACAGAAAATGAAGAGCACAGTAAAAAGAAAGGGAAAACGTAAACTCATACTCCAAGAACCGACAGAAGATGATAATACAGAGTTGTCTGATAGCACAACGCAGATCCTAGAGGATGCCTCTAGAAGCAAGATACCAGTTGATGAATAGTTCTGCAATTTTATCATAGAAGAGGAGCAACAAGTACACAAAATTCAAAATAAAGTAAAAATTGTTACACCACCTTTTGTTGATCTCACCCACACCCCACCACCTCCATCTCCGACCCAAATTGTCAAAGAATTCATACTGACTTTGATAAAAATTACACCACTTACCATCACACATCCATATTTATAGTCATTACCCGCACCTCTCCGTGCCCAACTCCAAAAGGACAATGAACTTCAATATTTCATAAACCAATTACGTTCCATTCTCCCCAATTTGAAGAAAATTATGGTAAAAAGACAAGTTCTAGCCACAAACGCTCCACAAGATAGTTTAGATGTACCCCAGAGTCCTGACCATCCACAATCCTTCATACCGGAAGCATAAGTTGTTGGGTATACTAAGACCATTCTGCAAATAAATCCTGATGTAACCATCGACATTGTGGCATAACAAACTTCCTCATTTATCCCCTAACCTGTTGAAAACCCACTACTTCTTGAACCCTTCATCAATAACCCCACCGAAGAAACAATTGAACCTACTGAATCTGAGTAACTTCTCGAAAATATCGACCATGCCGACTCTGCAGAACTTAGCGAAGAACATGTCGAAAATATTGACCCTGTCGAATTTGGAGATCTTGTTGAAACAACTTAAACCGTCGACAACCCATTACCGATAAGTTCCCTCCCAAATACATTACCCTCAACTTATGGGCAACCACCACCCCTTCCTTCACCTACTCCACCCCCTCTACAATCATGACCTATCACAACTCCACCTGACATCCATCCACCAAGTCCTATTCTTACTACTGTACCCACTGAAAAAAAAATGCACTAGTAGGCAGTCTTCTGACACAAGAAATCGACATACAAAACAAGAAGCAGGGGCAGAGGAGAAGAAAAGAAAGAAACGAGAAAAATAAATAAGAAAAAGAGAAACAACGTCAGCTACAATAGTCCCAACAACCGATACCTTCAGTGATTCATCTAGTTCAACTTGGTTCCACAATGAAAATTAATCCACAGAACGCCAAGGAAGAAGAACTAGACCTATTGGAAGATACTATCAATAACGACTCTAGACACAAGAGAGAAAAAACTAAAGAACAACTGAAGAAAATAAATACAAAACAAACAAATTTTTTGACCAAGTGCAAAATCTAGCAAAACATTTTATCACAATTCCAGCAGGGGCCGACACTGACAAACCTCTTGACAAAGCATACCGTCTTCTTGAAAAGTGTCGTTTCAAATATTAAACAACAACTAAAGGAAATACGATAGGATCAAGCTGAGGAGACTATTGTTTTATTGAGAAATCAGTTTACAACATTCATTGTAGCTTACAAACTGTTGGATCAATACATTACAGAATCCATTGTAACAATAGAGGTATTGCGAAACTGGTACACTCATTATGGCTAAGTGTTTGAACAAATGCAGAAGACTCATGAACTCATCAGTTCACTTTAGAACCTTCGACCAAGCACTGAAGCAATGGCACAGACAATTCATGATCAAATCGTGTTGGAAATGAATAAGTTAGAAAAACTAAAAAAACTAGAAAAACAGGAGCATCAATGGATCAGCTAGGCCAGAACTAGTCTCACCAGTATCGACAAAATCAGACCGCAAATGTAACGACTACTTTCCGCTGCCGAAGAGAAGACACATATTTTGGGGACTGAAATGATCAACTACTCAACATAGATATGCACCAAAATATAGAGAACTTGTCGAGCCTCACCACCTTGACTATAGACATACAGAAAGCACTTCGCACTTGGAAAGAATTTCAACATTAGTTATCAATCACTGCAGAAGCTATTGTAGAAGTATGCATTCAGCGACAACCATCCATCAGACAACATAGTTTGTAACTGGAACAATATAGAAACATGGATACTCAAGGCAGAATATTGTCATCTCCTCATTTCTTCGGGATGAAGAAATATTTTGTTCTGGGGGAGATGTTGGAGGATCCTAGTCAGCTACCCGACTAGGTTCTCTAGTCGACTAATTGTAGATTATGTCGACCTGATAGGTCGTGTCGGTTAGTTGAACTAATAGGTAGTTATGTAAACTGATTGTAAATAATATATAGGTTGTAGAGCCTGATATAAACTCGGTTCGAAATCATGTATGAACCCTTAGGTGTACTTGATTAATATAATTTGTTATTCTGTCTACCATTCCTTGTCTCTTATCTATATCATTGTTATATGAATATATATGTGTATCATCGGTAACATTGCAATCTAATTGATTACAACAGTGAGAATTTCAATTTAGGTCTAGCTATTCTATTAAAAAGCGAGGCATTTGAGGCAAAAAATTATTAGGTAAGAATTCATTTTATCCTTTAACAAATCGGAAAGAGACTCAGAGTACCTTGCATTTTGGAAGTGATCAAGAATCTTTTACATTGTGGTAAGCATTCATTCTATGTTTCAACAAATTTAAATGTGACTTAGAGTGTCTTGCACAATAGAAGTGAACAAGAGTCTGTTGCATTGTGGGTCATTAATGAATGTTTTGTTTCATGTTGCATTCCTTTTGGAAAATAGATGCATGGGTGTTAAGTGCTTTCCATCTTTTTTTGAAGTATGAGAAGGTATGATTGTATCATGCTCTGTAGAAATTGAAACAAGGTATGATACAAATGGAGAACAACATGATGATAATTAAATCTCAACACCCAAAAACAAATGTATGGTTTAAGAAGAATGTAAGCATAACTATTGTTATAGTAGATCTTAAATCCAACTTCATGAACAACACATAGGTTCTCGATAGGGTAGAGGCATAGGGAAGTGTAGAAGGTTAGGGAAGGCTCCAAAGGCAAAGCCACAAAAGGAAAAGAATGGACAAGGGAATAGGTACCATACCTTATTTCAATAGTTTCATCGGTAAAAGCTTATCCATAACCGCCAACAACATAACAAGATATGAAAATAGAAACATAGCCCAAACAAACAAGTAAAGGTAGATTGAGTTAGTGAGTTATAGCATTAAGATAGATATACATAATTATCCCACCTAACTTTGTTAACTCATTTGTTTACTCATGTATGGTCATTGTGAAGTCTTTCAAGTAACTTGGTTGAAAGTCCAGTATTTCCTCTCATATTAATGCTTTTATCTCACTAACGTAGTTTCACGCATAGCTTTCTTAGAATATAAGATAAGGAAAAAACAAGCGTTTGGGGAATACATGCTAAGAAAAACTAGAGGGTAGGCATAGGAAATCTTGTTCACATTACAAAGGTTGATAATTATACACCACACTTTCTCTGTTGGCTGGGGCATTGGGGTCATGACATGAATTGATTATTGTAAAACAAAAAAGAGAAATGATAATAAAAAGTCAAATGTTATGATCTATCTATTTTTCTAACAATAATACTCTGTTTGCATTTTTCAAATTTATTATGGGCATGGAAAATAACATGGCGATGGAATTTCTATTCTAAAAAAAGATTTGATAAAAAACAGTTTGCAATGATAAGTGTGTAAGGAAATTATGTGTAAGGAAATTAGTAAATATATTAGAGGTATATGTCTAAATAAATCGAATTTTTTGATGTTGTACAAGTGATGTCTCCTTGATCTATCTTGTTAGAGTATCAATATTCAACAAACTTTCTTACACATAAAGCCCAATCCAATGCACTATGGTCACGATCCACCAAAGAGGTAAGGTTTTACATTTTATAAATCCCCACAAGATAGAGAATTAAGTTATAATAAAAGGCATAGTTAGATAGCCACATGGTCACAATAGGCAAAATCAATGCCATATACATAGCATAGAAGTGATTATGCCTACCTTCAACCAAAATTTTGAATAAGTAACAGATCCTGCCTTCAAAAAACATTTTGAATAAGTAACAATCAAGCTATTGATTTCTGTAGCAGTCGTCGATCTATTGGTTTGGATGAGAATAAATAGTCATTTTTTCTCCAACAAGAAATTCAAATATATATCCACACATGACAAATCAAGCCCCAACAAAGTTAGCTAATCCACATCCATAAAATGTTTCTATCCGGACAAAACTACTAGCCAGGGTTAACAAAGAACTTAACACAAGTGGCAAAGAACGATAAACATGCATGTCACTTGTTAGCATTGCTTGATTTTGTTGTTGACAGATAATCTCGATAATATTTTGTCATCACTTTCTCCTGTATAAAAGCTTATAAATGCTGATAGGTCTACTCTAGACATGTTGTTCTCCTGTAATCGAGATAATAAATTTCTAATGAATTAATTGTGCAATTGTTTTATTACCACCATCATTAAATATGTGTAGGGATTTACAAAATAATTAAATGTAGTTATACATTGAAAACTATATTATTAATGGTATCATTAATGGTTATCTGGTTAAACTTTAATTATATAGAATGAAAACAAATGTATAAAATGTAGACAAACCCAACCACCCAAAAATATCAATGAAGGTTTCTTATATTAAAACTTTGATTTTTAATATGTAAGAATGAGAAAGAAAATTTTGTGAGAGATCAATAATAATACCTCAATGTTTTCAAACCAATAACATATTGAATTAATTTTTTTATATATAATAAGAAAATTTATTTATTTTTTCTTAGAATAGAAAAAAATAATAGTAAAAAAGTGTTAAGCAAGTCAACAAAGAAATCATTTCAATAGTTCCTTCTTGAAGGACTAATAAAGAACAATAGCAAATTGTAAATAAATAATGAATATGAAGAGGTGTTTTAACTTTGGCAAACGAAAATCCAACGATCGCCTATTAATAAACATATGTAATCTCTCATTCAAATGAACAATCAAGCAATCTGTGGAGTTACAATTTTTTGCCCATACCTGGCTTGATAGTGGTATCATAGCTTAGGTTAACTCCATGATTTCCCTTGGTGTTTTTTCTTCCTTCTTAGTGTGTAGAAAATGCCTCCTAACTCCTACTTGATAGTTTTCCCTTTGTGTTATTTTGATTATGAGTAGACGTTTCATCTATAAAAAATACTAACATGTTGTGTCCTCCTCACGCACCAGTGGTGTCAAAATCCTAATGTGTTGTGTTCCTCCTCCTTCTGTCTGCAATAGTGGCAACGTGTTGTGTTCCTCCTCCTTCTCCAGCATACATGAAACCTGCGAAGACTGTGGAGCAATATGGAGCTGCTACTTGTATTGAATCTATCTTGGTAGCCACACATTTAGAATCAATCGAGGAAAATGGAGTTGCTACAATGAGGAACTGCCGACCTGTGCATTGGAGATTACAATGTGGAGGTGCCTCTCATTTGTAGGACCATAAATGTGGAGTACATTATCTCTTGCCAAAGGTTACCTGGAGCTACCTATCCTCATTCACAACTAATGGGCATTATGAGTGGATACCATAGTGTACTGCTACCCTCTACGACTATCTATCCATTGGATAGTGCGTGAAGTTAGAGATAGAGACCTCATTATGCAAGCTTAAGCATGGAGATTCTTAGAGTCACGAAGGACACTTGGAGTTGTTGGTATCGTTGTATCTTGGTGAAATTGGATTGAATGACGACTTTTGTATCACATTTTTTTCATTGATATATGTTGTTGCGTTGGTTGGAGATGAATGTTGCTGAGGGTCATTGATTAAAGACTATATACTATCTTTGTGTGTCACTATTTGTAGATTGTATACTATTTATGTGTAGGTTGTATACTATTCCTACATGTCACTGTTACAGAGAAAATATTACTATGGATTGGGGTGGACCACAATAGATAGGATGACACTAGAAATAAACCCTAATCCCAAATATTCCGTATGAATGTAAAATTCTAAGAACAAAAGTAAATTTCCATACCTCAACTGGAAGTTAAAAGAATTCTGATGTTGATCTTTCGATCCAATGATTGAAACCTACAACTTGTCCTCAACAACAAATGTATCCAATCATATAATATATTCATGAAATGTTAGAACCTACTCTATCATAATCCATTTTAAACATGTATGAAGCAAATATACCCATGGAAATAACTATAACATTTGCACATGAAATTGGATGAGAAAAGAGTATTTCTATTAATTCAAAATAGAATTACAAAGTGACAATCTCTGTCGGCAACTCGTCGTAATCAAGAAACCAAGTTCCTCTACATGGGCCTCCACCAATTCAATCCTCCATGCAAATGTAAGATCACAAAGGCAATGGAGAGCTTTGAAGATGAACAAAAATGGTTCAATCAATAAGGATAAAAGGATGCAGACTCAAGCATATGGCAATGGGGAAAACCTTCACTATAGTTTCCTTACTCTCAAAGTTTCTCCTCCTTTAATGCTTCATAATGGATCAATATATAGCCCTCAAATGGGAAATGAAGGGTCAAATTGGAGCATTTTTTGACATATGGAAGGTCAAGTATCATAACCATTGTGGCTTGGCATGGAAAGTTTGAAATATTTTTAATTTTGAGCACAAATATGATGTACGCAGTTTGTAATGGTGCAACATGCGTATATATGCATGATGCATAACTATTCACCTATGTGTAACTTCAAAATGAATTTTTAAGGGTTGTACTGGGCATCAATAATACACTAAGAAAGGGAGATATAGTGAATCTGCATAGGGACAATGGAAGACCATTAAGGCATGATGCATAAGGTGTGGAAAAACATGCTATAACATATGCCCCCCAATGTGTGAGCCCAGAGGGGTACACGATGGTCGAAATACATTATAACAATCCCATAAGTGGAGTAGTTGAGACCCAACAGGCAGAACTAGCCGGTTGTCAACATAGTACAATAAGGGTTGCAGATATGAAGTATATACAATAGTACCAGATACATATATAAACAATGGCCATGAATAGGTATAATGGACATATGTCATAAGTGGTCACAACCACATACAATATACAGTGGAGTATGGTCTGCATAATAAATGGATACATCTGGTACATAATGAAGTACACTTCTATGATATGAGAACTGAAGTCCCATAGGTATTATCGTGATCAAGACAGTAGCATATGAGAATGCAACCACTATTTGAGGTCTTCTACGTAAACCGTTGATTATACATGTCCCAACACGTGAATAAAGGTGTTGAAGTCAAACACTTGAAGAATCCATCGATCAGGGGACATTTATGTATTCCAAAACTGTCGATGGCAAGAGAAACTATCACTGATGAATGCAAGTCTCAAGGCACTCAACTGACTCTAAATATCGATTCCAGAATAAATGATATGGAGTTGATGGAATGGAATCCGCTGGAAGGAGGGAAATAGGGAACCCCCCATCAACCAACATGAGGTACACAACAAAGATGGATGATTTGTAAGAACTCGAACGAACATGGTGTACACAAACCAGTAACCATGTGCATCTCTTGCGCATACTAGATGCAAGTATAATGTAAAAGAGACCCTACGAATAATATCCAATGATGAAAACTATAGACAAAGGAGAGGAAAGTACCGATAAGGTCTAATGGAATCTAATACATGATATGAATCCCAATGTTTGAATAGATTTATTTTAGTAAAAAACAAGGGAAACCACTCAATCAACGGCCAATGATGAGATGTCATTCGTTGAGTTCAAGGTCACCTACCAATGATGAAAGTAGGCCCAAGGTGCCAGGTAGGATAATAGTATCTGGAAGATACTAGGTTGGTCGACATGCAGAGTCAATATATTTGAGGAATGGATGACTCAGGCTAAAGAATTTATTTAAACAAGAGTATAAGGCAGATCGATATACTTAGGCAACATATACTCAAAAGTGAATACTGGGAAAACTTTTTGACATAGGAGACATCAACAGAGGCTCCATAGGACTAGAATCTTAGCCAGTTAATGGAGAAATATTTAAATAACGAGTGCAACTCCTAAGGCCATACTAGAAAACCAACCAATGATGGATGGAATCATAAACTGAGCTATGTTCAAAGGCGACACAATAGCTTCCAACATAAGGTGGTATCATTTTTTCGTCCGACTTTTTATTTATTTTTTAGGTATTTTTCGTATTATAGATCGTGAAAAAGAATAAAATGTGCTTATAGTACAATAGAGAGGAAACAAGTGTCACGACAAGCAAACTAGTTCCAAGCAGTGAAGCATACCTATTTTCAATGCAAGGAAACACGTGCAGGATAGGGACACTCAGAGGAATATTTCCTCTAGGGTGAAGGGTAATCAAGCTAGAAAGGATAAATGATAGGCTCTACTTGGATAGGATTGATACATGATCGAGAGAAATTTGGCTTATAACACTGAAGCAGGAAGTCGATATTAGACTCAACAAGGCAAGAAGATGGATGCAATGCATTTACAACTTGAAATAAAAAGGGAGTCCCTATGGTAGATGGCCAACATAAGACATAAGAAGGAACATGAGGTTTCCACTCTAAGTCATCGTGGGACTACAAGGGACTCCCATATCTATGGAGGAAGTTCAACATGGGAACCAAATGACAAAGCAGGTTCTAAGTAGGGTACCCATGATTAGAGAAATCTCTATCGCTTAAATACCGACACTTCTAGAAGCAACAAGAATGTTTCATGTCATTAAAAAGTGGGTTCATACATAAGGTTTATGCGACATGGTCATAGGATAATGTAGTAATGTAAGCGAAATGTGTACTAGTAGAAAATGAGAGATAAATAACACAAATTTTTCAAGGTATAAATGAACAAACTTGAGTGAGCCAACTAAAAATGACTAGAGCAATGACCAATTGGGTCACGGGATAAAATATATGACCAGATAACAAGTAACTAAACTAAAAATGACCACATAACGTAACATTAAGAATATGAATTGGTAATTTATTTGGTTGTTGTTAGTTGTGTCACTTCAATAATAGAAAATTGTAATTTTGACAATGAATTTGTACAACTTACTAAATTCTAACACTGTAGATGAATTCAGATTCCCCATGTTTAAGGGGTATCTGAATCCATATGCTTGGAGAGCCCCTAAAAAGGGGGTCGTTGAATCCATCTGCAATGTTAGAGTTTATTAAATTGTACAATTTGTAGATGGACTGAGAGATATGTGTGATATATTGTGTCACTCAATGGCAATGGTATAAAGCAATGTAATTTGACAATGAATTACAATTTTTTACCAAATTCGTCGAGTGACAATTTACATGATCGCTCATGTCTCCGAATTCATATACAATGTTAAAATTTACTAAATTTTATCATTATATATGGATTTAGAGACCCCTTGGGACTATAAAGGAGTCTCTATATTGACATGTTTTCGAATTGTTGAAAAATGACATCAAAGGTGAACCTAGTGAACTTTTTTGTAAAATCATTTTGTTTGCACAATTGTGTCCAAGGAGATATGCTTATCACGCTTATATCTCATTTCTCCATTTACGCTTCCATACGAACTCTTGATAGAATTTCCAATTTTCTTCTTTTACATCGTCATGATAGTCTGGTTAGTGTCATGTCTCAGAGATTAGTGGTTTCTTGTTAAAAGAATCATCATGTCTTGAATTTTATACCATTGTGTTCAACTTATTACACTTATTGTGCTCATTTTCCATTTGTCCAAAATCATCATGGTTTAACCCTTTCAGCACTCAATTAAAGTTTCTGTATGTAAGAGCCTTTTGCATATCATTAGTTGAAATCTGTCTATTCTGTGCCTCCCCGTTAATTTTTTGATCTTGTCTATGAATTCCAACTCATCATGCCTAAGTCTAGAATGTTATAGATACCACCCTGGTGTTCTTGTAGAGAAAAAAGACCTATATCCTCCATTTAAAAAAAAGAAAAATCCCTCATTTTTATATTATAACTCCCATCTTTATAATTTACCCCTTCTAAAATTTTATTCCCCAAATAGTAAGATTTTAAATCTTTTCTACTCCTCTTTTATGATTACCATTTTAGAAATATACAACAATTTCTTCCTCACCTTAATTAAAAGGGGTCCATTTTAAGTAACCCTCTATCCCTTCTACCCATTCTACATGTTATGAACATCCCTTTTAAAGAAGCCCCCCATTTCTGGTATAGCCACATACCATTCTTCCCTATGTCTCCAAAGTTTCATTAAAACATAAGGGAGAAAATAAATTCTAAATAAAAATGATTTATTCTATGCCCCTTTCTACTACTCAGCCCCTTCCAAAATGTCATATACAGAGGGGTCCCTGGTCCCACAAACAAGGTGGTCTCATACACCAACTTGATATCTCACTTAGTAATGACCTTGAAAGTAAATTATTATTATTATTATTTTTATTATCATTTGCTAATGTATATATCACATAGTTATTACTATATATTACTTAATATATTAATATTCCATATACATATTAATATAATATAGTTATTATTTGTAGTTAATATATTAATATGTTATATAGTTATTATATATTTATAATGGTATTAACCAATTAAAAAAACCAAAAATATAAATAATTGAATAGTAGTAAAGCATAGAATATCTTCAAGAACTAGTCTCTAACCAGGGTTCATTCTCGTCAGTTAGGTTCTAATCCTACAAGGATTACACATTGTTTTTGTTGTTTCCATGAAAATAGTTATTATGATTCCAGGCGACCGTGTGACTGAACGATCTGTGTTTGATTCCATGGGAGGTGAAGAGAGAGTTTGGGGGTCGAGGTTATGATGAGGAAATATAGGTCACTAATGTTTATAGGATTGATACATGGACCATAGCAAAAATATATATATTGTTATATCCAGTAGCTATGTAAAGGTAACGATTTGGTAGAGTAGGTGCTTATTAATATATTATTTGTTGGGGGTGGGAATGAAATGGGACATTCTAGGAAAGAATTTTGGTAATTAGCTTAGACTGGCCTTGATAAAAAAGTTATTGCCTATTTTCTCTTGGCTTTTGGTTGAGTCAACGATGAAAACTGGGCGATCTGCACATGGAACTGTAACTTTATCCCGAACCCCAATTTAGGATTTTAAAAGTAACTTCTTAAATAGAGACATTTAAGTGGCATAGCGATCCTCACTGTAAACAATTATTATGATTCCATGTCTCTTACCATTAGTTTTTATTTATTTATAATACAACTAATGGGTTTTATAGATTTCTATGTGCATGACAGAGGAGAAGCACTGCATGCATTGGAGTCACAATCTATCAAGATAAAGGAAACAACAACACAACCCAATTCCCTTGGTAAGATCTTCAACCCCATGATTGTCCACGTGTTATCGATGAAAATATTTTAGGGTTTTCGATGAAAATATTTTAGTATTTTTAGGTATCTGAATTCTACGTGATATTAATTTCGTAAGATAGTTTTTCCCTTTATTCATCTTCCTGAAATTATAGTTTTGAAGAAACATATCTTTTCTTAACTAGTGGTAACTACAAAAGCTAGATACACCTATGTTCTCCTAAGTTTGGTGAAAATATTTAGGGTTTCAGGTGTCCAAATTGTGCATAACAAATAGTTTTTTCTTTCATATAATTGTGTGAGATTATATGTTTTATGAAACAAATTGATTGCTTTGTCTTATCGTAAGGCCAAAGATTGCAGATGTAGGGGATGCGAAGGGAAGGGCTTCACACTTTATCCTCAGTTTTCGCACAAAGCATCTAAATCCGCATCCATATATTATAGTAAAGCATCCAACCACATCTAGGGGAAAAGTAGTTAGGCAGAGGACATTATAACTCTTGATGATGAAGTTGATATGTAGATGTAGTGTTGAATTTCTGACACTTGTAGTAGTTGCACCAACGATACAAAATACTAAAAAATCATTGACATATATTGTATTGGCACATGGAAATTTTAATGGGACAAGATCCGTTGCCCGACGCCTTGGCCCAAGTTCATATCATTCTCAGTTCTCCTACCTCCTTTGATTGATGCCAACCCTTCACTTAAAATTTTCTTACCTCTTATCTAAGGCCCGGTAATTAGTCACTAGTCACTAGATAATGAACCATATGCTAGGGAAACCTTATAGTAGACTCTATATCGACTGATGAAAGCTCAACCGATTCTCTTCTTCCCAATCCTCGATTGAAAAATAAATATGTAAACTACAATTCAGTCTCCATCCTATGGGATTACCTTGTGGCAAAGGATTGGATGGATGCAAAAAAGGTTATGCATGATGTGGGGTAAGTTAGAGATTACTCTTCCTAGGGTTTTTAAGTATCAACTAGAGTAGTTAAACTCCTAATGGATAAGTAGCTAAATTATTAAATATTGAATTACGTATAAATCGTAGGGGCCATAATCCTTACTAATTTTCAACGCATCACAAAATTATAGAGAAACATTGTTATAGAACCAAATCAGGCTCACAATGAAATTCTGCTCCATCACGATGAAATTTGGCTCCAGTTTTGCACTATGGATGCTAAGCTTTCTATCCTTCTTCTTGGAACACTAGAAAATTCCAAATAAATTACTCTCGATATTTCTGATTTGACATTTATACAATTACTCTCTCTTTCGTTCTGCACTGAGGTAACTTTTGTTTGCTTTGGGGTTGAGAATTGAACGCAGGCTTGAATCTTGGTATGGTAGATATTAAACCACAAAATATAGTCTCTTTTGCATGAGACTAGAATTCAACAATAGCGTTACCTTTTTGTTTGGGAAAACTTGAATATTATCCTAAATGAAATTGTGTTCTCTGGTCATCCCATATTGTTTCCTCTACGCAGTGAATTGTTTTTTTGACAACTCCATCCATTTTCCTAGGGCTTATTTCATCATTTATGTGTGTTTATTTATGATGCTTATGCGCGATGCAAGTCAAGTATATCCATTTGTTGATTTCCTAATTTGGTATGTTTTGGTCACTTATTCCATCACTTCTTGAGCTTTGGAACTGCATTTTTTTTTTAACTTTCTTCTCTATCCCTTTAAACACTTGTTTTCCAAACCAAAAGCAAAGCAAGTTTGCAAGATACCATTGCAATCTAACAGTGTTTGCACTACAAAAGTATCTAGTTGTGCAACCTTTTTCGAACAAGTTTGTAACTCCTCTCTCTATGTTCAAAGTTCAAATCTAATTTGATTATCTTACATTGTAGATTGGAAATTACGTAAGCCTCTTCATCACATGTGTTTCAAACTCTAATCGTTTGATTGCTTTCACTAGTTTCAGGTTCAAGTTTAATGCTTGGAATGAACCAATCTAGTTTATACACTAAATAGAAAAAAAAATAGGATAGTTAAACAACAATGCCTTTTTCATAATGGAATGAACTCTAGATCCTTTTTCTATTACTACTGGAAACATAATAATTTAACAAGGGGTATATAACACTCTTGCCTTCAACCAACCATCTACATTATCCAACATTTATCCAAGGTCCTTTGAAGCTTTAGGAGAGGCTAGAGGAACTCTTAAATTTGTCATCTCATAATATGTTTTTTATTTGTTTGTATAAGTAGGGATTCATTATATTATATAAAAAAAATCACTACATAGATTTTAATACAAGGATTGATCACCCTTCCTCTAGGGTATACCAAATTGAAAAAGAGATCTTGAACCTCATGAAATTCTAGACTGATTACAGAGTTATCATATATATCTATTTTTCTATGGCATACTTCCAAATGTACCAAGTCACTAGCTATAATGTTGCCTTTATGGCTTACAAAGTCAAAAATGGGTTTTTTGCAAACTTTATAAGAACGATGTCTATAGCGATGAAAAAAAACATTGATAATCAAGTAATACCAATGAACACTTGGAACTTGGTTACCCTTGGTTGTAATATTCCACATTAGAGATGATGATTGGGTTGATATAGAGGGAACTGCAGGACTGGTAGTGCTATTATCGATGTGTTCCGAGGTGATCTTCATTTTTGTTGCCATAAGTCTATTGATTCTTTTATTGTCTTTCACAATGGCCAAGATGTTTTCTTCCAAGAATTTAGTCGAGTCCCTTTGGGCCAGAGAGTTTCCCATAAACATATGAAGTACCAAATTTAACGCTGCAGAGCACTCATAATTATGAGCATAGTCTTTAATGTTTTCTGGGTTCTGTATCTAGTCTGCAAGGGGTTCATATTCTGACTTATTCATAGTTTCAGCTTCATATGATTCTCTTTTCTCTTTGTAATCTAAGAGGGAGTTCCCTGGAATGAATTCAGTATTGACCCTTTTGGAAAATCTAGTGATGTTTTCATTGACAACGGAGGCCTCGTGATGTAGGTCCCTGATTATTCTGTTGTGGTGGTACCGGTAGCCTACCTCTATCTCCTTTTCATTAGAAATTGACCAATGGCGAGTTTGCTGGTCCAAAAGGATATCAGGTTTTTGTCAAATAGGGTGAGTCAAGCTCTTGTAGCACTATTGTAGGTACAATAGATCCCATGTTATTTTGACATGGGATCCCAATCACACATACGAAGGTAACTTGGTAGGATCCTTCATGACCTTGTAGGATTATATTACACTTTTTATCGACTCATGGGATTCCCTAACTTAACCAAATTTCATAGAAAAGTCATGCTTGATTTGTTTGTTTTAAGATGTAGAAGGACTGTTTGTTTTGAAGTGTTTGGATATCCCGCAACACGGATCCCGCAACCCGCAAGTTGTAGAGTGCAGGATCATTTAGTTGGATATTTTATTTTTTCACTTCCCGCAACCCACATCCCACAAATGCGAAATGCGGGATGTGGAATTTTTTTTAGATATGCTTTCATCATTTCGTAATCCGCATCCCACATTTTACGGAATGCGGGTTGCGGAATTGTCATTTATTAATCGTTTGGTTTGCGTGTGTCCGCAACCCGCATCCCTCCAAATGCGAAATGTGGGGTGTGGGGATGATTGAATAAAGCTTTCACTATTTTGTGATTCCGCATCTCGCATCCCGCAAAATGCGGAATGCGGGTTACAAAATGACTAATAAATTTTTTGAATTTCATGTTTGGCCCCCGCATCCCGCAAAAACACGGTTTTCGGTTGGTTATCAAGTCACTTTATCACAATTTGAATTTCTTACTGTGCTTCCTATGTAATTCAATTTAATTACTGGTACCAGCATTTGAACAGGATATGGTGACATCCAAAAAACCCCAAATTACCAGGAGCAAAAACCTCTAGAAAGACATGTTTACCAAATACCCCAATTTTGGTGTCTTCTCCGATACCAGTGGGCGAGTGTCTAAAACTTACCAGTTGGATTGGTCTCGAGTTTATTCCATCTTTGATAACAATGACCTTTCAGAATTCCAAGGTAATCAACTCGTTTATGAGAGAATTAGGGATTCTGGCCTTCACATGATTGATGTATGACCAACCATCCTCCCTTAAAATGATGCAGTTAGATGGATTATAGACCACACTAACCTAAAAGATCGTTTATTTAACACCAATATTGTAACGCAATTGGCCAATTTCCGCTCTGAAACCTTTGTGAGAATTTATGCCCTTAAACCTTTTACACAGCTCCTCGATGCAGACTTTATTAACGTTGCTAAGTCTAGGTTCAATTTCGACCAGATGCTGAAATCTTGGATGGCTGAACCGCGCAAGTTCTCCCAGAGGAAAGACGAACTTTACCCCATTGAATGGTTCAAGGAATCTTATTCCCTGCTTGCAACAATGTTATGCAGGTTTTATGGTCTCCCCAATGGTTCTTACTTCAAGAAAGAATGGCCCCCCATTGCTCACAACGTCATAACTATGGGTGAATCCTTCCCTTGGGCTTCAATCCTGTCACTTGAACTCAAAAATGCCATACAAAAGTTCCAAAAATCTACTGTTATGAAGAAGCCCAACATTTATCTTTTTGCCTTCATTGTGGATATCTTTTGTGCCGAATTCCGCTTCCCCAATTTGGGATGGAGTTGGGTATTACCAGCCCCACCTATGCATATTTATCATTCCGAGCTATGGGATACCAATTATGTAACCAGGTTTTATGATATATATGAGATCTTCCTCGGCTGGGTCTATTTCCTGATTTTCAACAAAGAAGTTGCAACATTCTCACCTGAAGCTAAATCCCTCATAGCCACTATGGGAGATTGGTATATCGGTGAATCATTCACCTATATCAGGGTTTTTGGTAGTAATGCTTCCCATATGTTGCCCAAGGTCATGCCGGATAGGTTGGTCCTTGAGGAGATTTCATTTCAAACAGTCACAAAAGGGATTTACAAAAAATGTGTTGCACCTAAGAGGAAGGTTTGGCCCAAGTTTCCTATAAACCTTGGATCCTTAAGTATACCTACTTCTACTTGGGCACCAAAGCTTAGTGACCACATAGTGTCACTCAATCTTGGTTTTTCTAGTAAAAGGAAGCATGATCCAAAAGGGATTGTTGATTTCCACCTCAAGCATAACCATTTAAAACACGATATGTTCATGAAGAAACTCCAGATGACTTCATCTATCAGGGAGTTGATACTTTTTTCTGAATTCTTGACGAGGGATAAAAGCAAGGAAGAACAAAGTCATAATTGCAATACCAAAAGGAAATCAGGGACAGAGTCTGGCATTACAGGTCTATGGAGTTAGACATTCAGGAAAAGGTGATAAAAGACAGGGAATAAAGGGAAGCTAAAGCTGCGGTAAAGGAGGCTCTTACATCCACAAATGCATCCATGGAACCTAGCTCAGACATAGGTAAAGGGAAAGCTCCCATGGAAGAATCTCCCCAGACATCTGTGGAGCAGCAGGTCAAGGCCTATTTGCACACTTCAGAGTAGATCAAACAGAGACTGAGCAAAATGACTTCAGCACTAGACACTCAGGAAGTTGCAACCTCTCAGCCAGCTGAAGTTTCTCAAGTTACCACTGTGGGTGAAAAGAATCAATCTACACAAAACCAGGTTGAGGAGAAGCCTTCTCAAAAGTTGAAAATTTCATCTATCCCCACCTCTACTATAGACTTGACACATTCAGAGGAAGAGGATGAGAGGGTTTCCCCTGTGCCTGTTACCGTTGAAACTAGAAATGGGAATGATTTACAGAATTTTACTGATGTATTTAATGGTAGAAATGGAAAAAATTCATCACCTCCTCCACAACCACAATCTTCTTCCCAGTCTGGCCCATCCTCTTCTGCATTACTTCTCTCATCAATTATAGCTTTATCTTCGTTATCTGATGGTTCTACTGTGACACCTTTTATGTCCCAAATTCACCAAGATGCCACTAGTCTTCCTGAATCTATTACACCTGCTTATGTGGATATGCGCTTTCCTTCATCTACTGTACCACCAGTTTTCAAAATCCCATTGCATATTCCTTCATTCAGCTCGGTATCATCCCTTGTGACTGAGAAAACTTCGGCAGTTTCACCATCATTACTAAAGGCTACTTCTTTGCAAGTTTCATCTATTGAAACTTCTATTCCTGACCTTTCTTTAGCCCCTGAAATAACTCTTGCTCAGAATGTTACCTCTTCTCTGATATCCATAGGAATTAGTATACCCCCCATTGATGAGATGAGGGACGAATTCAATGAATATTTTGTGATATCCTTGGGTGAATATCGATACAGTAAAGCTGATAGATCAGTGGTGAAGAAGGGTAAGAAGAGGAACAGGGATCAAAGTGATATGGACATATCTGTTACAAATGAGGTTGTGTGGACCCAACGATCAAGTGACTTGCAGGCGTATGCTGCATTTATTTTAGGGGCTTTTACAGGCGCCAATTTTTATGTTGTTAGCACTTTGAACCGAGAATTTGACAAATAGAAAGTAGATATTGTCAGTCTAAAGGGGGAACTGGAAAAACTTAAAAGGCAACATCAGAACAGGTATGATGAACTTCAAGAGAAGAATGTCTCTCTCAGTGAAGAACTACAAAGAGAAAATACTATTAATTCCACTTTAGTTTAGAAGGTTGTAGTGTTAGAAAGACAATGTGAAGATGCAATTGCAAGTGCAACTTCATCTTCGTTTTCCAAGTTTTCCCAGGAAGAATTTAAAGAGCTTGCCATTCAAACCAACAAGGAACATCATGACTTGGTCTGTGAGTTATTTAAAACTCTAGATAATATCTTTGAAACTCGCATGGTTTTTGACAAGATGTCTATTGTTCTGGAAGACCTAGTTGAGAAGAGACAACAAGCCTCGAAGGCTTATGATGAAGTGGTAGACTGAAAAAGGTACATGAAATATAAGCCAGATAATGTCACTTTTCTCACTAACTTCCAACTTAAGAGAATCAAGGTTATCTTGAGAGCCTGGGAAGATCTATATGAGACATTAGTTGAATCCATAAAGAAAGGTCAGGCCATTTGTAACAAAAGATGGTATGGAGTTGACAACATTATGGATGAATTGTCCTTTCTTACAATGGTGCTTATTGAAAAATCATGTCCACCTGGATTGATGATTGAGAAAGTGGAGCAGCGAAGGGATGAAAGGGAGGAGAAGATCAAGAATCTTGACCACGACAGCATCCACGATGTAGATCAGTTGATCAGACAACCATTTGCGGTGGAGAGAAATATTCACATTTATATCCAATTTTGGCATAAACTGGCTAAGAATGAGATTGAAGATCATAAGTGCAATGCCCAGCTTGGCATTGAATTTGCTAGTTACCCTGATATTGAGGAATTGCTCTGTATCTAGAAGATGTGGAGAGATTTCTTGGGATATTAGCTTTGTTTAGGCTTTGATCCCCTTTAGGGGGGAATCCTTTTTTTTTTTGTAATAATTATTTAAAAGGGTGATCTCGAATGTGTTAGGGACCTTTTTGGACTTTTGGGAGAAGGAAGACAGATACAGGAGATTGAAAACACCTATGGTTGTTCATATGGTTTATGTAATTTTTTACTGAACTTCAAATCAATATTGTATTGTGATTTCTTATCTCTTGTCTTTATTTGAATGAATTTCTTCAAACAGATCTTGATCTTCTTTGTTTCAAATGGACAGATAATACTATGATCTATTTACAATCATTAAATGTGTTTTATTTAGCTCAGATTTATCTCTGTTATTTATTGATGCGTTGATAAGGTTTCATGAAATTTATTTTATGAACTATCTTTATCTATTTCTGTGAATAATTGAACAGTAATATTCAGCAGCATAATATGTTTGTTTTTCAACTTACATGTGCTATGCAGGTTAATTCAGAATGATGGAATCTTAAGTCACTAACTAATTGATTTTCATTAATTAGCTGTGAATTAAGTAATGAATTTTTAATCTGATTTACATTTTTTGTTTATTGGATGAAAAGTACTTGTCTGCTTACAAATCTGGTTTGCCTGTAAATCAACCCAAAATCTTCTTTAGGTAGCTTAGTATTAGATCAGGATAATTCTCTTAGCTAGAATTGATTTTCCTTTTATTTTTGCCACCTATATTGTTTTCCAATTTGGGAAACACATCCTCTGTGAATCTAACCCTTGAAGGCCAACGGAGGCTACTGTAATATCTGTGGGAGATCACTACTTTAAATAGATCGAGGATAGAACAATACCTGCGTGGGATTGTTTGAATCCTTTGGCTGGGTTTTCTCTGTGTGTTGTAAGACTTAGACACCCTGATCAACCACATACACAGTTGGGGCTTCAACAAGCGCCAAGGTGATCCTCCCAGAACCTTATAGTTTCCACCGCTTGCATGTGGAGATAGGTCTGATGATATTCCCAAAGATTTAGTTCCCGTACATTGATGTCATGCTGAATTTCCTGTGGTATGAGATTCCTGTAAGCCATGGCTATTTTTGTTGCATGAAGATGGTTGGCTGTGATTTTTCTCTGGATATTGATAAGAATTCCAAATCATTTTAGACACCCCATATTCTTGTCGTCTAGACTATTGCTGCAAATAGAGTTTTTGTTTCATTTCAAGGTGTTGCGGATGATGATAAGTATCCTTGTTTCCCCATCCTTTTTAATTTGAGTCTGTTATCCATAATTGGCATGTACTCACTAGTACTTACACCTCTGAGTTCAATCATAATTGCGCACCTTTGGATGTTGTCCTAGATCAACCTAAATCTTGTCCAAGGCGTATCCATTCCTTTTCTATGATTCATTGCATGATTCATTTAAACCATTTCTCTTGGACCATGTGCTCCGCATGGTTGCAATTTGTCATTGGATTTGTACTATCTTGTTTTTCTTGGATCCCTTCTGATTCAATGATGGTCGTTGTCTTATTGATTCGGTGAAATTGGGGGGCATGTGGAAGCGCCATGATGGAATATTTTGGCCCATTGTTGTTATGAGTTCTCATATCCTCGTTAGCCAGAGCTAAACAGCTGGCCATGAAATCCTCCTTTTGTAGACACGTGGGTTCATCATTGATTATTTTGGTGCCCGTAGAATTATCGACGTTATCCATGTGGTTAAAAACCTTGTTCACTTTACATTTGATGTGTATGGGGATTAACATTGGGATTTCCCATATTAGCTATGCTAAAGCTCGCAAGTCCTCTTCCAGTCTCCAATTGCGACTTAGAGTTTTGACATTGGTACCATGGAGTAATTTGGTAAGGTACTTGATTAAAATCTGATAGTCCCTTTCCACCATTAGTTTTCAGTAATGATTGTTGATAAAAATTTGATCCCCCTTAGTAGAGATTCCAATTTCGCTGCATTGTTGCTATTGATCCCCATATATCCTGCATAAATTATGAGGATGATGCCTTCGTAATTTATGAAAACTCCTCCAAATACTAGTTGCTGGGGGTTGTTTTTGGAGGCTCCATCGAGGTTGAGTTTGATGAACCTAGTTTGAGGAGGGATACAGCTTGCAGGACTTGAGTTTCTAGGATGACCTGAGTGGGACTTGACCACTTGGAGCTTTAGTTGGAGGTACTAGGCCTGAAAAATTATTGTTTGTTGTTCATCTAAGTTTTTGTCCTCTTCTGTCGAGGCCTGAAGTTCAAGTGTTTCCTTCATCATGAGTTTGATTTTGGGCCATAAGTTCTCTTGAGAAGAGGGTTGATTTCTGAATATTTGCTGATTCCTTTCCTTCTAGATGGATTAGAGGAGAAATGTTGGGAAAATATTCCAAAGTCTATTAAGGATTGATATTTTGAAGGGTTTACAATTCTAGTTAAGGATGGTTGCATTTATACTAGCGCTGTCACATTTGGTGGTTCAGAATAGAGTAGCCCATTTGTCCCAAAGGTTGTTGACAAAATGGTAGGAGTTGAACAGGTGTTCATTATCCTATCCGTTGAGTTTACACATGTAAAAAAGGATCAACCCCATGAACCCTCGCTTCATAAGGTTGTCCCATGTGAGAGTTTTATTTTTTATCAGCAACCAAAGAAAAGTGGATATTTTCGTCCAAAGGCTGGTGCCCCAGATGATTTTCCAAATAGGATCTTGTTGCAGTTCATGATGCCCTACAATTATAAAGTAACCTTCCTTAAGCTTGTAGCTTCCCTTGGGAAGGTATCCCCATATGAGTTTGTCCTCCCCTTCTCTTGTTTTTTTTTCCTATTTTGTAGTTCCTCATATATCACATCAACAGTTTCGTACAAAGGTTGAGAAGGCCAGTTGTTAGGGGAAAGCCATTGCCTCCAATCTGAGCCGATTTCACTATTATTCTAGAAGTGGTTTACTTTGAAGAAATATATTTCTGCTATCTCCTTTTGTAGAGGAGGGTCAGATAGTGACTCCTTTATCTTGGGAGCTTGTTTCCAAGATTTATCCCAAAAGAGAGTTGTTCTATCATTTTTTATTTCCTAGAAGTTGTGATTTTGGATGAGTTTCATGTTGCTCCAGTCCAGGTTCCAAACAATTGAGTCATTTATTTGGTCATTGTATCTGATGAGTTCCTGTTGATTTACATAGGGGAAGTATTTGTATTTCTAGAATAGGTCCCATTGTTCTTGATTATGATTGAGCCAGTTCCACCATAGCTTAGATCCTAGGGATTGACTTGTTCGATCTGGGTCCCTCAAACCAAGATCTCCCTTCAGTTTTGGTTTACAAATATCCTTCCACTTGACTACAACCCATTTATTTTTTTTGTTGTTGCTTCCCCATAATAAGTTCCTTTGAATATTCTTAATGCACCTGAGGATAGATTTGGGGGAAACCATGACTGAGAAAAGGTAGAGCGACATGGCTTGCAACACATATTTGACAAGGATTAATCTTCTATCCATATTGAGTGACCTGAAGTACCAGCTTGATAGGATTTTAGTGAGGTTCAAAAGTAGGTCTTCCCAGTTGGCTTGGCATAGGGGTTTCTCCATGAGGGGGGCACCAAGGTATTTGGTGTGTAAGTTGTAGCTAGAAAGGTCCAAACAATTGACAATGCATCTTTGAATCGAGGGACCTGTGTTGAATAAAAAAAGTTGAGACTTGTCCATGTTGATACAGGATCCTTAAGCCATGGAAGGATGTCTGAGGGAAGCTTAGCGGGGATCGAAGGTCATGCGGAATCATGGCACACTAGATCCTTCGTAAGTATAGACATATCTGGAAAATTCAATGTGGCTAGTAAAGGGAGCCTAGGTTGTGACATCTGATTCCATGCCCCTTGGAAAGATTGACTCTAATAAGGTGAATTTTTGTAAAGGCCACGACCTTGACTAGTTAGATAGTAACCTCCTCCTATATGACCCATATAAGGGTGCACAAAAATTTAAATATTAGGAATTCCTTGGGAAGGGAGTACAAAATTACCAAAGTTACCCATTTGATGTGCCAAATTACCCCCAGACACGTGAGGAAGTGCATATCCCCTCGACAAATGGACGACTAATGAGAAAGGACCCATACCAAAAGAAATATTTCCTCCCAAGGGACCACTCAAAGTATGAGGAGGATTTGTCATAAGGAACACATTTGAAGGAATAGGTTCTTTAGATGATGGAAAAAATGATGGGATATAAGTCGTAGACCCAACGTTTACATGCCCACATCCACCCGTAAAAGGATTGACATTAATGTTAGGAGTTGATGAAGGGTGTGGCCACCCCCAACAAATGGATCCAAATGAGAGACATGACCACCTCGAACTAATATGTAGTAAAAGGGGATTGCATGCCCCCTAGAACAACACTAGTCTGACTACTAGGATTTGGAATGGATGATGGAATCTCAATGATACATTCAACAAGCCAAAAGTAAAAGGATTCGAGGAAAAGGGAACAAACTGAGAATCAGGAACCTACCCCCCCCCCTTGCCAAGGAAAAGTTTGGCACACGATCAAAAGACCACATGAACTCAAAATTATTCATTCCTAAGGGGCGAGAAGTAATAGAAGTATGAGGGCCAGTGAACAGTGGTGTCCCTGATACTAACAAGGTAGTCAAAGAGGGAGTACCATGGAATCCCCCTCCCAATGTGAATTAATGGGTTAGAGGACACTCTGACGTCTCATAATTACTGCTCATTGTCAAAAGTGCTAAGATTTATCTATGGGAAATACCATTGGTATTATGTCTACGCATATTGTAAAGAGGATGTAAAGGGTCAAAAGGTGGTAAGCCTACTAAGTGATGAGAATGATAGTGAGTCGAAACTTGATCCACGATGAATCCAAAGAAGGAAACTGAAATAATGACGATCCCTAAGGCCAACTAATGATCACGCAACACACCCATAAAGAAGCTAGGATAGATGCACACAAGTAAGGAATAAGGATAAATGAGCTTTCGATGTGCAGCAAATATGTCTCTCTTGGGAAAGGCCTGATACTCCCATACACTATAAGCAGAGGTGCGTGACCAATTATAGTTTCCCTCAACTTCAATGCATAAAATGATTGTTCCATCCGACCCCTACCTAGTCGAGACACCCACAAAATAACCAATGCAAGTACCCCTTGCAGTACCTAGTAAAACCAACTATGGTCACCTCAATATAATTAATGCTCAGGAAGATAGTCACAGGCATGATCCACCGTATGGGAATGGTAGCTAAGCCTAAAGATTGAAAGCACCAAAGGTACATCAAAATCCTTCATATATGAATAGGATCCTGGAAATATTTTCGACGCTCACTAAAGGTGGAGGAAGGCTATTCCCACCACCAACGTGAGCGTTGCCTTATGATTGACTCCAGTGTAAGAGGAGCTTCCTGAGAACACCAATTATATCGATGATTTCTCCTCTCCCTGGTCAGACACCTAATTAATGCTCAGGAAGACAGTCACAAGTGTGATCCACCGTATGGGCATGGTAGCTAAGCCTGAAGATCAAAAGCACCAAAGGTACCTCAAAATCCTTCATATATGAATAGGATCCTGGAAATATTTCCGATGCTCACTAAAGGTAGAGGAAGGCTATTCCCACCACCAATGTGAGCGTTTCCTTGTGATTGACTCCAATGTAAGAGGAGCTTCCTGAGAACACCAATTATATCGATGATTTCTCCTCTCCTTGGTCAGACACCTAATTGCTTTCATTTTATAATCTCGGAGAAGTTTACTCACACAAATCCTATTCCAAGACTCTAAAACCTAGTCTTATCGGTGTACCCTATAAAATAAAACCTTTCTAATCAATTTTAAGTTAAGCATTAATTGTAATGAGTCGTGCTTACTAAATGGGTATGGTCGTGCAAGTAGCGATGTTATGAATCAACAAGAAAAATAAATATGCACACCTAAAAACATTGCTAAGTACTTGTTTTCAAAATGAAACAATGGTATGCCACTAAATGAAATGCATAAAAATGATCTCTTTCTCTTCAAATGTCAATGCAATCTTTCCTATATGAAGACTAGATTAGTTCCATTCCAAGCAAAACTAATGCAAGTGTTTCTTTTAATGCAAGATGCAAAATGCAAATAAACATGCAATGATGCAAATATTTTTGTATTTTCAAAATAAATGAATGAAAGTGCAAAAAGAATCACAAAACTCTCAGCCCCTGCAACAAGTACAAATACATAATCCCAACAAGATGCTTTTAATATATGACTCATGCACTCAAAGAAAAACAAAAGTGGAAAAATGACAAGAACAACTTTCCTAAAGGGAGTTTCCAGTCACAATAAAAGCATTCAACAGATAATATAGGGACCCTAAAATACTTAGCAACACTCACAACTCACCCAACAATCACTCTAATGAAGATACCAGGAAAAAGTTGAAGTATATGCTATTGTTCAAAAAACAACAACGTATGTACATGACTTGTTAAGGGACAACTCACATATTTACACGTCTGTCAACACTGTCAGTTGCATGTATAAAGTAAATGAGTAAAAAATTAAAGTTTAAATCCAAATCACTCAAGGAAAATACCAATTGTTGATTGTACAAATAAATGCGACCGACAGAGAGTCAAAGAAATAGATATAAATTCAAGCAAAAATGCATCCAAATAACCCCAACAAAAAGGAGACTTCCCCAGCAGAGTCACCAATTCTATTACAAAGAAAGTATTCCTATGGCTTGGGGTGGACCACAATAGATGGGATGACACTAGAAATCAACTCTAATCACAAATATGTCGTATGAATGTAAAATGATAACAACAAAAGTAAATGTCTAGACCTCAACCGAAAGTTCGAGGAATTTTGTCGATGAGATTTTGATCCAATGCTTGATGCTTGAAATCTACAACTTATCCTCAAAACCAATGTATCCAAGCATATAATATATTCATGAAAAGTTAGAACCTACTCTAGCATAATCCATTTTAAACATGTATGCAGAAAATATACCCATGGAAATAAATATAACATTTGCACATGAAAATTGACGAGAAAAGAGTATTTCTATTAATTCAAAACATAAGTACAAAGTGACAACCTCTATCAACAACTCGTCGAAACCAAGAAACGAAGTTCATCCACCTGGGCCTCCACTGCTTCAATCCTCCATGCAATGGAAAGATGACAATAACAATGGAGAGCTTGGGAGATGAAAATTGATTTAATCAACAAGGATAAAGGGATTCAAACTCTAGCAGATGGAAATGGGGCAAAATTTTTCTATAGTTTCCTTACTCTCAAAGTTTCTCCTCCAATGCTTCACAATGTCTCAATACATAACCTTCAAAGGGGAAATGGAGGGTCAAATTAAAGCGTTTTCTAGCATATGGAAGGTCAAGGATTGTAATGATCGTGACTTGGCATGGAAAATACGAAATATTTTTAGTTTTTAGCACAAAACTTGATGTATGTAGGTTGTAATGGTGCAACATGCGTATATGCGAGATGCATAACTGTTCACCTGTGTGTATTTTCAAAAATGAATTTTTAAGGGTTGTCTTGAAGCATCAAGAATACGTCGAGCAAGGGGGATCTAGTGAGTTTGCATAGGGGCCGGGGAAGGCCATCAAGGAATGATGCATAAGGTGTAGCAAAACATGCTATAATGATCACTATTTGAAGACTGTATACTCCACATGGAGTGTGGGGCTTGAGATTGAGGATCCTTGTAAGTTGGATTCAATGTGTATTAATTTCATTGGTGTCCATATATTTTTACTCTAATGGAGAGATTAAGTCCATTGCTAGGTTCTTGATCATTTATTGAAAACAATTAACTTCCATTGCTCTCATAGTTGTTTAGTGGCTTAAAAATATTGGTGTCACTATATATACACACATAGTTAAAGACTTGCACTTTACACATTGTATTACAAGGTGTATATTAACTATTGCAAAGACAGTTCTAGATTGAATTAATTTGCAAAGATAGTACTATTTTAGATTGTCAAATTGTGAAAGGTGGTAGAGACTTTAGACATGCACCTTATTTTGTTCTCCCAAGCTTAGTTAATTTGCAGGTTAAAATGCAGTATCAGTTGCAGAAGATGCATTCATTGGAATATATAGTTGGAGCAATGCTCAGTGGTAAAGAAAACTATGTAGAGTGGTCGAGCAAGATCAAGTCCATGTTCATCTATAATTACTTGTGGGATGGAATATGTAAAGGAACAACCAATGAGACATAAGTTGTCCCAACCTTGAAATCAAACCCAATACTACCAACAACATAGAAAGAATGATATGTATGGTAGACGAGAGACAAAAAGGCATTGGAAATGATCACTGCAAGAGTAAGTGAAGAGGTGAGTCAACATGTATTACTTGCAACATCCTATTTTGATGCCTTAAAGAGATTGAAGGACCTATTTGAATCACATTATTAGATGGAAATAATTTAGATGATGTCAATTTAGAAGTGAAGGACAATGATCTCACGATTGATGCATCTGAGATTAGAGTAATCATGCATAATATCAAAACCACTAAAATGCATCTAGGCCTTCCACTTGCTTCCTTTGCCAAGTTCCTTTATCCCACACATTCACATTACCTTGAATCACTTCAAGCTAGTGACAAACTGAAGGACCTCACCTTCAAATTGCTAGGGGAGAAGGTTATAGATAGAGATAAATATTTTGGAAATAAGACCATCTAGAACACCAGAGAGATCCTTTTCCTTGATAAAAATAAAAGTACAAATCATAAGACTCTTCCATGGGAGAGAAAAACAAAATAATACATGGAAGAAGGAATTTCAAAGGGTGGGGGGGTTAACTCAAACAAAATACCATATTTACAATATAAATATAGTGGGATAAGAAGCATATTAGTGTTGGGCCCCTTGGAATTCCATCAAAGAAAGAAATAATCAAAAGAAAGAAGACACATCTAAAATCCAAAAGGATGGTAAAAGGATTCTGAATTTGCTCATTGTATTGTTGCATAGTGTAATATTGAATAAATTAAATTGCATCATTTTCATCTTACAAAGATACTTGGACTCTTGATACTGGTGCAATATCCCACATGATATTTAGAAAATATTGTTTTGAATAATTAAATGACAATGTAGATGGAATAGTATATTTTGTAGACAAATCTAGTCTCAAACCAAAGGGAATTGGTCCCATCAGGCTCAAATTTCCTAGATTCCTTTACTTTTTGTTGCATAATGTTCTCCATCTTCCAGTGTTGTAGGGAAGCTTGTTGTCGTTGGTGCAGATTAAAAAACAAGGCCATTCCATCCACATGGTTGATGGAATATTAGAGATAAGGAAGTCCTTTTAAAACCAGTTCATCATGATAGGATATGAATATGGAAAGTTGTTGAAGCTAAAATGATCATCTGCAAGAGTTCGGAACTTGTCATGTCTCTCTTAGCATGAAGAAGGTACTTTGTCATCCAGTCTTTTATGGCATGATAGATATGGACACTTAAACTATAACACTCTTCGCATGATTAAAAATAATGGTGTTTCTAGTTTTCCCACCATTCCTAAGAAAATGAACTAATGTGATGCATGCATACTAGACAAACATACTAACCAACCGTTTCATAAGTCAAAATTTAGAGCATGTAGAAAGTTAACATTGATTCACTATTACTTATGTGACCCCATGCTTGTTCCTTCTACCAATGGTAATAAATATCTCATGTATTTTGTTGATGACTACACCAAATGTGTTGGGTATACTTGTTAAGGGAAAAAATTGAAGCATTTTAAACATTCAAAACTTTTCATGCATGGATAGAAAATGAAGCACAATCTAACATTGGCACACTTTGTACTGACAATGGAAGATAATTCACTTCTAATAACTTTGAGGACTATCTTCTTCAACATGGGATTGTGCACCAAACTACGTTTTTGTACAACCCTCAATAAAATGGTGTGGAAGAAAGAATGAACAGAACCATCATGAATATGGTATGCTCCATGGTTTTTTCAAGAATGTCAAACTAATGCTTTAGGGTGATGAAGTGTTATGTGTACTCTATTTGAGAAATAGAAGTCCAACTCATTCTCTTGGAAATAAATCTTTGCATGAAATGTGGTATTGTTGCATCCCTTTGATGAGGCATCTTAGGGTCTTTGGTTCCACCTGTTATGCCTTGATACAAAAGGAACAAAGAGACAAACTTGGTGCTTGAAGCAAGAAATGTTTCTTTGGGTATTCAAACACCACCAAGGCATATAATCTTTATGATGAAGTAAATAAGAATTTTATTCTTTCTAGAGATGTCATTTTTCTTGAAATGAATAAAAATGACGACTCTATTGAAGGACAACTTGATTGTCTAGAGAAATTTTCCCATGTAAGGACCTATTATGAAGTTGATAACGAAATTCCATATCTTGAAGGGGGGGTCTCTATCCCTATAATTTTGTTTCGAAGCACCAACGCCACCTTATGAATAAATTCATGAAGAAGAAGTTCCTGCCACTTCACCTGAATAAGAGGTTCAACTAGAAGATGTGATTGAGAGGATTGAAATCTATTAAATATTGAAGAGAATGAAGCACCACCAGCTGATCAACCTGGTCCTTCATGGAAAGTTCCAAAATGGGCCATAGAGACACTTGAAAGTGTCCATCCAGATGAAGTTGGAAATATGAGAACAAAACGTTCAACTAGACAAGAAGACATATGATATGCACATAACTCAAGCTCAAATGTTGTAGAAGTACCTCCAACTCAATTCATGTAGAATACATGGATGTCTCATATGAATCTGAATTGAATTTATCTGCTAACATTAAACCAACTTCATTTGAAGAAGTCGTTGCCCGTGATGAGTGGAAATAATACATGCATAATGAGTATGATGCACTCTTGAAGAATGGATCCTAGAAGTTGGTGGACCCTCAATTCGGAACCAAACCAATTGGCTACAAGTGGGTATACAAGAACAAATATATATTAGATGGCTCACTTGACCAACATAATGCGAGGATTGTGGTGAAATGCTATGCACACATGAAATACATTGACTATGAATACATGTTCTCCCCTACAACAAAATAGGCTACCATCCACACATTATTGTCTTTGGCTACACAGAATGAGTGGAAAGCTCATCAAATGGATGTGAAGATTGCTTCTTGAATGGAGACTTGAAAGATAATAACTTCATGTATCACCCATACGACTTTGTTGTGAAAGGGAAAGAACATAAGGTATGTGAGCTCGTCAATTCATTGTACGACCTGAAGGAATCATTTCGTGCATGGTATGAAAATCTAACCAAGCATATTTTGAAGTTAAATTTCAAATAGTTTAATCTTGATGATGCAATACTATTTGTAAATAAAGTTGGAAGATCAGTTGTGTATCTTATGGTGTATGTAGATGACCTTTTAATTACATGGACCGATGAAAGCTAAATTTCATCCATAAAGAAATATTTGAAGAAGGAATTTGAAATGATAGAACTGGGACACCTTCACTACTACTTGGGAATTGAAGTGACTCAACATTCTAAGTACATATTCATTTCCTAGAAGAAGTATGTTGGAGAACTGTTGAATAGATTTTGCATGACAGAATGCAACCCTCTCTTTACTCCAATGGAACAAAAGTTGAAGCTCACATTGAATGAAGGAAAATTTGAGCATGCGAACAAGTACCGATTGCTTGTGGAAATCCTTATCTACCTTATCACCACTAGACTGGATATTTCATATGCTATTGAAATCCTTTCAAGGTTAATTCAAAACCCTTGTGAAGGACACTGGTCTACTACCAAAAGAGATCTAATATACTTGAAGGGAACTCAAGTATTCTAAGGTGGATGACTTCAAACTTATTGGGTACTCTGATTTAAAATTTGATGGTGACAAAGAGACAAGAGTGTCTACTTTTGGATACCTCATGTGTCTTGGATCAACAATTGTCTCCTGGAGATCACACAAATAATCAATTTTGACAAATTTGACAATAGAAGCAAAATATGTGGATATTGTGGAAGCAACGAAGGAGATTGTGTGGCTCATGAAGATACTTGAAGATTTGTAGGAGAAGCAAGAGAACTCCACTCCCTTACTGATTGAAAACACTTTTGTAATCAAATTGGCCAAGAATCCCATATTCCATGATCGAACCAAGCACATTAACACGAAGTGCCATTTGATTCGACATCATATACAGACCAATATAGTCCATTTACGACATTGTTCCACAAACGAGCAAATTGAAAACATCTTGACCAAAGCGCTTGGAAGAGAAAAGCCTAAAAAACATAGAAACATGCTCGAACTCACAAACACCCCTTTGGGTTAAAGGGAAGAAATTTGGATATTAATCCTTCATAATTATTATCCTAATATAAAATTATTTTAAATAATAAAGATGAAGAAATGTTTTAAATTTGGTAGATGAAAAACAATGGTCAATTATTAATCTATATATGTAATCTCTCACTCACTTTGAATAATCAAGTAATCCACATAATTACAATTTTCTGCCAATCCCAAAAATAACAACAACACCAACAACACCAACAACACCAACAACAATAATAATAATTTAAAACATCATAACAAACCCTAAAGCTAAAACACGAATTTGAACTATACTTATATGACAATTTAAAAAAAATGCGTTGCACTAGTATATATGTTATTATTATTCAAATAAGTCATTTAATACATTTCATACCACACATTAATACAACTATGAATTGATGTTTAAAACAAAATACTATTAATGAAATCTATAATCTATCCACTCAAAAAAAGTAATATGTGGGCTTGTATTTTACTATATCATAATCTAAACTAGCAATTGCCCCAAGAAGGTGCAATAATACGCCGAAAAAAAATGAAATATTAAATTGAGGTAAGATAAACAAAGTGTAGAACTAAACACAACAAAGATTCAACTAGATAGATAAATGGTGTTTGCTTGGATAAATACTCAAAGCACATGCTACATTTTGGTAAATAGAAATTTATAATGCAAAATTTCAATCTCATAATTATCACAACAAGTCACAAAGTTAAAGAAAATAAAAATAAATGAAGGATTGTTGTTAGAAAAAACTTTACCCCAACCTACTATATAATTGCAATAAAGTTGTAATTGCCTAAATGCACATATTTAAGACTTAATTTTCTTATTATCAATAAGGAATTTTTTTCTTATTAGCAATAAAAATGCTTGCACGAGTAAACATGCATTTTTTTTTTGTAAATAAAATGTATACCATCACTATTAATGTCTAGGTGCACTCCATATAATTTCTTGTTGGCATGTATACAATAAGATATATCAACTAGTTTGCCAACATAATATGTAAGTGTAAAAATTAAACCTCAACATATGTTCTATGCAAGTGCATTGATAAATGGACACATTAAATGAGAAGGTGTCAATCACATACAATATTATTATGAATCACATTGCGAACAAACTAATATTGGGATTGATAAAAGATGATTTCACAAATTGGAGTTCATATCACACATAATGTAGCGTCCTCGACCCTCCGACCGACGAAGAGGAACGCTACCATCACACCAAACACCCAGGAAACTAGCTCCATGAACATGTACATATATAAAATTGAAGATAAATGCTTTGAACATAAAACATGCTAGGATGCATAATCATTCATATACACAGCGGAAGCAAACATACATTCATTCATACAAGTATTCAACATGTTCATCATATTTATTAATATGGTAATTATGATTGCAGAAGTAAAATAGACAAGATTGCTTATCTTATTAAGAACTCATCCCGCAACCAGCTACGTCGCTGCAACATTCCACCTAACCATAGGCCAGCGTGATCCTTAATCTTTCGGCAATGCTGCCACCCCTGAGCCGGGCATGATTCCCTAAGGAATAAGGAACTAGTAGGCTTACACATAGCAAAGGATAACAAAACATGCCAAGCCAACACAGTTGGGTTTATTAGGCAAACGATGGATCAACCAAGCCAACACAGTTGGGTTTATCAGGCCACCTAGGAGCTGGGAAAGGATAAATGCTAAGCTAGTGTGCCCATTACAGAGCTAGGAACACCTACACCAGAACTAGCATGACTTCTAAGACACCCACACACACCCAACACAAGGAATCAATCCCTTCTCTGCTACACAGTCCCTTAGGCCCTGACTTCCCTTCCAGTGCTATTCAGGGGTTGTGGAGAAGCAAGCCAACCCTCTAGCTCTGTCTATGTGGTTTCCAAACACACCAGGTTTATCAAGCAAACCAAGCCCTCATCCCTATTCCCAACACAGTCCGAAGACCAACCATTACATGCATGCAATCAATCAACAATTATAGCTTGGACAAGGGAAAACGACTCCTGAATCGTTCTTGGCCCTGTCATGGCCAAAACGACTCCCAAGCAACTTACAACAGTCCTAAAATGTATTAGCAAACACAGTTCACAACGTGGGGAAAACAATAGTCCGTCCTGGAAAACGAAGCCACCGGGAAGACTTACACAGACCGCAAAATGGGGAAGGAAAATCAACCTCCCAACCTGTGCGTGAGGGAAATTTACACCAAATCCCAATATAAGGATGGAAACACACCATATACCTCTCTATGGAAAATGTGAATGACAGTCGAAACGGATCTCCCCCGCCTGGCTACGTGAGACCAACAAAAAAAAGAATCCTCTGCGTGAGACATAGGACGTTTTCTTTGCGTGAGAATGAGTGAAAATGGAGAATGGCGAGTGGGAAGTGTGGGAGTGTTCACAACACCATCGTGGAGAGAGTGGAATGATGGGCGTAGTCATTCTTCTGCCCAACATGAGGTTCGATTCGCTGGTGGATTGTGCGTGTGGGCAAGGACTGACAATACTGCCACACTCCACTCCCCAGCAATAACTGCCTCAACTACTTAGCAAAACATTAAAATGGTAGTTGGATAAGACAAGGGAAGTTGAGCAATTCAAATAGGGTGGTGACACATGGATTTTCCCCCATAGCCCAAGGTTTGACAATTCCCCCCCCCTTATCCTTGGGAAAATCATGCCCTTTTTAATATGGTTTCATTGACATAGCTGGTTGGGGTTATTTAATTAAAAATGCATATTTACATGATGCCAAAGCTTAATATATGCCGTGCACCATGATAGACCATCAACAACAATTCCAATCGCCGAAACATAACACCGACAAATCGATGGTGGGGTTTTTGCCTTTAGCTCCACACCATGATTCATTACAATATATACATCATGTACATTTAATGCAAATGGGGTCAAAATCGGGGTGTTACATTCCCCTCCCCCTTCAATAGCACTGTCCTCAGTGCTTTACAAAATTGAACAAAATGCTACACTGGTATCACCTCAGTGTTCCACAGAATTGAACAAAAATGGATGTGCCAATTGCATTGCATCCTCCAGCTCCCATGTAGCCTCTTCAGGTTCGTAGTGCTCCCATTGCACCTTTACCTACCCTATGGCTCGGTTTCGAAGCATTGTGACCTTTCTGTCGAGGATTTGCATTGGCTTGATTCGGAACTCTCCCTTGGGTTCCACCTGAATCACATCCCAATTTATCACATGGTTAGGAACATGTACATATTTCTTAAGCAAACAAACATGAAAAAAATTATGAGCTCTAGTACTAGCAGGCAATGCAAGTCTATATGCAACTGGCCCTATTCTTTCAAGCACTTCAAATGGCCCACAATATCTTGGTGACAACTTGGCACAACTTCCAAGCTTCAAGGAACTCTTCTTCGCTCTCACTCTAAGGTAAACATGATCCCCAACACTGTACTCCATGTTCACCCTATGCTTATCTGCATAGTTTTTCTGTTTTTCTTGTGCTTCTTTCAGATTCTTCCTGATCTTTACAACCTCTTGCTCCATTTCCTTGAGCAATTATGGTCCAAGCACAATCCTGTTCATTGGATTATCCCAAGTCACGGGTGTCCTACACCTTCTTCCATACAAAGCTTCATACGGACTCATCCCCAAGGATTCCTGCTGTCCATTGTTATAAGAAAACTCTACCAAGTGTAAGTAATCTTCCCACTTGGTTGGTTTGTCCATCACGTACATGCGAAGCATATCTTCAAGAACCTGATTAACTCTCTCTGTCTGCCCATCTGTCTGAGGATGGTATGCAGTTCTGAAGTTTAGCTTTGTACCCAAATATGCAAACAACCCCTTCCAAAAAATTGGAAGTGAACTTGACATCTATGTCAGAGACTATTTCCTTCGACAATCCATGCAATTTGAAAATCTCCTTTATGAAGATCTTTGCAACGTCATCAGTCCTATGCGTAGACTTAACCAGTATAAAATGTGCTGCTTTTGTCAACTTGTCTACCACAACCATGATGGAATCATGTTGTCTCCAAGTCATCGGCAATCCTGTAATAAAATCCATGGAAATAATTTCCCATTTCCATTCTGGAACTGGCACAGGCTGCAACAAACCTGTAGGGTGTTGATGCTCAACCTTTACTTGTTGACATTTCATGCACCTTGAAATGTATTCAGCCATGTCCTTTTTTATTCCTGGCCAAAAGTACTGCTTTCTAGTTGTAACAATTGTCTTCTGATATCCTGGGTGACCAGAATACGGAGCTTGATGGATTTCATCCATGACAAATCTCCTCAAATCTGCTACATCTGGAATATAAATTCTACCTTTATAAGTGAGAAGTCCATCTTCTCCCAATTTATATCCTTCATATCTCTTCTCAATACTTTGCTGCTGCAATTTTTCTTTTACCTGCTCATACAATTCATCTCCAACAGTATGATTAACAATCTGTTGCCTCAAATCTGGTTGTCAAATACTAAGAGATGCCACATGCATTTCATGTACCTTCCTACTGAGTGCATCAGCTACCTTATTCTCTTTCCCTTTTATGTGCTTGATTTCAAAATCAAATTCACATAAAAATTCTAGCCATCTTGCTTGCCTAGCATTCAGATTAGGTTGATCAAATAGATATTTCAGACCACAATGGTCTGTTCTGAGCTCAAATATTCTACCCATCAAGTATTGCCTCCACATCTTGAGAGCATGTACTATGGCTACAAGCTCTAGATTATGAGTGGCATAGTTCTTCTCATGCTCCTTCAGCTTTCTTGACTCATAACATATCACGTGGTTCTCCTGCATAAGGAATCCTCCAAGCCCTTGTCCGCATGCATCGGTACACACCACAAAATCTTTCTCTAGATCTGCAACTTTCAATACTGGTGCACTAGTGAGAAGACTCTTCAACTGTTGGAAGCTTTCTTCACACCTCGATGTCCATTCGAACTTCATCCCCTTCTTTTGCAAAGAAGTGATGGCATGTGCAACTTTGGAGAATCCCTTAATGAACCTCCAGTAGTATCCTGCAAGTCCCATAAAAGATCTTACATCTGTCACATTTCTTGGAGTAGGCCATTTCATGATGGCTTCAATCTTTTCAAGGTCCACAGATATACCCTCCTCTGAGATAATGTGACCAAAATACTAAATTCTATCTCTATAGAAGTCACACTTGCTCAGTTTTGCATACAGCTGATGCTCCCTGAGCAATTGCAATGTCAATCTCAAATGCTCTTCATGATCCACCTCATTCTTAGAATAAACAAGAATGTCATCAAGGAAAACAAGAACAAACTTGTCCAAATACCTGCTGAAGACACTATTCATAAGGCACATAAATGTAGCTGGTGCATTTGCGAGGCCAAATGGCACTACTACAAACTCATAATGTCCATACCTTGTCCTGAAGGATGTCTTATGAATGTCTTCATCCTTGATTCTCATCTGATGGTAACCAGACCACAAGTCAATTTTGGAAATACCTTTGCTCCTCTCATTTGATCAAAGAGGTCATCGATCCTAGGCAAAGGATATTTATTCTTCACAGTAACCTTGTTCAATTGTCTGTAATCAATACATAACCTGAGTATACCATATTTCTTCTTTACAAACAGAAATGGTGCTCCCTAAGGAGACACACTCAATCGGATATACTTCTTTTCCAACAACTCTTGCAGTTGCATCTTCAATTCTAGCATCTCCAGTGTACTCATCCTGTAGGGTGTCTTGGAAACTAGTGCTGCTCTTGGCACAAGTTCAATTGTGAAATCAATGTCCAGCTTTGGAGGAAGTCCTGGAATCTCATTAAGAAACACATCCCTGAATTCCTATAACACCTAATAGTCCTCTAACCTAGGAGTTTCATCCTCTGTTGCCTCCAAAATCTAAGCTGCATACAATTGGAAACCTTTCCTACAGAACTTCTTCAATTGCATTGCTGAAACCTGCTGTACTGAAATAACCTTTGGAATACCTTTCACAACTACTAGGTTCCCTTCTTCATTCATGCATTTGAAAGTCGTATTGTAACAGTCAAGCTTTGCCCTGTGAGCTTCTAACCAATCCATTCCAATGAGAACATCATAGGAACCAAGTGGTAGAACATTCAGATGTACACAAGTGACCAATCCATTCATGACCAATGGACATTTCTCTATCACTTCACTGACCTTTCTCTTAGTTCCAATGGCTAGCTGAACTAACCAAGACTTCCTATGCTTTACTTTCTTAAAAGCATAAATATCCACTACTCTAGGAGTAATGTAACTGTGTGTAGAACCAGGGTCAATCAAAATAGAAACAGATTGCTCAACAATCTTACCTGCAACTTCAACCACCATTGACTGGTAATCTTCTTGGCGGTCCTCCAGTGCTACATAAATCCTAGGGACTGCCCTTGCTACTTGAACCACTGTTTCTGCTTCTTGAATGTTATAAGCCGGTCTTCCATTCTCATTCTTGAGTGGACAAGTTCTGCGCATGTGGGGCCCTCCACATCTCCAAAATTGAAGTGGTCCTCTATTCTGTTGTGGATCCTTAGGCTTTTCTCCTATCACTCCAACTGGCTTACTTGCAGCTTAGGATGGCTGCTTCTACTGATTCCTGAAGTTGGAAGGTTTGAAACCTTTCTTTCTTTGGTCAAACTTCTCATTCTTCTTGTCCTTCCATGCCTTATGGTAATCAGGTTTACCTTTGCTTTGCTCATAGCAATACTTAGCCTTCCTTATTGCTTCTTCAAGAGTTCTAGGTTCATAAAACTCAATTCTATCTTTGTAAGACTGAGGCAATCCACTCCAAAAATGCTGGACCTTCACTTTTTCATCTCTGATGTACCAGACATACCTCAACAGCTCAAAAAACTTATTTGCATACTCTTCCATGGTCTGATGTCCCAATCTCAGCTCATGGAACTCCTTAATCTTGTCATCATAATACCTATCAGAGAGGTATTTCTGCTTGAAATACTTCTTGAACTGTTTCCACTTAAGTTTTCTTTCGCTGATCCTCTTTACTTGCTTGAAGTGTTCCCACCAAATGGATGCTCTTCCATTCAGATTGAATATAGCAACCCTTGCCTTCATGTTTCCCGAATAATCCTGAACTTGAAAGTACTTCTTTATCCCAAGAAGCCAAGCTTCAGCTTCTTGTCTAGTCTTTATCTCACCATCAAATGTAGGAGGTTTAGCCTTCTTAAATTCATCCCGAGAGTGATCCCTATGGTGTCTCTTTCTTTTTCTTTGATGAGAAGAAGAACTGGAATCCCCGCTGGATTCTTCAAAGTTAGATGATCCACTAGAAGTTCTTCTCCTTCTCCTAGTAATGCTCTTATTGCCTTCTGGTCTTGTTGTACCTTGTCCAGAATCTATCTTTCTCTGCAAGTCTATTAAACTCTGCAACATTGCAGCATTCAGCTAGTGTTGTTGTTCCTGGGCTTTAATCAAGCTTCTCATGGTAGCTACAATATCTGACGGCGTCTCTTGGAATCTCCTTCCATTAGAATATACGTCATCATTTCTATTACGGACATTTTCTCCCATGGCATCTCACGCACGCTCGTAAGAATCCCGAGCATCATATCCGTCATGGGTTATCATGCCAAATAACATTCCGACGTTTCGGTGGCCAGCACAACTAACTTCCTCCGCTGTTCATCAGTGGCCTGTTCGTCTACCATTCTCCGGTGTGTCGGATCCATAGTCATCTAGGATTCCGATCTTTAACGGTGATGCCAGGATATCGACGATCGGATCCACTGAGCACTACCACGTCTACGATCTGATCCTCTACTCATCAGGCGGCTAGTTCCATGGGCAGCTGCAACAATGGCCAGCGAACTCTCTATGTTTTCCGTGAACATAACCCTGTCGACGGATCGGAGCAATTAACCGCTATGTTTCAGCAACTCAAAACTGAACGGGTTCGCCATGTCGGTGACTTCAACAACTAAGGTTTATCGATGGTGGTACATCGAAAATTGGAGGCACTAATTATTATGGCATCAGTGATCAGATGCGTTTTCCATCAGATGGATAGTCTCTTAGGCGGTCGTAATGGTGGGTGCATGAACAACTAACTTCCGCCAATCCAAATAGCTAACCGTCGCTGATCACAGATGGCCTTTTTCGGTCGGTCTTTCAACTAAAAAGGGTCGGCGTTTCGGCTGCTCTCCGCCAAAAGGGCGGCTCCAACTTCCACTAACTTTCACCGACGGTCGACGATCACTTAGAAAAAATTTCGTAATTTTTTTTCCAACTGGCCTCCGTCGGGTGGGCTTCTGCTGCATTGGAAGAGCTTCCCACTAAGGTTTCCGATGAGCCAACGGTTCAGGCACTTAGGCAGTTTTTTCAACAAATTTTCTATCATAAATTTCTGATCTCTGCTAAGCAGAAGGCAATCCTACCTCTGTAATTGCATCTTCGCAGTCCATTCAGGCCCATGCTGCAACATGAGCTCTGATACCACACTGTAGCATCCCCGACCCTCTGGTCGACGAAGAGGAATGCTACCATCACACCAAACACCCGGGCAACTAGCCCCATGAACATGTACATATATAAAATTGAAGATAAATGCTTTGAACATAAAACATGCTAAGATGCATAATCATTCATATACACAGTGGAAGCAAACATACATTCATTCATACAAGCATTCAACATGTTCATCATATTTATTAATATGGTAATTATGATTGCAGAAGTAAAATAGACAAGATTACTTATCTTATAAAGAACGCATCCCGCAACTAGCTACGTCGCTGCAACGTTCCACCCAACCATAGGCCAGCATGCTCCTTAATCTTTCGGCAACGCTGCCACCCTCGAGCCGGGCATGATTCCCCAAGGAATAAGGAACTAGCAGGCTTACACATAGCTAAGGATAAGAAAACATGCCAAGCCAACACAGTTGGGTTTATCAGGAAAACGATGGATCAGCCAAGCCAACACAGTTGGGTTTATCAGGCCATCTAGGAGCTGGGAAAGGCTAAATGCTAAGCTGGTGAGCCCATTACAGAGCTAGAAACACCTACACCAGAACTAGCCTGACTTCTAAGACACCCACACACACCCAACACAAGGAATCAGTCCCTTCTCTGCTACACAGTCCCTCAGGCCCTGACTTCCCTTCCAGTGCTATTTAGGGGTTGTGGAGAAGAAAGCCAACCCTCTAGCTCTGTCTGTGTGGTTTCCAAGCACACCAGGTTTATTAAGAAAACCAAGCCCTCATCCCTGCTCCCAACACAGTCCAAAGACCAACCATTACATGCATGCAATCAACCAACAGTTAGAGCGTGGACAAGGGAAAACAATTCCTAAGTCGTTCTTGGCCCTATCATGGCCAAAACAACTCCCAAGCAACTTACAACAGTCCCAAAATGTATCAGCAAACATAGTTCACAACGTGGGGAAAACAATAGTTCGTCCTAGACAACGAAGCCACCGAGAAGACTTACACAAACCGCAAAATGGGGAAGGGAAATCAACCTCCCAACCTGTGAGTGAGGGAAATTTACACCATATCCCAATATACAGATGGAAACACACTAGATACCTCTCTATGGAAAACAAGAATGACAGTCGAAACGGCTCCCCCCCTCCCGGCTGGGTGAGACCAACAGACAAAAGAATCCTCTGCGTGAGACACAAGACATTTTCCCTGCGTGAGAATGAGCAACAATGGAGAATGGATGTGGGAAGTGCAAGAGTTTTCACAGCACCGTCATGGAGAGAGTGGAATGATGGGCGTAGTCGTTCTTTTGCCCAACATGAGGTTCGATTCATTGGTGGAGTGTGCGTGTGGGAAAGGACTGACAATCCTGCCACACTCCACTCCCCAACAATAATTGCCTCAACTACTCAGCAGAACATTAAAATGGTAGTTGGATAAGACAAGGGAAGTTGAGCAATTCAAACAGGGTGGTGACACATGGATTTTCCCCCATGGCCCAAGGTTTGTCAATTTCCCCCCCTTATCCTTGGGAAAATCATGCCCTTTTTAATATGGTTGCATTGACATAGTTGGTTGAGGTTATTTAATTAAAAATGCATATTTACATGATACCAAAGCTTAATATATGTCATGTACCACGATAGACCATTGGCAACGATTCCAATCGCCGAAACATAACACAGACAAATCGATGGTGGGGCTTTTGCCTTTAGCTCCACACCATGATTCATTACAATATATACACCATGTACATTTAATGCAAATGGGGTCAAAACTGGGGTGTTACACATAAGGTTGATCGGTAACCATGTATAGAAATGGAAATGACTAGAGAAGCATAGATGTGACAACACAACCATTCTATATTATTTCTTTAGTTGTAATTAATATAATGAGCGCACATGGGCCACAAAAAGAAACAATGGTACCCATGTTTTCTAGTAATGCGATATTTTCCTAATTTAGAGACAAAATAGTATGAAATTTTGTAGAGGTTCTCAAGGTAGGTGGTAGTTGAAGGTGTCAATGTTGAAGAATTCCAATTTGTAGTTAGTGCCTTCCACACACTAGCTTTACCTCTTGCAGGTGGTAGTTGAAGGTGGCAATGTTGAAGAATTCCACTTTGTAGTTAGTGCCTTCTAGACAAGTGAGGGTGTTGGTGGCTTTATCTCTTGCATATATAGGTATAGGCCAATGGATAGTCCTTTTGAAGAAACACAAATAATCAATGTGAGGGGTTAAGGGAACTACTTGGTCACACCATATGTTTATAGGTCTAGAGGAAACAAGAAAAGAAACAGGTTGGTAATGTATTCACAATGCTTTCCAAGCTAATTTTTCCACAAAATCCTAGAGATAAATCTCTTAGAGTTTGTTGTGAATATTGTAATGGTCCCTACTAAATGTATGGAATACCTTAATCTCAATTAATAGCTAAGAAAAATCTTATGTGGTTTCTATGTATAAGTAGAAGATGTCAGTCCCCTTAATTGGTTGTAATGTGGTATATTGAAAGGAATGGAACTGCTCTTGCACTCATCATCCATACTCAAGTCTTCAAAGAATTTGGAATTGAAGTTGTTATTGCACTTAAATGTTGTGCATTGAGTGTTGGATGATGGACAATGATAGGGTGAATATGTTAACAAAGAGGTGCCATAATTTGTTGAGGAGAAATTATTCAAAGAGAGCACAGAGAAACACCATTCTACTGAAGAAATATACTATAGCAAGCACACAGTTGATAAATTGGGTATAGAGAGAAAGAAACATTGCCTTATCGGGGGTTGTGTGGTTCCATGCACTATAACCATTTTCCTTGCCTTATCTCTCATAATTAAAATGGATTGTACACATCCCATGCCAATTATTTATTTATTGCCACTCCCGTAGAGATTTATATCCCATTGACAACATTTTCCACCAATAAGAAAATAGAATGGTTGGGATTTTGAAGCTACTAAACTATTGTTAAATTTCAGAAAATTCGATGTAATAAACTTTGTTCTAAAAACATTGAAAAACATTAAAAAAAAATTGACAGAAAATTGAACTAATACCAAATAAAAACATTTTGAGTGGAAAACAACAAGTATATTTTCTATTATGATATGGACTAATAAAAATGAAGTAACCTACTCATCACAATTGTATCAATATTTTTGACATAACCTATTAAAAATGAAACACTAACAAATGGTTGCCAATGGAATATGTTGAGAATGTAGATTCTCATTGTTGCTCATAATTATGGAAGGTTTTATGGATCTACCCATCATTGGGAGATTAGTAGTAAACTTTAGAATAGTAGACAAGAGTAACCCTCAATGAGGCTATGTAGTTTTCATAGTAGAGATCTTTTTGAATGTGTCGGTTTGTGGAGCTACTCTTAGATGAATAATCAATGTTTTTAGAAAATCTAATGATAATTTGGGTCTTAATGATGCACTCCGAAACATCTCTTATTCATGGACCTACTCTTCTTATATAAAGTTGGATACAAAGTTATCCATCTTCAAACCAGCTTTAAAGTAGTGGATCTTTTGGCTCCTTATTACCATGGTTAAAAATAAATAATAAGAATTATTTTTATTCATCACATATTAATTAGTCTTATTCACAGTTACTCTTCTATTCTATTTTGAAGTATATGACTAATCCTCTTATAACGGATGAAGTGTTTACTGTAAAGATTGAGAACATTTCGCAACTCAAACATAATTTACTTTTAAATTTTTTCTATAATTAAAAAATGTGTTATTTTATAAGGCTTTAGTGCAATGATGTAAATATGAAATAATACTTCATTCTATTCCACAACTATATAGACTATATCTAATTGATATTTCCAAAATTATTTTATTGCACAAAGAGTAGTGAGGTGCTCTCGACCTAATATGTTTCAAAGAACAAAACGTAATTCAGAAAATTGAGAATGATTCAATTTCTTGAAGTGCAATTTATTTTTTCCTTAATGTTAGTATACATTAAGAAAAAATTTACACCTCAAAAAAATTGGATCCCTCTAAGAGTTCAGATAAATTGGAAAACATTCGTGCTCAATGAATTATTGGCAGACGCCATAGACGTGTAGGAGCGAGGTAACTCTTTTACTTACTCCTAGTTGCTAATATTGATTTTTTTGTCGCATGGGTCGAACCACCCAACTATCAAGGGATGGACATGAATGTCTCATGTCATGGAGCACAATATCATAATATTTGGTTCAAGGAGAAGAATCAACGATGACAACAAGAAAACAAAATCGATTTTTATATGCATGTTGAAGCATTGGCGTGTCACATTGGAAGATAGTCGAGAATCGTCAAAGTGTGTCACACCCCGGTTTTGACCCCATTGCATTAGATGTATATGATGTATATATTGTAAATGATCATGGTGTGGAGCTAAAGGCCAAGGCCCCACCGTTGATCGGTTATGCTATGTTTTGGGATTTAAATTTGTCACCGATTGTATATCGGGGCATGCGGCATACGTTTTGAGTTATCATCATGTAAATATGCATCTATAATTAAAATGAACACAACCAGCTACGGTCGCGGAAACTAAATAAAAAGGGGCATGATTTTCACAAGGATAAGGATGTGGGTGAATTTGTCTAACCTTGGCCAATGGGGGGGCGGGGGGGAAGAAAACCAATGTATCACCACCTTGCCTTACCCAACCACTTTCATTGAAGAATTGCTGGTGGTGGTTGAGGCAGTTAATTGTTTTGGGAGTGGGGTGGCAGGACTATCAGTCCTCACCCACACGCACACTCCACCATGGTTGACTTCACTATGGCTAGGAAAAATCACTAGGATCACTCACGCAGGGATTCTAATCTTCCATGACAGCACTGAGGCTCTCACGCACTTCCAATTCACGTCCTCTCCATTGTTGTTCATTCTCACGCAAAGGGATTCTTTTCCATTTTTCATCTTCACGCACAAGATTTTCCTCGATTTACCCACGCAGTAGTTTCCTCTGCGGATTTGCAAATGATGTGGTCGTATCCTTTCCTCATGGGTCAAATTGTGGGTTCTGCGTTGATTGTTACTCACGCTTAGGTTGGGAGGCTGTAAATTATTTTCCATCGTGGTCTGTGTAAGTCGTCATGTGGCTTCATTGCCTTGGAGGAACTGCTGATTTCCCCCTGTTGTAATTGTGTTTGCTGTTGCGTTTGGGAATTTGTTGTAATTCGCTTGGGAGTCGTTTTGTCCACGACAGGGCCAAGAACGACTCAGGAAATTGTTTTCCCTTGTTAAGCTGCAATTGCTGATTGATTGCATGAGTGCAATGGTTGGTCTTCGGACTGTGTGGGGAGTAGGGATGGGGGCTTGGTTTGCTTGATAAACCTGGTGGCTGGCCTTCTTCTCCATCACCCTTGAATAGCACTGGAAGAGGATGCAGGGCCTGAGGGACTGTGCAGTAGAGAAGGGACTGATTCCTTGTGTTGGGTGTGTTTGGGTGTCTTAGAGGTCAGGCTAGTTCTGGTGTAGGTGTTCTTGGCTCTGCAATGAGCTCACCAGCTTAGCATTTATCCTTTCCCAACTCCTTGATGGCATGATAAACCTGACCCTGTTGGCTTGGCTATCTTGTTGATGGCCTGATAAACCCAACTGTGTTGGCTTGGCTTTGTTTTGTGTTTTGTGGCTATGTGTAAGCCTGCTTGTTCCCCTATTCCTTGGAGAATCATGCCCAGCTCGGGGGTGGTAGCGCTGCTGAGAGATTAAGGAGCACGCTAGACTATGGTTGGGTGGAACGTTGCAGCAACGTAGCTGGTTGCGGAACGAGTTCTTATAAGATAAGTGATATTGCCCATTTTTACTTCTGCAACCATAATTTCTGTTAATGATCATGTTGAACATGTTGAATGAATGCTTGAATGAATGCATGTTAATTCCGCTGTGCAAGACATATAATTGTAGCTGTGTATGTTGATTAATTGCATCTGTGCATGATAAATATTCATGTGTGCATCTTCTAGTTCAAAGTTTTTGTTTAAGTATTCGTTTTCAGCAATTTTTATTCATGAACTTGTTCATGGGCTCTTAGCCCGCATGGTTAACGCTATGGAGATCGCGTCCTCTTCGCTGGTCGCAGGCATGGGGACGTGGCAGTATGGTATCAAAGCTCATGTTGCAAGCATGGGCCTAAATGAGCCTTGAATGATGTAGTGACAAAGGTAGTGTTCCTTTCTACCCAGCAGAATCAGACTGGAAAAAAATTCAAAAAAATGGTCTAAGTGTTGGAGCAGTCGGAGGAGCTAGCGGGAAAGACTTCCGCCGTTGCGGAAGAGCTAAGTGGAAGGACTTCCGACGCAGCGGAAGCATGCCCGACGAAACAATTTGAAGGAAACCGCGAAAGAAAATTTGTCTAAGTGTTCCCCATCGGAACAATTAGTGAAGTGGACTTCCGCCGTTGCGGAAGAGTTAGTGAAGTTGACTTTTGACATAGCGGAAGAGTTAGTGGAACGGACTTCCGCCGTTGCGGATGACGAAGCAATTACCCACCTGACGGAAAAGTCCTCCGATCGTCGACACCGCAAGAAAAATTAAAAATTGTTCCAAGTAAACAACCGCCGATCGGAAGAAGTTAATGTTTGGTGTGCCGCCGTTGCAGAAGCCAAAAGAACTAGTCTTCCGATGTAAGAAGCCTGCCGACGTCGATCTAGTTGTGCCGCCAATCGGAAGAAATAGTGGTTTGGCGTTCCGCCGTTGCAGAAGCCAAAGTCACTAGGCTTCCGATGTGGAAAGACCGTCGATGCCGAAGATTAAAATTTTTCTAAGGCAGAAATCATTGATTGTCAGAAGAAGTTAGTGATTCGTGAGCCACAATTGCGGAAGTCAAAATCACTAAGTCTTCCGACGAGAAAGACTGCCGATTCCGATTGAGCTATGCCACAGTAGATTTGGCCGCCGATCGGAGGAAGATGAAGACGTTGGGCCGCCGTTGCGGCTGTTGATGAAACTTCTTCGCCGACGTAAAGGAAGAAATGGAACCGATTCTACACAGGGAAGTTTTGATTGTTGTTCAGTGGGATTTCCTAGTCGATTTTGACTGTTTTTCAGGGGATTTTTCAGCTATTTTACAGTCAAAATTTCAGGGCTGAAAATTGAGAAAGTGGCAGTGATCTTATGCGCCAGATTTTGCACGAAAACCAATGATTTGCATAAAAAAAATCCCCCTTGACCCCCGTCATCCCCCTCAGATAGACGTTCTTTAAGGAATAAAATATTGTGTTTGGGAAAATTGTTATTTTATGGTTTTTCCAGGAGAAGGTAAGTGATTCTGATTTATATGTTATGCATCTAACAGTTGTGTTACTAACACGTTTGTAGAATCATAGTCACCTTCGGGGGAAGTATTCCAGATAGTGCAGTTCGACAAGTAAGTGGTGGTTCAGTTATGAGAACCCATGATGGGTATGATGCTCGGGATTCCTATGAGCGAGCAGAAGATGCCATGGGATAAAATGTCTGTAATAGAAATGATGGCATTGAGTCTAATGGAAGGAGATTCCAAGAGACACCGTCAGATGTTGCTGCCACTATGAGAAGCTTAATTAAAGCCCAGGAAGAGCAGCATCAGTTGAATGCTGCTATGTTGTAGAGTTTGATAGACTTACAAAGAAAGATAGATTCTGGACAAGGTACAGCAAGACCAGAAGGCAGTAAGAGTAGTACTAGGAGAAGGAGAAGGACTCCTAGTGGATCATCTAATTCTGAAGAATCCAGCGGGGATTCAAGTTCTTCTTCCTATAGAAGAAAAAGAAAGAGACACCATAGAGATCGCTCTCGAGATGAATTTAAAAAGGCAAAACCTCCTACATTTGATGGTGAGGTAAAGACAGGATAGGAGGCTGAAGCTTGGCTTCTTGGGATAAAGAAGTACTTTCAAGTGCATGATTATTCAGGGAACATGAAGGCAAGAGTTGCCATATTCAACCTAAATGGAAGAGCATCCATTTGGTGGGAACACTTCAAGCAAGTAAAGAGAATCAGTGAAAGGAGACTCAAGTGGAAACAGTTCAAGAAGTATTTCAAGCAGAAATACATCTCTGACAGGTATTATGATGACAAGATTAAGGAGTTCCATGAGCTGATATTGGGACAGCAAACCATGGAAGAGCATGCTAATAAGTTTTTGGAGCTGTTGAGATATCTTCGGTACATCAGAGATGAAAAAGTGAAGGTCCAACGTTTTCTGAGTGGATTACCTCAGTCTTACAAAGATAGAATTGAGTTTTATGAACCTAGAACTCTTGAAGAAGCAATAAGGAAGGCTAAGTATTTCTATGAGCAAAGCAAAGGTAAGACGGATTACCATAAGCCATGGAAGGACAAGAAGAACGAGAAGTTCGACCAAAGGAAGAAAGGTTTCAAACCTTCTAACTTCAGGAATCAGCAGAAGCAGCCATCTCAAGCTGTGAGTAAACCAGTTGGAACGGCAGGAGAAAAGCCTGAGGATCCACAACCAAATAGAGGACCACTTCAATGTTGGAAATGTGGAGGACCCCACATGCATAGGAATTTTCCACTCGAGAATGAGAGTGCAAGGCCAGCTTATAACATTCAAGAAGTAGAAACATTGGGTCAAGTAGCAAGGGCAATCCCTAGGATTTATGCAGCATTGGAGGACCGTCAAGCAGATCACCAGTCAACTGTAGTTGAAGTAGCATGTAAGATTGCTGAGCAATCTGTTTCTATTTTGATTGACCCTGGTTCTACGCACAGTTACATTACTCCTAGAGTAGTGGATATTTGTGCCTTTAAGAAAGTAAAGCATAGGAATTCTTGGTTAGTCCAGCTAGCCACTGGAACTAAGAGAAAGGTTAGCGAAGTGGTAGAGAAATGCCCATTGGTCATGAATGGATTGGTCACTTGTGTTGATCTGAATGTACTACCGCTTGGTTCCTATGATGTTCTCATTGGAATGGATTGGTTAGAAGCTCACAGGGTAAAGCTTGATTGTTACAATAAGACTTTCGAATGCACGAATGAAGAAGGGAACCTAGTAGTTGTGAAAGGCATTCCAAAGGTGATTTCAGTAAGGCAGGTTTTAGCTATGCAATTAAAGAAGTTCTGTAGGAAGGGTTTCCAGTTGTATGTAGCTCATATTTTGGAGACATCAGGAGATGAAACTCCAAGGTTGGAGGACTATCAATTGTTACAGGAATTTAGGGATGTGTTTCCCGATGAGATTCCAGGGCTTCCTCCAAAGTGGGACATTGATTTCACTATTGAACTTGTGCCAGGAGCGGCACCAGTGTCCAAGGCACCCTATAGGATGAGTATACCGGAGATGTTAGAATTGAAGATGCAACTGCAAGAGTTGTTGGAAAAGAAGTATATCCAACCGAGTGTGTCCCCTTGGGGAGCACCAGTTCTGTTTGTAAAGAAGAAAGATGGTACACTCAAGTTATGTATTGATTATAGGCAATTGAATAAGGTTACTGTGAAGAATAAATATCCTTTGCCTAGGATTGATGACCTCTTTGACCAAATGAGAGGAGCAAAGGTATTTTCCAAGATTGACTTGAGGTCTGGTTACCATCAGGTAAGAATCAAGGATGAAGACATTCATAAGATAGCCTTCAGGACAAGGTATGGGCATTATGAGTTTGTAGTGGTACCATTTGGTCTCACAAATGCACCAGCTACATTTATGTGCCTTATGATTAGTGTCTTTAGCAGGTATTTGGATAAGTTTGTTCTTGTTTTCCTTGATGACATCCTTGTTTATTCTAAGAATGAGAAAGAGCATGAAGAGCATTTGAGATTGACATTGCAATTGCTCAGGGAGCATCAACTGTATGTAAAACTGAGCAAGTGTGACTTTTATAGAGATAGGATTCAGTACTTGGGTCACATTATCTCAGAGGAGGGTATATCTGTGGACCCTGAAAAGATTGAAGCCATTATGAATTGGCCTACTCCAAGAAATGTGACAGATGTAAGATCTTTTATGGGACTTGTAGGATACTATATGAGGTTCATTGAGGGATTCTCCAAAGTTGCACATGCCATCACTTCTTTGCAAAAGAAGGGGATGAAGTTCGAATGGACATCGAGGTGTGAAGAAAGCTTCCAGCAGTTGAAGAGTATTCTCACCAGTGCACCGGTATTGAAGGTTGCGGATCCAGAAAAAGATTTTGTGGTATGTACCGATGCATGTTGACAAGGGCTTGGAGGAGTCCTTATGCAGGACAACCACGTGATATGTTATGAGTCGAGAAAGCTAAAGGAGCATGAGAAGAACTATGCCACTCATGATCTAGAGCTTGCAACCATAGTACATGCTCTCAAGATGTGGAGACATTACTTGATGGGCAGGAGATTTGAGCTCAGGATAGACCATTGTGGTTTGAAGTATCTATTTGATCAGCCTACTCTGAATGCTAGGCAAGCAAGATGGCTGGAATTTTTATGTGAGTTTGATTTTGAAATCAAACACATAAAGGGAAAGGAAAATAAGGTAGCTACTGCACTCAGCAGGAAGGTGCAGGAAATGCATGTGGCATCTCTTAGTATTTGCCAATCAGATTTGAGGCAGCAGATTGTTAGTCATGCTGCTGGAGATGAATTGTATGAGCAGGTAAAAGACAAATTGCAACAGCAAAGTCTTGAGAAGAGGTATGAGGGATATAAATTGGAAGAAGATGGGATTCTCACTTATAAAGGTAGAATTTATATTCCAGATGTAGCAAATTTGAGGAGAGTTGTTATGGATGAAATCCATCAAGCTTCGTATTTTGGTCACCCAGGATATCAGAAGACAATTGCTACAGCTAGAAAGCAGTACTTTTGGTCAGGAATGAAAAAGGACATGGCTGAGTACATTTCAAGGTGTATGAAATGTCAACAGGTAAAGGTTGAGCATCAACACCCTGCAGGTTTGTTGTAGCCTTTGCCAGTTCCGGAGTGGAAATGGGAATTTATTTCCATGGATTTTATCACAAGATTGCCGATGTCTTGGAGACAACAGGATTCCATCATGGTTGTGATAGACAAGTTAACTAAGGCAGCACATTTTATACCGGTTAAGTCTATGCATCAGATGGATGACATTGCGAAGATCTTCATGAAGGAGATATTCAAATTGCACAGATTGCCGAAGGCAATAGTATCTGACAGAGATGTCAAGTTCACTTCCAACTTTTGGAAGGGGTTGTTTGCAAATTTGGGTACAAAGCTAAACTTCAACACTGCATACCATCCTTAGAAAGATGGGCAGACAGAAAGAGTTAATCAGGTGCTTGAAGACATGCTTCGCATGTACGTAATGGACAAACCAACCAAGTGGGAAGATTACTTGCACTTGGTAGAGTTTGCTTATAACAATGGACAACAGGCATCCTTGGGGATGAGTCCGTATGAAGATTTGTATGGAAGAAGCTGTAGGACACTTGTGACTTGGGATAATCCAGTGAACCGGATTGTGCTTGAGCCTGAATTGCTCAAGGAAATGGAGCAAGAGGTTGTAAAGATCAGATAGACGCTGAAAGTAGCACAGGACAGACATAAAAGCTATGCAGATAAGCATAGGGTAAACAGGGAGTTCAGTGTTGGGGATCATGTTTACCTCAGAGTGAGGGCAAGGAAGAGTTCCTTGAAGCTTGGAAGTTGTGCCAAGTTGTCACCTAGATATTGTGGGCCATTTGAAGTGCTTGAAAGAATAGGGCCGGTTGCATATAGACTTACATTGCTTGCTAGCACTAGGGCTCATAACTTTTTTCATGTTTCTTTGCTTAAGAGATATGTACATGATTCTAACCATGTGATAAATTGGGATGTGATTCAGGTGGAACCTGAGGGAGAGTTCCGAATCGCGCCAGTGCGCATCCTCGACAGGAAGGTCACAATGCTCCTGAACCAAGCCATAGGGAAGGTAAAGGTGTAATGGGAGCACTATGGACCTGAAGAGGCTACGTGGGAGCTGAAGGATGCCATGCGATTGGCACATCCATTTTTGTTCAATTCTGCAGAACACTGAGGCGATACCAGTGTAGAATTTGTTCAATTTTGTAAAGCACTGAGGACAGTGCTATTGAAGGGGGAGGGGAATGTCACACCCCGGTTTTGACCCCGTTGCATTAGATGTATATGATATATATATTGTAAATGATCATGGTGTGGAGCTAAAGGCCAAGGCCCCACCATTGATCGGTTATGCTATGTTTTGGGATTTAAATTTGTCACCGATTGTATATCGGGGCATGCGGCATACGTTTTGAGTTATCATCATGTAAATATGCATCTAAAATTAAAATGAACACAACCAGCTACGGTCGCGGAAACTAAATCGAAAGGGGCATGATTTTCACAAGGATAAGGATGTGGGGGAATTTGTCTAACCTTTGCCAATGGGGGGGGGGAGAAAACCAATGTGTCACCACCTTGCCTTACCCAACCACTTTCATTGAAGAATTGCTGGTGGTGGTTGAGGCAGTTAATTGTTTTGGGGGTGGGGTGGCAGGACTGTCAGTCCTCACCCACACGCACACTCCACCATGGTTGACTTCGCTATGGCTAAGAAAAACCACTAGGATCACTCACGCAGGGATTCTACTCTTCCACGACAGCACTGAGGCTCTCACGCACTTCCAATTTGCGTCCTCTCCATTGTTTTTCATTCTCACGTAGAGGGATTCTTTTCCGTTTTTCATCTTCACGCACAGGATTTTCCTGGATTTTCCCACGCAGTAGTTTCCTCTGCGGATTTGTGGATGATGTGGCTGTATCCTTTCCTCATGGGTCGAATTGTGGGTTCTGCGTTGATTGTTACTCACGCCCAGGTCGGGAGTCTGTAAATTCTTTTCCAGCGTGGTCTGTGTAAGTCGTCCCATGGCTTCATTGCCTTGGATGGACTACTGATTTCCCCCTGTTGTAATTGTGTTTGCTGTTGCGTTTGGGAATTTGTTGTAATTCACTTGGGAGTCGTTTTGGACATGACAGGGCCAAGAACGACTCAGGAAATCATTTTCCCTTGTTAAGCTGCAATTGCTGATTGATTGCATGAGTGCAATGGTTGGTCTTCGGACTGTGTGGGGAGTAGGGATGGGGGCTTGGTTTGCTTGATAAACCTGGTGGCTGGAAGCCACACAGACAGAGCTAGAGGGCTGGCCTTCTTCTCCATCGCCCCTGAATAGCACTGGAAGGGGATGCAGGGCCCGAGGGACTGTGTAGTAGAGAAGGGACTGATTCCTTGTGTTGGGTGTGTTTGGGTGTCTTAGAGGCCAGGATAGTTCTATTGTAGGTGTTCTTGGATATGCAATGAGCTCACCAGCTTAGTATTTATCCTTTACCAACTCCTTGATGGCCTGATAAACTTGACCCTGTTGGCTTGGCTGTCTTGTTGATGGCCTGATAAACCCAACTGTGTTGGCTTGGCTTTGTTTTGTGTTTTGTGGCTATGTGTAAGCCTGCTTGTTCCCCTATTCCTTGGAGAATCATGCCCAGCTCGGGGGTGGTAGCGCTGCTGAGAGATTAAGGAGCACGCTAGCCTATGGTTGGGTGGAACGTTGCAGCGACGTAGCTGGTTGCGGAACGAGTTCTTATAAGATAAGTGATCTTGCCCATTTTTACTTCTGCAACCATAATTTCTATTAATGATCATGTTGAACATGTTGAATGAATGCATGTTAATTCCGCTGTGCAAGACACATAATTGTAGCTGTGTATGTTGATTAATTGCATTTGTACATGATAAATATTCATGTGTGCATCTTCTAGTTCAAAGTTTTTGTTTAAGTATTCATTTTCAGTAATTTTTATTCATGAACTTGTTCATGGGCTCTTAGCCCGCATGGTTAATGCCATGGAGATCGCGTCCTCTTCGCTGGTCGGAGGCACGGGGACGTGACAAAGTGACTGTCCAACGATATCACAACATTATCAAGTTCATCACAGGGGCTCTCCATTTGTACCTTCAACCACGACAACATCCTCAGCATTAGTGGTTAACCACTTCCTTTTGGCTATCCAAGGAGGACATTGATGCTATAGTTCGAGATTGGTCATAGGAGTGGAAGCAGATTGTCACAAATGACTTGTTGTCTGCTGAAACTAAGCCACGACCAAAAGGCACATCCGAGACCCAGCTACGTGGGCCACATGAAGAAGATAAGTTGCCTAGCTCTCGCCATAAAAGTGACGATGAGTTGATGTATACCCCAATCGATCCAGATTTGACAATGAAGTGAAAAACAACTGAAACAAAGAAAAAGAGCAGAAAAAAAATTCGTTAAGGACTCAACCTCAGTCAGGTTGAATGATGATGATTATAACTTGCTAGCAGATCAAATGGCTGAAATTAATGATGAAATGAGGCAAAAAATCGATAGTTGGCATACAACATTTTTTGAGGGAATCGCTGACTTACTTCAAACTCTTTGTAATGCGGTGAAGGAAGTAAGGGTCGCAGTAATTTGAACCACAGCGCAATCGTAATCGCAGGTGAAGGAAGTTGTTCCTTCTAAGGATCATCCAGTTGAGTTACAAAACATTCCTATGACATTGCAAGATTCATGTGTTGCCGAAATCACTTGACCTAGGGACACCGTAGCTTAACGAAATGGTCTGGGATATTGGCTATGTTGGGATAGACCTATCTATGCTACCCATGTTTTTATTGCATAACATATAGCATGTCGTAGTGGAAGAGATCAAGGAACAAGAGCACGCGGTTTATGACAATATGAAGTAGGAAAGGAGCACCGCGTCTTCTCTCCAAAATCAATTGGAAGAAAGAGAGCAACATACGCAAAAGTGCTAGTAGGACTGACAACAACTCGAGCAAGTTGTTGCTTTGGCCTTCCAAGAGATTCCAGAGGTTGGGGTCATGCCTGCCATGATTCTTGAGGCTCAAGTGTTTAAGCTAGCATAAGTTGCTATCAGCTTCTGATATAAGATTGCAGAATCATAAACTAAGCTTCTTCCTCATACACCTCCTGAAGTACTGAAAGAATGATGAAGTAAAGCAGAAGAAGAGATGCAGTAGATTCAAAAAGACGAGGCACTTTCTTCCAAGGCATATGAGAAGGTGTCTCATTTTTGGGAGGCCTTAATGGATGACATTAAGCTACAAGAGATAAAATAAAACTTCAAGGCGCAAAGTCCAATCTAACAAGTTTACGAAATTATTTGAAAACACTACTTCTGGTCCAGAAGGTGGGTAAGGATGTTGAGCTTAAAGTATTGCAGTAGCATGTTGCTAAACTATGGACATCGCAGTAGCAAAGAATGGATCGTGTCACTACGGCCATTCACCCAGTGCACGTGAACACTTCAGAACATCTCAGTTCTGAACTTGTGGAGCAAATTGTTAAATTTAAGGAAGATGTTTAGTGAAAGGTCGAGGAGGTGAAGAAAATATTCCAGGATTTTCAAGTTAAGTTGAAAATGACAGAGGTTTATGTCTAAAGTGGCTCGTGGTAAGCCACATGTGAGTGTTGGGGGTCTGTTGGCCATAAGAATGTTGCATTAAGTTTTGGTTCTAATTGGAAAGTCGGTTGCAAGGTGATCGGGGTTGTGATGGAGTGAGGGTGGAAACGGTCAACTCTGATGATCGTGGCAGGTTTTGGGCAAAGAAAAAATGTAGTTGGTGAGTTAGTTAGAAGTGGGCCCACTTAGGGGTAGTGGGCACGGGGAATGTAAATGTGTACAATAGAGCCTATATAATGAAAAGTGTTGGTTGTTGTACGAGGTCAGAGTGGTTGTTCTAGTTCTAGTTTTTGTTTGAATTCCAGTTCCAAGTCTTGAGCTTTGGTGGTGTTCTCTATTTGAGGAAGCTTTTGGTGAAGGTGGGTTTGTTTTTCGTTGCAAGACATGATAGGGTTTGTTGAATTTATATTTTGGTAGGTTAGTTTACTGTAATAAGAGAGATGAATAAGAGTCGTGAGGGAAATGTATTGTTAACCTGCCGCATTATGTGCGTAGATATAATGTAAAAGGGGTATATGAAGAGAGGTCTGTAGGTTGTGTGCTCAAAGTGAAGCGTTCTATACATGACTCATGCCAAATGAAGAGTGCTTTGTGGTTCTCTCTTGTATGGGTTTCCACGTTAAGATCTATGTGTTGAATGGTGTATGGTAATGATGTGTGATGTGTTGTGTTTTGTTGTGATTGATGATAATATGTCTCTTTCCGTATAAATAAATGAAATGACAATTGTTGAAATGGGTCTTACTATGTTGTTATTGTAGTTGCATGTAGATGGCTTTGCATGTTGTTTAATATGTTGACCTTGTTGGTCTTTTTTTTGGTTCTTTGCATGGAAAGATCCCCTTTACCACTGCAGAAAATTGATTCCTACAGTCGCCATAGGTATCTCAGGTGAGACTGCACTTGCGTCGCAGGTGTTGTCAACTGGGTTATGCCCTGTGGGGCCAGTGCCTTGGGGTTTTGTTGGAGGAATTGAACGTGGGTCAGTGGAGAAAGAGGCAACACAATTTATAGACATCAAATTGAGGATATAGACAAAAATCAAAAATTTTGCCAACAAATAAAATACATACAAAACATAATTTCGAGAATATAAAACGTTGACCATAAAATTGTGCATGCAGGGTCTCCAAAATGTTTTGTATCTAGAGTTCCTAAAATAGTACATGTCAAATAGTCAAGGATGGTTGGTTATTACATACACCTAAGGACTCTATGAGGTGGCATCTTATTTTATTATATATACATTGATTTTACTTTAAACTTTTACAAAGTTTTTAACTTAAATCTTGCCATAACCTAGAGCTGTTCTTAAATCTACTCGACAACCTTTTCAAACCAGGCTTGAAGATAAATTTATGAAGAAACGGTTGGTAGTTGAAGCCATAGATGAGTCCCAGGTAGTGAAACCTGGAAACCTATTATTCATTCTCTAAAAAACTAATTAATTAGGATCCACGTAATAAATAATAATAACCTTTAATTTAACTAAACTAAAAAATAATAACAATAATAGTAATAAGTTATTTGTAAGTTAAATAATAATAATAAATTATTAAGAATTAAATTTAAATTTATTCATTAAATCTATACATAAAACTTAAAAAAAAAGGAAATTCATGAAAAAAATTTATGAAAATTTATGAAAAAATATAAATATTTAAACTAAAAGTTTAAAACAATTCTAAAATTTTAAACAATTCTATACAAACAAAAAAAATTAACAAAATATAAATTATAAACAAATTTAAATATTTAAATATTTAAAAACTTTTAAGTAAATTAAAAAAAATGAACCATTCTAAAATGCTAAATAAAATTTAAATATAAATTATAAATAAATTTAAATATTTAAATAAGTAAAAACTTTTAAGTAAATTAAAAAAATTAACCTTTCTAAAATGCTAAATAAAAATTAAAAACAAATAAAAACTATTAACCATGGCCAGCTCTCAATCTTCTTGAGGTCAAAACCAATATTTAAACAAACTTAGTTCCTTCGAGTTCTTATGAGACATTCTTGCTCCTAAAAATGGACTCAAATATATTTTTTTTTCCAAAAAGAAAAAGCCTGTCCTTGTTATTCTTATTAGGAATCAAAGGGATGCATTCTTGCTCCTAAAGATGGACTCAAAAATGGACTCAAATATGTAGTTTGAAACGCGTCAAGCTTAAAAAAAACTCCACACAAATATCCAACACTCAATAAAGATAGTATTAGTTATTTTTTATGGGTTTCACATTTGGATAATCCTTCTTAGATGAATACACATTTAGATGGTCCTTAAACTTTGTTAATATATTTTAGATCAATAAAAAATTTAAAAACAATTTCTTTTAATTATTATTATTTTTTAATTAAAAAAACTATTATTAAATTTTTCATTTAAAAAACGACCAAAGTTTATGAATCAGACTAAAATTTTCCATTCCAAGATGAACCAAAATACATTTTTGCATCCATTTAGAACAAGTTGAAGCTTTCAAAGCAAAACCTAAAAAATAATATGTCAAAACATAAAGAAAATATGTCACAATAAAAGAATTTGTTTGCAACCATCATTGACTTATTTGATGGTTATGTTTATGCTTTTGTAAAGTTATATTTAGTATGCATTTGGCTTACATCTTTGTTATACTCAATTTCATTAAAATTGACGATCTCTATTTATGGTTGTACTTTCATAATAGATGCAATTTGAAGGAAAGAAGCACTTAGATTCTAGTTAATAAAAACAAGATTCAATTAATAGAAATTACAATTTTTATTATTTTAATAATATTTAAATTCAAAATATTTAATTCAAAAAATATAAACAAATTTATGATCTTTATTAATTTAATAATATTCAAATTATTCCCTAAATTTTGTTTTTTAAAATGAAATGTTATAATTTCATAAATGAAGAAACTGTCTTATTTTCTCTATTTCTAAAAGGAGAAACTATTACGGAAAACGTGTGAACCCGACATGAATCGAACACGCAAAAGATCAACTATTACGTAAAACGTTTGAACCTGACGTGAATCGAACACGCAAAACTCAATTTTTCTATTTCTAGAAAGAGAAACTATTACGGAAAACGTTTGAAGCCGACATGAATCGAACACGCAAAAATCAACTATAACAGAAAAACGAAATGCTTTGCTTTTGAACCCGACGTGAATCGAACACGCAACCTTCTGATCTGGAGTCAGACGCGCTACCATTGCGCCACGGATCCACTTGGTATAATTTTGCTCTTCTATTTTAATTCAGTACCTACTTCATTTGTCGAGGAAATTTTATTTTATGATATCGTAAAAAATGAAAACAAGTTTAATGATTGAATACATCCAGATTACATTATTTTTAATAGGACAAATTCACAGGCAGAACAAAACCATTGGTCCGCTCGAAATTATAAAAGTAAAATATAACTAAATGCGGTGAGCGTGGATCGAACACGCGACCTTCAGATCTTCAGTCTGACGCTCTCCCAACTGAGTGATGGTTTCGAATGAACACTCACCATCGATAGTGAAACACAAAGTGACAAAACAGAAAAAAATTGGTTAAACTCATACTTAATTTTTATGTGTTTGGCGCCGCTTCATCATAATAAGATAATTGTTTATGGAGATGTTTATTTAATATATATATATACTATATACTCTAACAGAAGAAGCAATAGCATACCTTAACAGAAGATGGAGGCTTAATCTTGGAAGGATTTGTGGTTTCTATCTTTATTACAATTGAAGGTTAGTATCGTACTTTTCATTAAATTTATCCTACAAGCATGTACAGTGAAGTAATATTTTTTAGATTAAGAAGGATCTTGATTTATAATTTTATTTGTTTATGATCGGTTTTGATCTCTAAATTGTTATAGGACTGGTTTTATGACTAGTATAAATTCATCTTAAAAAGGGATCTACCTGGTCCCCCAGAGGGATCAAATCTATTTAAGTGCAAACCCTATTTTAGAGTGGAAATGTTGAAAAAGTGTGTAATGCAATGCTTATGGTTTTAATTTATATAATTTGTGTAATTTATATTTATGTAATTTTAAATATTTTAAATCTAATTTAAGTCAACATATTATTTTTTTATAATTTTTTATAAAAAACACTTCCCAACTCTAGCGCCTCTTCTGTGCAACAACTCATGCATAGAGATCTGCATCTACCTTTTCTATATAGCAAATAACCTAAGAGGTGGTTGGTATAGCATCGTTCCATGTTGCTTCAATAACATCTGAAACTTTATCTAAAATACAAGAATAAAAACCCAATTATCATCATAGTATTTAGAATTATTTTAAAATAATGGGAGAGATAGTGAATTACTAAAAGTATCTAGCAAGAAGAGCAAGAAGGACATCTCCATGTAATATGTTGAAGAACTTCTAACCAACCTTGGAGCCAAAGCAAAGGAAAATTTTAGGGGCGAATTTAACTTATGGGTTATGTTTCCATGTTTTTAGGCTTCTTGTGTTGATACCTGGTTGAATTAATAAATTTTCTTTATGGATACATCAACTTTAAGATACGTTGGATACATCAACTTTAAGATATGTTACTACTTTGACACATCTACTTTAAAATTATTAAAATAAAAGGTAGGCGGTATAGCTTTGTACAAGATTACAAATTACACTGACAAGAATTGAAATATAAACATCAATAAGAAGTTGTGTGTGTGTGAGAGAGGAGAGAGAAAGAGAGAGAAAGACATAGAGAGATTTAAAAATATATTGTGTTAAGTATTACTTAGTTTTCAATATGTAAGTTAAATCGGTTTACTAAGAGAAAATATGTCACAAGGTGGGATGGGTAACAATTTTTCCTCACAACCATTCAAATTGCATCCACTGTTTATTAGCTAGTTGATCATTAAACACACTACATTAGTTTTTTACTACTTTGCACTCCAACATTTATTAAATTTGTCCAATCACATGTTGCTTGTTGTTAGACCACACTCTTGTGAGCATTTATTAAAAAATTATTGCAAAGTGTTCAAATATTGTTAAAAAAATATGTTAAATATATTAAGACAACCACCTTGCACTCAAGCATTTATTTAAAATAATATTATGAGGCATATAGAGAATGTTAAAATTACTATTATGTCATAAAGTACTCAACAAGTCCTTCGTCCATACCCTTGTTCTCCTTTTTAACCGTTGTTGCTACTATTAATGCAAAGAGATTTCTTCCATGTTGCTATTGGTTTGTGTAGCATGTGTTTGGACACATGCCCATGCCAAAAGGAACCTACTAAGGGTTGTGCAGAACTTAGCAGAGTTTAGAAAGTGAAAGTGAAAAAAAAACGTCAAAACATAAATATACAACTAACTAGCATGTAGGTAAAATTAATTGAAATAATATCTAAACTACCATTTTTTGTGTGTTCTTCATCAAAGAACATACAAGCGACAACATGCTATAAAGTATAAAGAATTCCTTTTGTATTAAATCGGTGTATAAGGAGTAGAATCACCTCACAATAGCAGTGGAAGGAGTCCCTAAAGTTTTCTGAGGGAGGGTCCATTAACCTCCTGGCAGTCCTCCAATCTTCCTACCATGCGCCAAAACAAGGATCTCTAGTGAGGTGAGACAAGAGAAGGAAATGTTGACTCTGATCTCAAGAAGATTCAGCAGAATGATAGCTTGAGAAAATGGGTGGAGAATTGTGTCGAATGATGGACCTTGAGGGTTCATTTATTGGAACGATAGATGTATATGGGGATAAGGACGAGGGTGAATTTTTTCGTCCTAAATGCTCTCCATGATTTGTGTTGAGTCAGATTTTGTGCCTAGATTTCCTCTTTTTGTTAGGGAAAAATAAAGGAACAACCATAAATAAAGTCCTGGTGAGGTCGCTATTTTCTAACAAACTATGTGACTTTGGTCTCTTATTTCATATTTAACTAAGGGACACTACTCCATACTCAAACAATAAGTAATTTTAATAGTTAACTAAGGGACACTACCTTGGCTTGGTGAACATATAACAATAGCATCATTTACAGAGACATAGAGCACTGAACAAGCCGACTCGTGATGAGACATCTTGTCCCTCACCCGTATGAGTGAGAGCCATTATGTTGGCTTCATGACCAGATGAGGTAATGTCATTTTCTAATCAACTATGACCATGATGGATTGGCTCGTATGAGACCTTCCATCCCTTGACTAACTTTAGAGTTAATATTATTTTTATCAAGAGAAGGGTTGTATTACTTGTTAACTTGATTAACATTCACTTAGCAGCATGGGAATCATGACTAAACTCCTTAAGAGTAAGGGATGTCGTTAAGGATTTAAATATTTACAACTTGCTGCCATATATTATCTCATATGTACTCGAGGGCATTCCTTTCAAAGGAAATCCAATCTTATCATAACATTCGATATGAAAATAAATTTTGTTCAAGGTGAGGAAGGGCCTTTATAAGTTGATAATTAATAACCTGGTAAGAGCATTTCAGAAGCTGATGGAAGAAATAATCTACAAAGGGAAACCACAAAGTCAAGTGCCTGCCTAAAGATAACCTCAAAAATTTGTATACCTATTGCTGGCTTGTCAGAGACAAAAATAAATGACCATTTAGTAAGAGTTAATTGTTGAAACAACTTTACTGAAAGTCAAATTTTGAATACACACTTGAAGAAAACAAACCACGCGATATACAAGCTTAGTGAAACTAAATAAAAAACATGCTATTCTATGTATAAGCCTAATCAAACTCATTGAGAAAAATATTTTTTCAAAATCTAGGCATTCACTGGATAGGTTTCAGGGGTACCTTCTAGTGTTTGTAGTCGAAAAGTACCGGGGCCTTTTTAGAAATGGTAGATGACCCTGTTGACCCCAACAGATTCTCTTGATTTTGGAAAAATAAAGGTCCCCCATGTAAAATTTGTATAAAGGCTTTGTTTTAATGTCGTTTTGTTTGAGTTTGCTTAATGGTTAGATGGTCTTCTTTTTCAATTTTGCGTGCTTTTAATTATTCTTCATGAAACATGATTTGTTGGTTGAACGACACTTGCATGCTCTCATTTGACCTTATATGAGTTGATTACTTGTCTTCATTTGAAGAAATTGTTCTATCTTCAACTTTCGACAGCTTCGCCAAGTTTATGTCTTCAATACATTAACAGTTTGATGAGCATTTCTGGTAAATCCGAACAAATTGAGTGATTTCTTCTTTTTAATGATTCCAATCCATGCCATGAAAAAATATATGTTAAGGAATGGGATTTTGAAGTGTTGGTTTCATTTTCAGACTTAATATCATTTGGTTGGGATGATGATATTTCATAATAATTTTTAAAATGGTATTTGAAGATCTTATATTTAAAGTTTTTCCTTGATTATATGATATCATTAAAAAATTAAAAATAAATAAATGATAAAAAAATTCTTATAGCTTAAATGAATTCAATTCAGCGAATTACTTTATTTAATTTCTCATGGAAAGAAAAACTTATAATTGATAGTACACTCTTCATTCTTCACCTTCGTTATTCTTCTACTTCTAAAGTTTCTCAAATTTTACAACTTGGATAATCTAAGGGCCAAGAAATGTAGTTCTATGATTATATGACTAAATTGTATCTTATCATTTGAAAGCAAGTACATCCTATTAAATCCATTCACTTTACAATAATGTTTTGTCTTTTATTGTTTTTTTAAATTAGTCTCACCTTTTGAAGTAGAGCATTTTAGATTATTTTAATTCATTTTGTTTTTTATTCAATGGTAAATCTTGATTCAAAAATGGCATGTGACATACTACTTGTGCGATTTATGCATTTACCTTACCACTTAAATATAATATTTTATGGTGCTATTATAAACTCCTAAGACATTTTAATTAATGATGTTGATGTAAATCTAACTTCAGAAGATATTCATTTGTATTTTATATTTTTATTTTATTGTATTTTATTTGTACCTCCAACGAAGATGTTTTTCCTCCGTTTAAGGATGTCATTAATATGTTTGGCCATACAGTGTCATTGAGGTAAAACCTCCATTGTAATTCAGGGCAATAACACCCCAAAAGAATAATTGTAAAATGTATTATTGAGTCTCCCTAGGATAGGTCAGCCCAGTTAAGTCAGTCAAGTTGACCTAATTAGGAAAAAGGTCACCAAAAAATAAAGTATAAATAGAGAACTTTCTCTCTCATTTGGACACACCACTCACTCAAGTTCGCATAAGAAAGATATAGAAGAGAAGTTCGCTAGAGGAGAAAGAGAGAGAGCTACAGAAGACCTACTATTTTTTGGGTTTTCCATTTTGTGATATTATATTAGTGACGAATCTATATTTGAGGAATTTGTAGGGTTTTCTCTTTTATGGTTTCTCAGAGGAAAATTATTATGTCTATTGTGTTTTGTTGTGCTTATTATTCTTTCAGTTAAAGATCCTAATTAAATTAAAGTGCAAAGTCTAACACCGTATCAAAGCTAACCCAAAAAGAAGGCATTGTGTAGCAATAGGAAACTAGGGATTCCTAGTTCAAGGTCATCTCTCCATAGATCATCAAAAAATGAGGGCTATGCTAATTCACCCTAGGAGGGTGCATATTTTGGAGGAAGCATAATCAAGTTTTGAAAAAATTTCATTTTTGACCTAGACACTAGTGCTGGGAGACAACTAGGGCATCGAGATTTTGGGATTTTCCTCCATCAATTTGGAAAAAGGAGTACATTGGAAAACTAACCTTGAATAGCCCCATATTATTTTCCAATCATAAGTTTAAAATTCCTACTTTGGAAAATTAGGGTATCTATGACAAACCCTAGACTAGCCAACTCCAAAACCAGGTTGGGCATCTCAAATTGGTAAGACCTAAAATCTCTTCTATTTCCAATTGAGGTTCTCATTTCAAAATGAATCACCACACCAAGCTTGAGGATAAGATTAAGGGAGCTGACAACTTCTGAGCATGGAAGTATAGGATGTAACACCCTGATTTTGACCCCATTTGCATTTAAAGTATATGATGTAAATATTGTATTTAATCATGGTGTGGAGCTCAAGGCAAAAGCCCCACCATAGATTTAGCATGTTGTAGTTCGGCAAGTAAATTAGATGTCGATGGTGTTTTGTGCTAGCTAGGCACATTATAATTTTACATCATGTAACTATGCAATTAATAAAATATACCACAGTCAGCTATGCCAATGTGACTGTTGAAGAGAAGGGGCATGATCTCACAAGGATAAGGGGGGGGGACCATTTAAACCTTTGGGCCAATGGAGAAAAGCCAAATGTCAAGGGGAAAACCCATAAAGTTGTCAACTACCCTTTTTGTCTTTTATGCCCAGTCATTTAGGCAGTGGTTGAGAAATTAATGCATGGGGATGGGAAGAGTATGGGAGTCAAATTCGAAATTGGGGAGCCACCCATTTTGGAAAAGTGTATACTTGACTTGTTGGGCAAGTAAATGCTTGGAAAAGCATGCCCAAGCTATTAATCACCCACACCCTTTCATTTTTCACCATTCCCATGGAGGTTCGGCACTCTCATGTAGGTGAAGCTTGCTGAACTCCTTCCCTCACAATTTTATGCAGTTAAATCTCGTTGCCATGGCTGGGAAACCCGATTTTGTTGTGTTCAATGGATGGGAGAAGAGACCCATGATTTTGGGGGTTTAAGGGGACGTTTTTCCCTCTGCTCATGCAGATGAGTTTGGATGGGTGTTTTTCCTCCACGATTTTGAGGTTTTCCTCATTTTCCCATGCCCAAAATTCATCCATTTGGGTTGCTCGGTGGTTACGGAGCCAAGGCTTCCCAATTTGGAAGTTTGGGGAGGTCATTTTTTCCCCCATGCTGCCCATAAACATTTTCTAAGTTCATATCTGCGATTTGGGGATTTATGGTGCCCATTTTTTCCCTTGAAATGCCCGTGGGTGATTTGTGAAACCGTGTTTGGCTTCAAAGGGTTGTTTTCCCTTTCATCGAATTATTTTGGTTGAAAAAAATTTCCTTTCATGCCCTGCATGTGCATTTTGTGGTTATGTGCATCCATGTGTGGGTTTGGCTGAGTAAGTCCAAGAAACCCATATGTTATTTGGTTTGCTTGGTTGAGTAATTCCAAGGAACCTAGCTGTTAGATGGGCGACTGAGTTGGGATGTGATTGGTTGGCTTGGCTGAGTAAGTCCAAGGAGCCTCCATGTTATTAGTTTGTTTCCTCCACATAGTCTGTGAAACCCAACTGTGTGTTGGCTTGACTGTGGGTGTGTGTTTTTGTTGCATGTAAGCCTGTTGTCCCCTTGTTCCTTATCGAATCATGCCCAGCTTGGGGGTGGCAGCGTTGCTGAGAGATTGATGAGCACGCTGGCCTATGGTTGGGTGGAATGGTGCAGCAATAGAGCTAGTTGCAGGAGGCATCAAGCTTCAATTCAAGATAAGTATTCTTGTGCTTTCTAACTCCTGCAACTGTAATTGTTTTACGGATGACAATATGAACAATGTTGAAATGTGTTGAATGTATGTGATTTCCTCTGCTATTTACTTTTTGATGATTAGGCATTTGCATCTGTGTATGCTTCATTATTCAATGCATTTTTAAATTAACATGTTCATGGGGTTGGATTTCTCGGGTTGATAGCACCATCGGTAGCGTCCTCTTTTCCAGTCTCGGGGTCGGGGACGTTACATAGGATCTCTCTGGTCCTTGAAGAAAATGATTCCTTTTCAATATTTTATGTAAATCAAGTTTAATTTTAAGTGTCTTTTATAGGATTTATACCTACAAACATATTAAAAAAATACTCACTAGAGATAAATCTCTTAGTCCAATAGAGAAGTCCCTTACGGTCATCATACTAGATAGAAAGGTTAGGAAGAATACCATATTTTTTCATAGAAACATCTTGTAACCCCATATAACAATATCCCAATGCAACCTCCAGGAAGTCGTGGTCTCTGAAGACTTCTCCCATGCACAGAGTGAATGCTCTTTCGATGCCCAAACTTCAATTTGAGTACCATTGGCATGTGGCTATGATGCATGGATGAAGGGTTTACACCATTGTTTCAAACTCTACTTAACCACTTAGGGGATCCACCGTATGTGGGGTAGCCCCCACCCACATTTTTTTATTAATTTTCCTTTACAAAGAGTTGTAATGTGATTGGCTAACCGATCAACTACTTGATTATTATTTCCTCAAACATGCACCAAATTGATTCCTTTTATGCCCCACAAAAAATCTATGATTCGAGATTTCAATCTCTTAATGATCCTATCCTCCATAGCGATTACTTTTCTAGCTTGTGAAATGATCGAAAGAGAATCCCCTATGACCAAAGTGTTTTGAATTTCAAAAGAGATACTATAGTCCACACCCATAAACCAAAACTAGCTATATGTCAATTTATTGATTGCTTTTCTCACGTCCTAAGAAAATAAAATAAATTGATTCACTCCAGTATTAAGAAGAATCCCCACCGCTTGCTTCCCCAAAATTATGCCTTATGTCATTAAATATAAACCAATTGAAAATTTACCTTTATAATATTTGTTTTACTTATATTATCTTAAAAATACATTTTTTTTCAAGAATATTATTATTTTCTTAATCATTGGATATATATATGGGGGGGCGAGGGCAGGCGGGGTAAAGAAAGTAGTTCCCTTTCTATGGATCTTGAACTTTGAAATATGGGAATAATGAAATCTAAAATCAAGTAAATACAAAACAATCAAGTATATACAATCAACTCTTCTCTAGATCATGAACGTTGAAGTATTTGAATAATTAAATATGAGTCATCATCCATTTTCTTAATATCTATTGACTAAAATTAGTTTAACAATATTTAAATAGTTACAGTGATGAATAATGCAAGATTGATTTCTTAGCTCATATTGATTGTACTTACTTGATTATAGTGGAGAGCAGAACAAAAGGGTAAGAAATGGCCATTGATGTCAAGTCAATACAATTTGATTGCCTCTGATTTGTTAGCTGGTATGCCCATTTCCCACCCATCTCAATACAATACAATTTCCTTCTCTAAACATTTCTCAATAATTTGTTAGTATTTTTTATATAATTCAATCATTTCTCAAACTATTTATGCATTGAATTTAATTCAATGGATAATCGTTGAAACCTTTGAATCGTCATCAACATCTTAATAAAATAAATTAACCTATTAATATGTCAAAATGGAATATATATATAAACTTCATTAAGGATTTTAGAGGTTACTTATTTATTCAAACTATGAAATAACTAATTTTAATAACGATGGAACACATTTTGAAAATGATCTAAAATCAAATATCTTAAATCCATATTTTTTTTGAAATTTAATATGAGACAACAATTTATGAAACAATAGCTCAAATTATTTTCAATAATGTTGATATTATAACTTTAGCCATTAAAGTAATTTCAATATTTTCAGCATTAAGTTTATATCTAATGTGTTTATCTAGTTTAATAGAATATTTACAATATAACTAGTTAACAATAAATATATGTGGGGTCTCTCGTCCAAGTTAGGATTCTTGTGTTGATAGCTGGTTGCATTAATAAATTTTATTTGTGGATACGTCAACTTTAAGATGCATGACTACTTTGACACATCTAGTTTAAAATTATTAAAATAAAAGGTAGCCAGTATAACTTTGTACAAGATTACAAATTACACTAACAAGAATTGAAATATAAACATCAATAAGAAGTTTTGGGTGTGTGTGTGTGTGTGTGTGTGAGAGAGAGAGAGAGAGAGAGAGAGAGAGAGAGAGAGCGGGGGGGGGGG
>LPNX010943083.1:0-64535 GCA_001517045.1 Pseudotsuga menziesii
GAGGTTGAACGGGTGCACTCAACGTGAACACCAGAGGTTGAGTGACTAGATCCAACATGACCTGCAGAGGTTGGATGGGTGCCCCCAGCCTGAACAAACAAGGCTGGGGGGTGAGGTTCAACTTTACATGAAGAGGTTGAACGAGTGCCCCCTTGCTTATGTGCTTTCTTCCTATTCCTCCTTCTTTTACTCCTTTTAGACTGTCGGTTACTAGTATCAAAACTTTCACCGCATGAGGTAGAAGGAGGAGGAGAACTAACTACAGGTGAAGGGGAGACAGTGTTTTGATGCCCTTGATATAAGGTGCTTACTTGAGAAGCATCAGGAGCATTCAGGACAGTTGGAGTGGAAAACAACCACACCGGTAGCCCTATGGTGAATCCCGGAAGATTCAAGGTGGCCATCAAGGGAGCACCAACATTCCCTGTGAAAGGAATATGACAAGGAGTTCCCATTGAAGGGATCTCTTGGTTGGTGTTCGAAGGGGTGCTAGCCATAGCTTCAAAACAAGAGACAAAGTCTGAGGTTGATGGACAACCAAAATTACCAAGCAGACACCTAAAGGCCCACTAAGTACAGACAAACCACACAGCACTCACTAAAAAGATCCTAGAGTCTCAAGCAATCTAAACAGGCTATAAAGATATACCTTCCAGAAGAAGGCTGATGAACAGTTACTTGGCGTCCTTGAGGGGTTCTCAGGCACAAGCGAAGGAATCACCCACCACCCTCCTGCACTTTCCACAAGGGTTACCTTCCAAGTCTGTCCGAGGTAAACCAGAAATAACCTTCCGATTTACCTGTGTATGAGCCCTAAAAGACAAGAGACTAAAGGCTACCTTGATAATACCTACTGTCTGGGGGGACAGTCGCAAGCCGAACTCGTACGCATGGGCAGGGTAGCTGAGCCCGAAATTCTGCCTAGACAGAATCCCCAGATGCGCAAAAGTCCTGGGTTACGTTTTGACAAGGATTCGGGGGGTTATCCCCTCTGTCCAAGCCTCCACGCGGCCTCGTGCTTAACTCCCGTTTGAGAGGAGCTTCCCAGATACAGCGGTAGAACCAAGGATTTACCTAATGAAAGGTCCACTACGTCTGAGTTTTATAGCTTGCGGGAAGTTTACACTCCCTAGCCCACAAGCCTAGCCTAAGCTAGTAGGTGGAAGTGTGTAATCAGACTTTCATGAAGTGCCGACATGCGACGAAATCATGGAAAAGTGGTCATAGGCAGAGATGAAGGAAGAAATGTATTCCATAAAAGCCAAGCTATAGTATTCTAGGCAAACCTCAATCCATAAGTGTCCTTTTGTGCACCGACATAAGGAAAATCGACACTCGGACGGAGAGGTGCCATTCTGGTGTATAACAGTAACCTATTATTTCTTTCTTCATCATGATTTTATTTTTATCCCCTTGACAAATAATGGTGTTAATAGCAGGTAAAGGTGCAATGGGAGCACTACGGTCCTGAAGAGGCTACGTGGGAGCTGGAGGATGCCATGCAATTGGAACATCCATTTTTGTTTGAATTTGTTGAGCATTGAGGGTGGTGCTAGTGTAGCATTTTGTTTAATTTTGTAAAGCACTAAGGACAATGCTATTGAAGGGGGAGGGGATTGTAACACCCCAATTTTGATCCCGTTTGCATTAAAATGTATATGATGAATATATTGTAATTAATCGTCGCGTGGAGGTTAAAGGCAAAAGCCCCCACCATGGATTATCGTTTTATGTTTCAGCGATTAAATCGGTGCCGATGGTATTTTATGCTATCCAAGCACATTATTATTTTTAAATCATCATGTAAATATGCAATTTAATTAAATACCCACAACCGTCTATGTAAATGTAACAATAATGAGAAGGGGCATGATTTCCTAAGGATAAGGGGGGGATTGTTTAACCTCTCAGCCAATGGAGAAAAGCCAAATGTCAGCAAAAGAACCCAAGAGAGTGGTCAACCACTTCCCTTGACTTATTCACCAATCGAATTAATTCCCCATGAGATTAGTTGGGGCAGTTATTTCCATGAGGGATGTATGCATGGGTAGTCGTCAGTGATTGGCAGGACTGTTAGTCCTTTGACCACATGCATGCCTAGAGAGGCAGATTGCATTCAGTTCCTCACATGGGTAGAGTGAACCTCATTCCACTCTCACGTAGTTGTTTTTCTTCCTTGCGCAGGAGAAATCTTGGCCTCAGGCAGTCACGTTCGGATTTTCCCTTCATGATTTGGTCTGGTGTGTGATTTTCCTTCATGTTGGGGCCATTCTCATCATTCTATGTAGGTTGGGTAATCGTTGTTGTTTTATCCATGAATTTTGGGTGCCGTGAGTCGGTTTGGCAACGTTAGGGCCATAAACGACTCTGGAATTTGACTTTCACAGCCTGAGCCATGTTGTTCGATTTCCATACCTGATTTGGCCTCTATGGTGTGTTTCCCTTCACTCCCAGAACCAAGATTGTTGTCTGTACCATGCTGTTTGGTCTTTGGACTATTTTGGGAGTGTAAATGGGTCTGATTCTATTTGATAAAACTAGTGTGTAGGATCCTCATAGATAGAGCTAGAGGGATGACTTTCTTCTTTGCACCCCCATGAATAGCACTGGAAGGGAAGACATGGCCTGAGGGACTGCATAGAAGATAAGGGGATTCTTCCTTGTGTTGGGTGTGTGTGGATGTCTTAGAAGTCAGGATAGTTCTGGTGCAGGTGTCCATAGCTCTTGGATTGAGCTCACTAGCTTAGTAGTCATCCTTTCCATCTCCTGTATAGCCTGATAAACCGAACTGTGTTGGATTGGCTGAGTTTTGTGTACCCTTGGTTATGTGTGAGCCTGCTAGTGTTCCCTTATTACTTGTGGGAATCATGCCTAGCTTGGGGGTGGCAGTGTTGCTGAGATATTGATAAGTGCACTGACCTATGGTTGGGTGGAACGTTGCAGTGACGTAAATAGTATCTCTTGTCTATTTTATATCGGCAATGGTATTTGTTGCTTAATGATGAATGATGAACGTGTTGAATGCTTAAATGTGTTGAATGCATGTATTTTTGTGTTAGATTTTTATCATTCAATCTAGCATTATGATCTTATGATCTTTAACTGAGAGAATAACATGCACAACAATAAAACACAAGAGACAAGAGACACAAGGATTTTCCTCGGGGAAACCATAAAGGAGAAAACCCCGCAACTTCCTCAGAGATAGAATCAGCACCAAAAGTAAAACCCAAAAACATAAAGATGATCTCCTGACAGCAGCAGTCTCTCTCTTGTCCCAACAACTTCTCCTCTCACTCATGCACCCTAATGTGTGTGTGTGTGTGATAAATAGAGAGGCTCACTCTCTATTTATATTCTTTCGTTCACTTGAAACCCACTCCAACATGTCTTCCTCACTTAAAAATTACTTACTAGAGCCAACATCTCTAGGAGTGTCTAATAAGCCTAGTGCCCCACAACTTGTGTGGACTTTTCCTCCTCTGACCAACATGGAGGTTTATCCTTAACACAATGGTGGGGACTATTGTACCGACTTACAATGACTCACCTATGTATTGATGAAATTTTCATTGATGCCAACATGGACTTGCAGTGGCCCCAAAGGATGTCATTGATGCCACCAAGCCCCACCTGCAGTGCCTTGGATCCCTCACAGAGTGGGTTTATGCCTTGAAGCACCTTGTACCCAGTTGACAAGGTCCCTGTACCCATAAGACTAGATCTTGATGCCACCACCTTGCTGAAGATGTTGAAGAGCCTGCTGATGGTGTTGAAGACCCTGGAGATGGTCCTGAAGCCCTTGCAGATGATGGAGAAGCTATAGATGGGTTAGAGAAGCATTAATGACCCATTCTGTGGTCATTTATGCTCTGATGGTGTTATGGTACCCCAGAATAAGACCCATCTACCCCACAAGTGATGGCATGATGGACTTTTCCCCTTGCTTGATGAAGAAGCCCATGAATACTTGGAACCCATGATGAAGACCTTGATACCCTAATATTTTGAATAAGAGCCCTTGGTCCCTCATATGACTATTGGGGTGAAGGTGTTGTGACTTACAAATCCTTAGAAGTGATGACCTTGAACGGTGACATGTGTATGGAATCCCTAGTGGCTTAAATGGTACCCCTTTCATGAGGACAACCTTATGGTAAGGAATGGGTGTATGACTTGCAACTCAAGTGGAATGTTGAGGTGATTTAAACAACAATTAAAATTATAAAATAATAAAAATATAAAATAAAATAAATCTTACCTCACACCTTGAAGTCAGCCAGCATGAAAGTTGTCCACAAAAACTTGTATAAATACAAGTTCATCTATATTCATTTTGCAACTAACGAATGAGCAACTCATTGACTGAGGTAAATTCAGAGGTCTGTGGCAGCCGCAGTTCTGATGTTTCGGTGGCCAAATGACTGAGGAAGAATTGATTGAGGAATTTCGGAGGTGAAAAGGAGTAGTCAACAGTAGCCATTTTTTTGTTTTGATTTTGTCTACAGTAGTCTTGTGGACTTCTTTGGGGTTTTTACCAGCATATACTTCCACAGACATGAAGATGATGATCCACAGTCTCGAGTGTTCTTTTTGGTGAACAGAATCGAGCTTTCAAAAACACTCACACACTCTGATTTTCTGGAGATAGCAGAGGAAGCAAGTGGTAAGGATGAAGGAAGAAGATCTAAAATTGCTTGACTGGGTGATTGCGTTCTGAGTTCAATAGATGAAGGAGTGCAAGAAAAGGCTCGCTGCTGAGGAAGTGATCTGAGATTTTTTTTGTTGTCCGGGTGACTAGGGAAGTCAAATTTTTTTTTTCGTCTTCTTTCTACTGAGGGAATTTTGGGAGACAAAGAATGTTGGATGCCATTCAAGATTTTGGCTGCTTCTAGAGCTAACAAACTGTGATGATCATTTATGGTCCAACTAGTTCCATGATCCACGAATGACTGGAAACCGGTGTATGTGAGGGTCGACGGGACTGGCCGCAAGTTTTCTCTATGAGAGAGGGCCTAGTGAATGAACGAGTAAATGAAGCAGAGATAGGAATGAATTAGGGTTTGTAATTAATTTATGAACTTTCAAAATTCAAGCTTTAGTAAATTTGAATTTCTGGGGAATTTATTTGATGTAAAATTCAATTCGAATTTGACTTGCAGTTTGTCTTGAAGTTTGACAAACTTCAATGAATTTTTTCGTATTTGCTTGAAGCTTGGTGAAGTTAGAAATGGAACTTTTTCTTAGCTAATGTTAGTTGGAGTTCTGAACTGAGGCAGTTGTAGCCAGATAATATTGAGGGAATGTAGAAGTTTTTATTAATTCGTGTGAAGAAGAGGTCAACTCAGTTGATCACTGTGATATCGTGGACGCATATCAGCAAAACCATATGTTTGATAGCTGCAGGTCTTGTCAAGATAGTTATAAACATTTCAAAGGTTGTTTTTAGTGTTAGAAGGAGTGATAAATTAATTTAGGATTTGAAGTTCCAAACCCTTGCGACAGTCTTCCAAAGCATATCTGCAGAATCTCTGAAGCAGTCAAAGCACTCAATACATAAAATGCATCAACCTAATCCATCCTAAGGAAATTGCACAAGTGTTCCAAAAGGCAGCCGAATTGACTTAAGCAATAGATCTGAGAAGCAGCTTGAACCTTGGGTGTCTTGTCAGATGATTGCATACATTCTTGACAGTATAGATTGATCTGACTGTAATAGTAGTATGACAGTAGTAGAAGGTTGAATTGGAATCTTGAAAGCTTAGAAGTATTGTTGACAGAATGCACTTGTTAATTATCCTTGTGAATGAGAAGGATTCCTTGATGACTTGAAATGACTATAGAAGACATGAGAAATATGCCTGTGGTGACTGAGGTTTGAAGCAGAGATGCAACAAAGAACAGTTGAAGAACAGTGTGAAAGAAGTCTATGTAAATCCTGCTATAGCATCCACAGTTGAAGTCTGATGACATGATGTTGTTGACTATGAAAATGATATGTTGAAGATGATGCACCCTATCAGAGTTGTATGATGACTTGACTGTGAACAACAGAGATGAGCAAACCTTGGTGATTGATGACTAGATGAGCAATGTTGATGACAGTAGCTTCCCATGTTTACACAGTGAATGCTTGATTGTGTTACCTTGACAATGGTAGACTTGAAAAGTATTATATGCTTACCTTGACAATGATATGCTTGAGTATGGAAGTGAATATTGATGATAAGAGAAGAGGATAGCAGCAGTGAAGAATGATGATCAGAGAAGAGGATGAGCGACAGTGAATAATGATGATCAGAGAAGAGGATGAGCAGTAGTGAAGAATGATGATCAGAGAAGAGGATGAATAGTAGTGAAGAATGATGATCAGAGAAAAGGATGAGCAGCAACAAAATAGATTGAAGAAACAGGTGATGTTGATGTGATAGTTAGCTTTAATTGTAAAAGCAAGCTTGTCTTACTTTTAAGGTTAGGATACCTAAAACCCTTCTTAGCAGGGTCTAAGAAAACTGGTCTTGGATGAAGAGTAGGTGCTCTTTGTATCACTAGGTGCTGATTTTACCTCACAGTTGTAGCTGGTACAAAACTAATCCAAAAAGATTACAAAATTATATGTTGTTGTGTTCTTTTGTGTTATCGTTCTTGATGATTCAAATGCTTATGATATGTGAATGATGAAGTGAAAGATGTTTATGAAATGATTATGAAATTGGTAGAATAGTGGAATGATGAATTGGTAGTTAATTGTGAAAATTTAAGAAAATTTTTAATATTGGCTTTACACTGATTCACCCCCCCTCTCAGTGTCTAACAATTGGTATCAGAGCCGGCCTTCGTCACAAGCCTAGCAAGCTTGAAGGAGATCCTTAGACACAATAGAGGAAAAGAAAGAGTCATCAAGCAATGATGTGCCTACTTGATATTACAGATTATTTCAGTTTAAGGAGCAAAATGAAGGCTTATCTGAAGAAGTTTGGTATTTGGGAAATTGTTATCAATCCACCCGCTCCATCAAACAAGAAAGGAAAATCAGTTGCACAGAAGGAAGCAAAGAAGGACAACACTACATCCTTGAAGTTCCTCATGGATGGACTTCCTAGCTCAATGAAGGAAAGTATAGGAGAGTACACTTTAGCAAAAGACCTATGGTTCAAGTTGGAGAGTGAATATCAGAAGGAAAGACCAGAACCGGAAAAGACAGATCAGGAATCAAAAGACAAGACCCCAGAAGAGCTCAATCAAGAAGAAGACAAACAAGAAGAGGAATCCAGTGAAGGTATGGACTCTTGTGATTATAATGATAGCTTGTGTGATGAAATTGAGAAGGTTCTTGCAGAAGATGATGAAGGGCTATCAAAGACTGCACATGGGATACATCTCACGTTGTTGAATATTGATCTTAGATCCAACTAGTTTATGAACATAATAAATTTGACCCAGAGTGACTTCACAAGGTTCAAAAAGAAAATCTTGGACTTCTTGAATGAATATCAGCAGAAGACCATGTCAATGAAAGCGTTTCTTGTAAAGCTCAAGGACAAGGACAATGAGTTACGAGATCGAATGAAAGACAAGGATGCTGAAGTTGAACAATTAAAGACTGAATTGATCAGTCAAAAGGAAGAACTAGAAAATCCTGCTCAAGATCTTGAAGAAACTAGAGAGGTGAATCATGATCTGAAGACTCAGCTGGAGGAAGCCAAGAGGATAGAAGAAATCCTGAAGAGTCAGCTAGAAGAAAAGGAGGAGATAGTCCAGAAGTTGGAAATGGAGATAGTTGGTCTCAGGAAGAAAGTTAAGAAGAATGAATCCTTGGTCAAGTTCTAGGACAGTTCAATTGTCCTAGATAAGATATTAGATTGCCAAAGATCTCCACTCGACAAAAATGGTATTGGTTACAAGAAGAACAAAGAAAAATATGAAGATGACACTTGGTCTCTGAAGACTCCAGAAGCAGGTCCATCAACGTCCAAAGCTGCTCCCCATGCACTTGCACATGAAAACAAGGACTTTGGAAGTTCAAAGATGAAACAAGGAGTTAGGTCTATACCTCAAAGGAAATTCATAAAAGAAACAAATCCAAGACCCAGGTATAAAAGTGGCTTCAATGGTTATTGTTATTTTTGTTCTAACTTTGGTCATAAGGCTATGGATTGTAGATTCTATGGAAGAACACGGGCTGGAAGACCCAATGACTCAGTTAGATGTTAGACATGTAATATGTTGGAGACATTTACCACCATACACACTCGTTTTGGTCAAATTGGCCTAGTTAAACCACTATCCTAAGTATAATTGACATTAATTGACATCAGTGGAGCATTAATTTCCATCATCCAGTCACACCCACACCTACCTACAGTCAAGGAGGCTAACTGGAGCACTCCGAGGGTGATCTGAGTGATATTAATGCACCTAATAGCTAATCGGTGGTTACAATCAGTTCAATCAGTTAGTTAAGGCACCTCCTCTCATTAAATATATTATTTAATGATTATTTATTATTATTTAATGATCTGGAGTCAACAAGGGCGCCTCCACTAACTTCTGATGATCATTTTAGCTTCAGTTAACCTCATCAGGGTTCATTGAAGTCATGGAGCACTAGCACTTGATTGTTGGCTTGCTATGACATGTGTTTGATCTCCTTCAGTCATTTATTGCACTCCGACTTCAGTTAGGGTTTGGTGAGTCAATTAGGGTTTTGGTCAAGTGGTTAACTGAGTGTGAACCAATGGATTAGAGTCAGTTAAGCTAGACTCACTCATTGATTTCGAATTGCCTCCTTAGGTATTCGAATTCCTCACTCTTTCAAGCTATTGCTTGACATTGTTATTGTAACCATTCATTGTTTATTAAATATACAGAGAGGAAACCAATTCCGGTTCCGGTTAACACCATTTCTTAGTTATTTGTTGATTATTTCTTGATGAGATTGATTATTTGTTCCTAGATCAATGTGCAAGTTGCCATGGATGAAGAGATGAATTCTCTTCAGAAAAACACTACTTGGGAGCTAGTTTCTCTTCCTCCGGGAAGGAAATTGGTTCAATGCAAGTCGGTGTTTCGGAAAAAGGTTGTTGCTAGTGGAAACACCTGAAAATATAAGGAAAGGTTGGTAGCAAAAGGTTTCTCTCAAGTCCAAGGAGTGGACTACCATGAGACCTTTGCACCGGTTGCAAAAATGGACTCCATCCACCTTGTTTTTGGCAATTTCAACATCCAAGCACTGGGAGGTGCATCACATGGATGTTAGGTCAGAATCTCTGCGTGGAGACCTTCATGAGGAGATATACATGAAGCAGCCTGAGGGCTGCATCACTGATCCATATTTGGTTTGCAAGCTAAAGAAGTCACTATACGGGTTAAAACAAACCCCAAGAGAGTGGTATTCCAAGATGGATGCCTTTCTTCTCTCGCAAAACTTTCAGAGATGTAGATCAGATCCAAATGTGTATTTACAGCAGCATGATGGTCATCTAATTATCATTGTTTTATATGTTGATGAATTATTGATCACAGGTAGCACAATTGCCTCCATTTCAGCCATCAAAACTGCTCTCCACAATGCCTTTGAAATGAGTGATTTGGGGCTTCTAAAACAATTTTTGGGGCTCAAAATCGAGCAAAATTCTGATGGGATTATGGTCACTCAGTCCAAATACACTTCAGACCTATTAGTCCCCGGGGTGCTCCAATTAGCCTCCTTGACTGTAGGAGAAGGATAAGTTAGCCTCCTTGACTGTAGGTAGGCGTGGGTGTGACTGGATGATGGCAATTAATGCTCCACTAATGTCAATTAATGTCAATTATACTTAGGATAGTGGTTTAACTAGGATAATTTGACAAAAAAGAGTGTGTATGGTGGTAAATTTCTCCAACATAATCAAGTAGGGCATATTGCTGCCACATGTCACACATTGAGATGCTACACCTGCAGTGGGTTTGGACACAAAGCCCAAGAATGTGCAAGTCAAAGAAGTCAACTAAGAAGGAGCACTTCATATACATCAACAAGAAGATTTGAATATTAGAAGACAAATGTCTACAGTCAGGGATATGATCAGGCATGGAGAAATGAAGCTGATCAAATAAGTGTTGGAAGTTCCAACAGGTTAGTCAGGTGCTGGACATGCAACAATGTTGGTCACATTGCTGCATATTGTCGTATGATCAGGTGTTATAGCTGCAGTGGCCTTGGGCACAAAGATCAAGATTGTTGGAGTACATGGAAACAACCCTTAAGAAACTTCCTATACAGCTCATCAAGGAAAGCAAGTATAGATGAAGAAACAAACGCTGAAAGGACAGATTCCAAAAACAAGTATGGATGAAGAAGACCGAGCAGTTACAGATAGGAGAAGTTGATCAGAGCAGGGAGGATGGCTTCCATATGGCAAGCCAAGTGTAAGGTCTCTCAAAGACCTTAGCACACCTTGAGTTCATAATGCTGGAGGATGAATTCAACGGAAAAAGGATGGTTACTCCAGGTATATAGATAGGTCCTAGGATTGTGCGTATTGATGGGGGGAGCAGTCAGTAGTGATTAGAGATTTTAGACATAGGTATGTGGACACCCTTTGCCATTGATGCCAAAGGGGGAGAGATGAAGACAAAAGGGGAGCATGCTCACAGGGGGAGCATGAGTTGTTGTCATCAATGAAAAAGGGGGAGATTGTTGATGAAATTTTCATTGATGCCAACATGGACTTGCAGTGGCCCCATAGGATGTCATTGATGCCACCAAGCCCCACCTGCAGTGCCTTGGATCCCTCACCGAGTGGGTTTGTGGCTTGAAGCACCTTGTACCCAGTTGACAAGGTCCCTATACCCACAAGACTGGATCTTGATGCAACCACCTTGCTGAAGATGTTGAAGAGCCTGTTGATGGTGTTGAAGACCCTGGAGATGGTATTGAATCCCTTGCAGACGATGGAGAAGTTGTAGATGAGTTAGAGAAGCATTAATGACCCATTCTGTGGTCATTTATGCTCTAATGGTGTCATGGTACCCCATAAGAAGGCCCATCTACCCCACAAGTGATGGAACGATGGACTTTTCCCCTTGCTTGATGAAGAATCCCATGAAGACTTGGAACCCTTGATGAAGAACTTGATACCCTAATATTTTGAATAAGAGCCCTTGGTCCCTCTTATGACTATTGGGGTGAAGGTGTTGTGACTTACAAATCCTTAGAAGTGATGACCTTGAATGGTGACATGTGTATGGAATCCCTAGTGGATTAAATGGTAACCCTTTCATGAGGACAACCTTATGGTAAGGAATGGGTGTATGACTTGCAACACAAGTGGAATGTTGAGGCGATTTAAACAAAAATTCAAATTATAAGATAGTAAAAATATAAAATAAAAATAAATCTTACCTCACACCTTGAAGTCGGCCAGCATGAAGGTTATCCAAAAAAACTTGTATAAATACAAGTTCATCTATATTCATTTTGCAACCAACGAATGCGCAACTCATTGACTAAGGTAAATTCAGAGGTCTGTGGCAGCCGCAGTTCTGATTTTTTGGTGGCCAAATGACTGAGGCAGAATTGACTGAGGAATTTCAGAGGTGACAAGGAGCAGTCAACATTAGCCATTTTTTTGTTTTGATTTTTTCTATAGCAGTCCTATGGACTTCTTTGGGGTTTTGACCAGCATATACTTCCACAGTCCCGAGTGTTCTTTTTGGTGAACAGAATTGAGCTTTCAAAAGCACTCACACACTCTGATTTTCGGGAGATAGCAGAGGAAGCCGTAGTGGTAAGGATGAAGGGAGAATATATGAAATTGCTTGACTGGGTGATTGCGTTCTGAGTTCAATAGATAAAGGAGTGCAAGAAAAGGTTCGTTGCTGAGGAAGTGATCTGAGATTTGTTTTTTTGTCTAGGTGACTAGGGAAGTCAATTTTTTTTTTGTCTTCTTTCTACTGAGGTAATTTTGGGAGACAAAGAATGTTGACTGTCGTTCAAGCTTTTGGCTTCTTCTAGAGCTATCGGAATGTGATGATAGTTTATGGTCCAACTAGTTCCATGATCCACGAATGACTGGAAACTGGTGTATGCGAGGGTCGATGGGACTGGCTGCGAGTTGTCTCTATGAGAGAGGGCTTGGTGAATGAATGAGTAAATGAAGCAGAGACAGGAATGAATCAGGGTTTGCAATTAATTTCTGAACCTGCAAAATTTGAGCTTCAGTAAATTCAAATTTATGGTGAATTTATTTGATGTAAAATTCAATTCGAATTTGACTTGCAGTTCGTCTTGAAGTTTGACAAACTTCAATGAATTTGTTCGTATTTGCTTGAAGCTTGGTGAAGTTAGAAATTGAACTTTTTCTTCACTAATGTTATTTGGAGTTATGAATTGAGGCAGTTGCAGCCAGAGACTATTGAAGGAATGTAGAAGTTTTTATTAATTCATGGGAAGAAGAGGTCAACTCAGTTGATCACTGTGATATCGTGGAAGCATATAATTAGAACCATATGTTTAATAGCTGCAGGTCTTGTCAAGACAATTATAAACATTTTAAAGGTTGTTTTCAGTGTTAGAAGGAGTTATAAATTAATTCAGGATCTGAAGTTCCAAACCCTTGTGACAGTCTTCCAAAGCATATCTGCAAAATCTCTGAAGCAGTCAAATCACTCAAAACATAAAATGCATCGACCTAGTCCATCCTAAGGAAATTACACAAGTGTCCCAAAAGGCAGCTGAATTGACTTAAGGAGCAGATTTGAGAAGCAACCTGAACCTTGGGTGTCTTGTCAGATGATTGCCTACATTCTTGACAGTATAGATTGATCTGACTGTAATAGTAGTATGATAGTAGTAGAAGGTTGAATTGGAATCTTGAAATCTCAGAAGTATTGTTGACAGAATGCACTTGTTAATTATCCTTGTGAATGAGAAGGATTCCTTGATGACTTGACATTACTATAGAAGACATGAGCAATATGCCTATGGTGACTGAGGTTTGAAGCAGAGATGCAACAAAGAACTGTTGAAGAACAATGTGAAAGAAGTCTGTGTAAAGCCTGCTATAGCATCCACAGTTGAAGTCTGATGACATGATGTTGTTGACTATGAAGATGATATGTTGAAGATGATGCACCCTATCAGAGCTGGATGATGACTTGATTGTGAACAACAAAGATGAGCAGACCTTGGTGATTGATGACTAGATGAGCAATGTTGATGACAGTAGTTTCCCATCTTTACACAGTGAATGCTTGACTGTGTTACCTTGTCAATGGTAGACTTGACAAGTATTATATGCTTACCTTGACAATTATATGCTTGAGTATGGTAGTGAAGAATGATGATCAGAGAAGAGGATGAGCAGCAATGAAGAATGATGATTAGATAAGAGGATGAGCAGCAGTGAATAATGATGATCATAGAAGAGGATGAGTAGCAGTGAAGAATAATGATCAGAGAAAAGGATGAGCAACAACAAAACAGATTGAAGAGACAGGTGATGTTGATGTGACAATGAGCTTTAATTTTAAAAGCAAGCTTGTCTTGCTTTTGAGGTTAGGATACCTCAAACCCTTCTTAGCGGGGTCTAATAAAACTAGGCAGGGTCCTGGATGAAGAGTAGGTGCTGATTTTACCTCACGGTTGTAGCCGGTCCAAAACTAATACAAAAAGATTACAAAATTATATGGTGTTGTGTTCTTTTGTGTTATGGTTCTTGATGATTCAAATGCTTATGATATGTGAATGATGAAGTGAAATATGTTGATGAAATGATTATGAAATTGGTAGAATAGTGGAATGATGAATTGGAAGTTAATTGTGACAAGTTAAGAAAAGTTTTAATATTGGATTTACACTCATTCACCCCCCCCTCAGTGTCTAACACTAGGGTCAACTTCTCTAGAATAGTTTAATAACCCTAGGGCCCCACGACTATGGGGACTTTAACCCTTGACCAATAGGAGGGTTACCCACAATGACTTGACATGACTTGTTTACATTATAGAACCTCCCGATAGGAACATCAGGGCATGACATGACTCAAGTACATTACAGACACATCCCAAAATAAACATCAGGATACAATACATAAGAAATACAAGTGAATACATTTCGAAGTTACAATTACATCAACACTCCCTCTTAACTAGGAAGGTATTCTCTCGACACAATTTATGAGCACAAGTCTTCTACTCTGTATCATCTATAACATCATCGAGTCCTCGTCATCTTCATCTTCAGGTCATATTTCATCTTAAAGTCATCTTCATTTGGATCTGGATGATCACTCGATCTGGATCATTGTCACTAGATCTAGATCATCACTCGATTTGGATCATTTCTGCTAGATCAACATCACTAGGTCTGGATCATCACTCGATTTGGATCATCATCACTGGATCTGGATCATCACTTGATCTAGATCATCATCACTGGATCTAGATCATCACTCGATCTGGATCATCATCACTGGATCTATATCATCACTAGATTTGGATCATCATCACTGGATTTAGATCATCACTGGATCTAGATCATCTTTGTTTGAACAACATCACTGGATATGGATCATCACTCGATCTGGATCATCACTGCTGGAACAACATCGCTAGATCTGGATCATCACTACTGGATCTGGATCATCATCATATGTGCTATCTCATGATTCTTCTCGTCACAGGAAGTTCTACAGAGCCAACCCTTTTTCATGCTGGTTGTAGGCCTACATCCTTGTAGGTCTTTGGTAGCCCTTGTATCTGACCCTAAGTTAGAATGGATAGCACTCACATCTGACCTTGACTTGTCAAAAAGGCACTCAGTCCTATATTGAAGGTTCCTGGTAACTGACCAGGTGCCTCCATTTAGAGAATGGTAGTAGCCCTTACATCTAACCTACTCGTAATAATGGCCAACACTCACATATGACCTACTCTTTAGAAAGGCAGTAGCCCTTACATCTATGTAGGAACTAATCCTACATCAGAATGGCCAGCACTCACATCTGACCTACTCGTCAGAAAGGCGATAGCCCTTACATCTATGTAGGAACTAATCCTACATCAGAATGGCTAGCACTCACATCTGACCTACTCATCGGAAAGGTGGTAGCCCTTACATCTGATCATGTAAGAACTAATCCTACAGTCACATCAGAATGGCCAGCACTCACATCTGACCTGATCATCAGAAAGGTGGTATCCTTTACATCTGATCATGTAGGAACTAATCCTACAGTCACATCAGAATGACTAGCACTCACATCTGACATGGAAGGAAGCAATCCTCTCACCATGACAGAATGGAAACAACCCTTATATCTGATCAAGTGGGAACACATCCCTCAATCACATCAGAATTGCCATGCGCTCACATCTGATCATGTAAGACTACATCTTACAATCATCTCAGAAAGGCCCTCAGTCCAAGACCAAGTATTCCTGGTAACTCACCAGGAAGCTCCATTCCAAGAATGGAAATAGCCCTTATATCTGATCATGTAGGAACCAATCCTACAACCACATCAGAATGGCTCAACACTCATATCTGACATGGAAGGAACCAATCCTCTCACCATGATAGAATGGCTCAGCCCTTACATTTGACCTACTCGTTAGAATGGCTCTAGGTCTCATCATTTCCCCTTGGAGGGAACCTCGATATGGAGAACACCAAGCTTCTCCCTGAAGTACTCAAACTTCACTTTGGCCATTTCTAGCATAGAATCACATCAGGGTTGATTATGTCCAAGGATGACTTGCGAGATTCGCTAGGACCGATTACATCAGAGGGAAACCTACAAGTCTATTTACATATGAGCAACCTACAAGCTTCACCAGGATTTATGCTCAGACAACCTACCTCACCGACTATGATAGAACTCCCTATTTCGAGAGATGTCGATCTAGGTCACATAATGGAGCTTCACTGCTCCTCTCTCCCAAATAGCAAGCAGAAAAATATTTTTCCTCAGCTGTACTCAGCGCCATGCAGGACTCCATCCTGCCAAACCAAGAGATCACACTTGATCCCATACTGAAGTAGCACCTCAAATTGCTCTTCCTATCAATGGCATTTCCTGCCCAATACAAATCCTCGTAACCCTCCAGGTTAGTCTTGTGATTTGCCTCATACTTGATCCCATCATCAACTGTACCCTTCAGTTACCTCACAGCATGCTTTGCAACCATCAGGTGAACATGTCTCAATGTGTTCACAGCAAAGCAAATATCTGGTCTTCTATTCGTCTGGTACATCGAGGAACCAATCTTCTGACGATACATCGTAGCATCAACCATCTCTGGTGAAGTAACACTCAATATATTCGTGTTCGATGCCATATGTGTGGTCATGGCCTTACATTCCATCATCCTGAACCTCTTTAGAATCTCCACTACATACTTCCCTTGCCCGAGGAAGATTCCATCCGCATTCTTCCACACCTCCATGCCTAGAAAATAGTGCATCGACACATAACAAGAGCATCACTAGTATTCCGCCTTCAACCTTGAAGCAAGGGTTGGAATCAAATTTACTCTCAGTAAAGCCTAGAGTCATTAGTAATCTATCCATCCTATCATACCATCTCAAGCCTCAAGATCTTCTGTAGTCACTCCCTCTGAAGCAGAGCATCATACTCCCTCTGTCTTCCGTACTCTATGCACTGAAACATTCTGTACCGGAGTGACAAGTAGCTTCCTATGCTACTAATATTCTATGTATCCATATAGTGTATATACTTTCATCTTCAACCTTGTAGAAAAGAGTAATATCTTCATCAAGCTGATCATGTATGTGTTTCAACTCCCATTGGCTGCAAATGTCTCTTTGTAGTCTATGCCTTCTTTTCATGAGAAGCCTCGTGCTATGAATCTTGCCTTGTATCCCACGATGTTTCCATCTACTGCATGATGGAACTACGAACTTCCCTTCATGTATCGATACTGCATCCTAGACATCATTCTTCTTGAACTGGTCTTCCCTTTATTCTTGGTTACTTCTTCATAGCTGGAAGGTTCTGCATCAATGATGTCACTGCATTCGTCATATCTTCATCTTGAATTGTCGTCACTTGTTCTTTGGAACAAGTCTCATCCTTCTTTGCTGGTAGGTGATTATGTATGCGATCTTTCCTACAATTCAAATGCATTTGTATAGTTAGAAACATTTCATAAGGAATATTCATACTGGAAAATTCTTATGCATAAATATATGATCATGCAACTACTTTAGCCAATACAACATTCATCCATATCTCACGGAAACGTTTCTAGATGCCTTCCATCTCCACCAGGACAACATTGAGATTGTGCACTAATCCAATATGTCAGCAAAGAGGTTTCATTCTAGATAATCAGCAATGGATATTTGTATAGCACCATGAGCTACTTACCCATCACATGCATATTAGTAGTATACTGTCATTAACGCAAACATTCTATCATGCATAATACATTAACTGAATATAAACAAATGCATAACAAAACAATATAAAAAATGACAATTGAATACTTATCTTTATTTGTTTCGTGGGTAGACTTCTTCTTGAGCCTTTAGCTTTATCGTCTTCTTCATTCATAATAGCATCATTTCTTATCCAAATGCTAAGATGGATAAGAGGTTCTTCAAGAGTTGAGATCTTCATATCCCTCATTGCTTGAGGGATCTTCTTTGGATGGTGAGAGCTTGATCTTCAGTTTCTCCCATCTTCTCATCTCTTATTATGAGTCGAGCTTCTTCTTCCCAAAGTCTGCTGGAAGTAATCACTTCTTTCTGGCACACATTCATTGAATGAATGAATCCCATGATCCTAGGAGACCATTCAAAATGGCTATCACTACTTCTGCATTCTCCATCGCTTCAAGTTGTTCTGCATTCTGGATCTTCACATTCTTCAACTGTTTTCTGAAACCCATCTTTTGATTTATGTTCTTCCCTTCAAATAGATTGATCAAGGAATCAAACATCTCTTTCGGTGTCTTTAGGGAAGACACTTATGGTATAAGGTGATCTGTGATTGAATCAACAATGATCTTCTTGGCCTTGACCAAGTTCTTCTTGTGTAAGGATTTGAGCCTCATCTCCCTCTAGAACTGGAACCTCTCTACTCATGTAGGTGTCCAATTCATTTCTTTAGGGAGATAATATACTTCCAGGATTGGAATTTTTCAACTTCACCAAGCTAGTCATCAAGCTGGTGTGATAGATCACTTTGAAATGAGAACCTCAAATGAAAATAGCAAAAGATTAGATCTTACCAATTTGAGGTGTCCATCCTGGTTCCAGAACTGGCTGATCTAGGGTTTGTCAGAGAAAAATTAATTTTAAAAACTTGGAATATTTCAGATTTGATTGGATAGAAATATATATCTCTTCAAGGTGAGCTGTCCAATGTACTCCTTTTCTGAAAACAGTGAAGGGAAGCTCCCGGAACAGGAAGCCCTAGTTTTCCAATTTCTTCTGCAGAAATGCATGTTACTGTTTCTGCGGTATCTCCAAAATTACTGCTCCTATGTATATGAAAATTCGCACTGAGGTAGCCTCACATGTCCCTGTTCCACATCCATAGGTTTCATCAGTATTGGGTTCCCCAATTGGGACTTATGATCATTTTCCCAAGGTGATCTTTTATAGGACTGTTTAGAGCAGCGAAGTGTACGGACTGCCACGTGTCACTGTTTCATCTTCTGGATCTGAACTTCGAACCAAAGAAAGTAAATTCCATTCCCTTTCTGGAACATCTTCAGAAATTCCATTTGGAATTTTTTAGCCCAAGATAAAGTAATTCTCCCTAGGTGTCTTGTTTAGGGATGAATTCTGGAAGAGGCTGGAACCCTAACTTGGAGGGATCATATCTCCCAGAATATAGTAAATCGGAGGTGGAATTTTGGATACAGTGTAAATGAGGGTTTTATCTTTGGCCTCTACAATTTTCAGCTCCTAAACCTTCGCCAATCCCGAGATATAGCAAATGTACCAGAACTTAGCAGTTTTAGTATTTTAGGGTTTGACTTTCCCGGAGTTTCACCCAACCAAAAATCTTGATCTAGGTCTGTAAACTTTGATTTTTATGAGGAGAACAATCCTATGTCGGGCTCACTCAAAAATTCCTCTTCTATAAGAAGCCCTAATTTCCCGCACCAAAATTGAAAATGCTCGGAATCGAATTCCGCTTCGACGAAAAGATGCGCCCTTCAATGGAGAGTCAACCTAGCATACTTTTGCTAATGGATTGTGGAGAGAGACCCAAAAAGTAAGAATCCCTAGCTTTTGTAGGTGCACAATGTATTCTTCTCAGGTTAGCTCTGATACCATGTTAGATTTTTATCATTCAAGCTAGCATTATGATCTTAGGATCTTTAACTGAGAGAATAACATGCACAACAATAAAACACAAGAGACAAGAGACACAAAGATTTTCCTTGGGGAAACCATAAAGGAGAAAACCCCGCAACTTCTTCAGAGATAGAATCAGCACCAAAAGTAAAACCTGAAAACATAAAGATGATCTTTTGACAGCAGCATTCTCTCTCTTGTCCCAACAACTTCTCCTCTCACTCATGCGCCCCAATGAGTGTGTGTGTGTGATAAATAGAGAGACTCACTCTCTATTTATATTCTTTCATTCACTTGAAACCAACTCCAACATATCGGCCTCACTTAACAATTACTTACTAGAGTCGACATCTCTAGGAGTGTCTAATAACCCTAGTGCCCCACAACTTGTGGGGACTTTGCCTCCTTCAACCAACAAGGAGGTTTATCCTTAACACAATGGTGGGGACTATTGCCCCGACTTACAATGACTCACCTAGGGTCGACTTCTCTAGAATAGTCTAATAACCCTAGGGCCCCACAACTATGGGGAATTTAACCCTTGATCAATAGGAGGGTTACCCACAATGACTTGACATGACTTGTTTACATTATAGAACCTCCCGATAGGAACATCGGGGCATGACATGCCTCAAGTACATTACAAACACATCCCGTAATAAACATCGGGGTACAATACATAAGAAATACAAGTGAATACATTCCGAAGTTACAATTACATCAACATTTTCTTCCGCTGTATCCTAAATATTTATGCATCTGTCAATGTTTTTATTTCAATGCATTTTATTACGATGTTCATGGGGCTAGATTGCCCGGGTTAGTTACTGTCATTCGCATCCTCTCCGTCGGGATGAGGGGCCGAGACGTGACAGCACCATAAAAACAACTTACATGATTCAATTTTAATTTATTTTTGTGAAAATAAAGTCTAACATTTTCTTCTGACCTTGAAGGTGTTCTCTAATTTCTATACTAATATTGCAATAATGCTTGTATTTTATGATGTTTTTGTTATGAATAATGTTACATTAGAGGAAATTTCAATTTAAAATGGGCCTTCCAAAAATAATACAAATTCCATGTCATCATGTATTAGCCAATCAAAATGCTTTAAAAGTAAAAAAGGGAGCACCTCTTAAACAATTTTTTAATATAAATTTGGGGATAGGTATCATAAAAAACTACTTTTTTTGCTCGTATTTTTGACATATCTCCCTGTGTTTTTACTCAAATTTCGATCGGGAGAGCTCTTTGGATGCAAAATTAAATTATGCATCCAACGAGTACCCACTCGAAATACTTTTGAAGGGCCCCGCTACCCCAAAATCAAGAAATACCTGAAAAAATGTGATGATGACATCATCATCACATTTTTTTTGGTATTTCTTGATTTTTGGGTAGTGGGGCTTGTCAAAAGTATGCCGAGTGGGTACTCGTTGGATGCAAAATTTAATTCCTCATCCAATGAGCTCTCCCGATAAAAAATTAAGTAAAAACACAGGGAGATATGTCGAAAATACGAAAAACAAAGTAGTTTTTTCTTTTCTTCCTCCAAAATTAATAAATATTATTTTATTATTTTAACTATTATTTTATTAATTTTCCTTAGGAGGCCCATTTTGAGTTGAAATTTCCTCCAATGAAAATTATAATTGCATTAATTTATGGCATTTTTGTTAGATCAATGTAATATTTTTTTACTATATGATTAAATTAAGTTCAATTAGTCTATGCCCTTGATAACAATGAATTATTTTATGGCCTTGATATCAACATAATCTACAAGAAAATTTAAGGTGCTATGCAATGACTTGATTTATGGCCTTGATAACAATGCAATTTACAAGAAAATTTAAGGTGGTCTCTAATATGGTTGTAAATATGTTATATTAATTAATTTGGATTGAATTTTTGAATATCTATATTTCTAGGAGGTTGAACTCCATCTTAGAATTGGTTGAGACAATAAAGATGTATTATACAAACCAGTGAACAAATTAAATGTATGCTTCATATTTATTCATGACCTTATTTTATGGTTTGTAAATATGTAAGTAGTTTTTATTTCTAAATTGAAGCTATGGTTGCATATTTCACCAAAAATTATTTGATATATAAATATATATAAAATACTTAATTTATATTTTATTAATTAATGTAATTTTATAATGACAGAATCCTATGTTAATCTAATAATTTATATAACTAATATGAATCTATATTATTATAAAAGTTAAATATATTCATTGACAAACTCAAATTTCATGAAGATTTGATCTCTTAAATTTTGCATAGTTTTGAAATTATTATTCAATTAAAAAATATTGTATGGTTATTAAATAAAATTTGCAAAAAATAATATGGGAAAAGTAATACAACAATTCTTGAAATATAATAGCATTATTACATCAATAATTAATTGCAATTTTTGAACACTAGCTAGCTTTAAAACCTCATTTTTAGAGGGTATAAAAAGTGTTCCTTGAATGTGGACTAAAGTTATATTATATAGTGAAGATAATCATGAATAAAAGTAATTAATAAGTTTGGAGAATGCAACATTTGGGCTTACAATTGAGAGAAAAATAGTGTTCTTTTAATTAAGTATTTGTCTTTCTTCCGATTAGAGATTTGATATTTGCCATTGTAAAGTGAGTTATTGTAAAAATATTTAAAATGTTCAATGATAAATTGGTAGGTCATATTGATGTTCATATTTACATTTTTTGTCATGTTCATATTAATATATTATAATGTTAGAACAATAATCCATCATTAGTACCTTAGTTACACTAATTAGTCAATTTTATTGCTTTTTAAGCTTTAATACACTATGAGGTGGATTAAGGGTGCTTAGGTGGACATATGCCATGTCAATTTGGGGTTCTATGACCCACATGGGTACTCCCACCTAGTAAAACATCCAAATATGCACATACATCATTGCTGGTGTACTCCCATTCATTGAATGTGGATAGGCAATTTGACTTGGAGCGCTAGAGTGGGATTTTGCCCAAATTTGGCTTGATTGGTGCAATTAATGTTGCATTTAGACTCTAAACCATCCATTTTACCACACCCACGCTATCCAAGGTGTAATAATTGACCCATAACACATCATCCATGCCACTTCATCAATTCGTGGCCATTTGGAGAGATTTGGGATGAGATTGGCCCACCTAGGGGGGTTTGATGCCAATTTGGCAATTTTGGGTTATTTGCTCACAATTGGCTTCCAAAGCCATTATAAACTCTTATTATGTATTTATAAACATGTTAATAATAATTTAATTGTTATACAATCCAAAATTATCTTGTTTTCGGCTATCATTGTGTGTAATTTATCTGTAATTTGATGGTTTTTGTTGACTCTTGCACCCAAATTTGATTTGTGAACCTCACTAACGCTCCTAGATTCTCCTGTGGTTTGAATTAATCACTTTATGGTTCGAATTTCTCACATGGTATCAGAGCTGGTTGGAGATTTTTGAGTTGCAGACCAAATTCTTAGTGGATTTGAGCTGCTTTGTTAGTGAATTCCAGATAAAATCGAATTGCTGTGTGTAAACCAGTTAGAAATTTCACCACCATTAGCACAGGAAGTAGGATACCCACATCATGCTAACACCTTTCAACTTCTTTTAATGGAAGGAAGAGATGGTGATTCAATTGAGAGCCAAGGGGATTTTCAGAGTTACCATGGGCACTGAAGTGGAACCAAATTCTGCTGTAGAAAAAGCCAAGTATTTTAAAAAATTGGATGAAGCATATGGTCTGCTATGTCTGAGCATATGAAGAGAGTTGTTTTTCCACCTTGACAGTTTGACATCACCAAAGGAGGTTTGGGAGAAGCTTGAGTCTCTATCTGGAAAAACTGATGAGCTACGTGGTCACCAGCTTGAGAATGAGCTGATAAGCTTGAGGCCAACACACTATGATAAAATCCAGGACTTCTTCACCAAGTTCAAATCACTTTTATTGCAGTTAAGACAATGTGGGATTGATAAGAAGGAAGATCAATTGCTCTTGTCTATACTTTTGAAGTTGGGACTAGAGTTCTCAGTCTTTGTGAGCACATTTCACTTAGGCAAAGTCACCCTTCGAAACTGGAAAATGCCAAGCCTGGAAAATTTCATGGAGTCACTCACTCAAGAGAAAGACAAATTTGTCCAAATAGGTTCCATCAAGACCAAAGATCAAGCACTAGCAGTCGGGGTTTCGAATTCAGCAAAGGGTAAGCCCAAGTCCAAGATTTCGAAGTTGCCTAATAAGAAGAAATTAGAAAAACCAAAATCTAGTGAGGGAGCTATGAATCCACCCAAAGAAAAGGAGACAAAAGGAAAAGAGAAGGCCAAATGCACTTATTTCCATAAGGTATGGCATCTAGAAAGCTCATGCATGAAGAAAACCATATACACCATGGCAAAGTTGCTGGAGAAGAACAACATTCTAGTCCCTGACAACGCAAGGAAGAAAGATGGCAACTACAGTTCAAGTGAAGGCATGAAGAAATGTCATGCATTGGTGGCAGGTACTTCTAATTCCTCATCCTTTATTATTGATTCAGGTGCTTCTAGGCATATGGTATCTAGGAGAGAATTCTTCTCCTCCATGAGTTCAAATGTTGGCCCAACAGTTCGAATAGGAGATGATTCTAAACTCCAGACCAGAGGGATTGGGAGAATTGATTTAGACCATGGATTATTTAGTGATGTACTGTATGTACCGGACCTTGCAGCAAATTTTCTATCAGTCTACCAGATGACCCATATAGGAGAGCCAAAGAAAGTAACTTTTACTCCTGACTCTGTAGAGATTTCTAAAATCTCAACAGACCAAGTTGTTGCAGTTGGGTATGCTGATCATCATGAGAGAATGTACAAATTCTCTAATTTCCTCCCTACTTCCAGTGATCAAGCACTTCACTCACATGCCAATGAGGTTTCCAACTATGGCATGAGAGGTTTGGTCACATGAATTACAGATATCTCCAAACATTGAACAAAGAAGGAATGGTGGAAGGTCTTCCACAAATTCAACCATCTACTGGAGCATGTACTGGATGTGTGATTGGGAAGCATCATGAGCAGAGCTACGAGAAGGGGAAGGAAAGGAGAGAAACACAACCACTTGGGTTGGTGAATTATTATTTGATTGGTCCACTACCCACTCCCTCATATGGTGGATCTAGGTATGTTCTTACATTCATTGATGACTACTCTCGATTTTGCTGGGTGTATTTTCTGAAATTAAAATTTGAGGTGTTTAAGAAACTCAAGGTTTGGAAAGCACTAGTAGAGACTCATAGTGGGAAGAAGATCAAATTCCTTAGGACTGATAATGGAAAGGAATATGTGAATAAGAATCTACAACAACCTTGTGAGGAGTGTGGCATCCAAATGCAACACTCAACTCCCTACACACCACAACAAAATGGTGTGGCAGAGAGGAAGAATAGATCTCTCAAAGAGATGGCAACTTGCATGATAGAAGTGAGGGAACTTAATCCCAAGATATGGGATGAATCCATCAGTTGTGCTGCTCACATTAAAAATAGAGCCTTCCACAAATTAGTGAAAGAAATGACACCCTACGAGGCATGGTTTGGTGAAAAACCAGATGTCTCAAATTTCAAGATATTCAGGACAAAAGCATGGGCAAGAATCCCTTCAGAGAAAAGGAAAGCCTTGAAACCACAAAGCAAGGAGTGTCTCATGGTTGGATATGGTGAGGAAACCAAAGGGTTCAAGCTCTTTGACACATCCACTGGCAAAACCTTTGTTGAAAGAAGTGTCAAATTCGAAGAATAACCAATTCCTGATTTCAAACTTGCACCGGGGGATTGCTCCTATCCTCAACCATTCGAAGATGTAAGTGATGAAAAATGCTCTATTTTTTTTATAATTATAATATAAATGTTTCTGAAGATGATGTTTCTATAGATGACACACCATCTAGGCCCAAATGGGATGAAAACATTGTGCAGTCAGCTAGGGAATTGGTAGGAAATCCCCAAGAGCCTAGGAAAACTAGATCACAAACTAGTAAGGCTTCTTTTGCGAGTGATAGTGCTCTTGCTGAGCACTTTTACATGCTAATAAGTTCTGAAACTCAGACATATCAGCAATATTGTACAGACCCAAGATGGAATTCAGCAATGGAAGATGAGCTTCAGTCCCTCCAAGAGAACAATACATGGGAATTGGTTCCCTTTCCTCCCAAGAGGAAAGTTGTTCATTGTAAATGGGTCTTCTAGACCAAACTTGCTGCTGATGGTTCTGATATAAAACATAAGGATAGATTAGTGGCTAAGGTATATTCTCAAGTCCATGGAGGTTATTACACAGATACCTTTGCACCGGTTGCAAAGATGGACTCAATTAGACTAGTTCTTGCACTGGCAGCTAGTAAGTGTTGGGAGGTTCACCACATGGATGTAAAAAGTGCATTCTTGTATGGTGAGCTATAGGAGGAGATATATATGCAGAATCCTGAAGGTTTCCAATAGGATTTTTCATTGGTATGCAGGCTGAAAAAATCACTGTATGGACTCAAGCAAGCCCCTAGGGCTTGGTATGCAAAAATGGATGCTTTCTTGCTTTCAATTGGATTCACAAGATGCAAATCAGACCCTAATGTGTATTTGCAGAAAAATGATGTTGATTTGCAGGTAATTTTTCTTTATGTTGATGATCTTATTATTACAGGTAGCTGCACCAATTCAATTGGCCAAATTAAGAACTCTTTGCACAGTGAATTTGCTATGACAGACCTAGGATTGCTAAGTCATTTTTTGGGCTTAGAAATTGAGCAAAATGGTAAGGGCGTCATGCTGAGTCAGCCATAGTATACTTCAGACCTGTTGAAGAAGTTTAATATGGTTGAGTGTAAGGCAGCCAAGTCTCGTGACAAGACCTGATTTGTCTTATGCTGTGAGTGCTGTAGCAAAACATATGAACCAGCCACATGAGCTCCATTGGAGGGCTGCAAAAATAATTATTCAGTATGTCCAACGAACTAATAAATTCAGGTTGCACTACATAGCTAGTTCCTCTCTTCAACTCGCTGGATTTTTTTGATTTAGATTGGGCCGGTGATCCAATTGATAGAAATTCAACATCAGGTTTTGTCTTCTTGTTTGATGAAGGTCCCATTTGCTGGTAAATGAAGAAACAAAACACCATCTCACTTTCATCAGCAGAGGCCGAATACAGGGCAACAGTCAATGCTGCAACATAGTGTGTTTGGTTGCAGGGAATTCTCTAGGAGTTTGGTGTCACAATTGATTCTCCAACCAACATTTGGGTGGATAATCAGATTTCCATCAAGATATGTACCGTTCCAATACAGAGGCAAAGGACAAAGCACATAGAGGTTCACATGCATTACATTCGGGGCTTAGTGAATGACAGGGTGATCTCACTGCAGTATTGCCCATCCACCGAGAAAACTACTGACATTTTTACCAAGGATTTCACTGAGAAGAGCTTCACTTACCTGATATATTTGATTGGTGAGTGAAGGATGGTAATTTACTGTTATATTATTGTAGGTCTAGTCCCATGTCCATTCTTGAGGGAAGGTTTTTCCCATGAGGTTTTTCTTCTTTCCTCGGTTCACATGGACAAATAAAAATTGTAATTTATGATTATGTACTTGAGGTGACTTGAGCCATTGTTTCCAAGGCCTTCATCATTTTGTGAGCATACTTAGTTATTGGATTAAGGGAGGGTGTTAGAACAATAATCCATCATTAGTACCTTATTTACACTAATTAGTCAATTTTATTGCTTTTTAAGCTTTAATACACTATGAGGTGGACAAGGGGTGCTTAGGTGGACATATGCCATGTCAGTTTGATGTTCTATGAACCACATGAGTACTCCAACCTAGTCAACAAGCCACATATGCACATCCATCATTGTTGGTGCGCTCCCATTCATTGACTGTGGACATGCAAGTTGACTTGGAGCGCTAGAGTGGGATTTTGCCCAAGTTTGGCTTGATTTGGTGCAATTAATGTTGCATTGAGACTCTAAACCACCCATTTTTCCACACCCACATTGTCCAAGGTGTAATAATTGACCCAAAACACATCATCCATTCCACTTCATCAATTTGTGGCCATTTGGAGAGATTTGGGACGAGATTGGCCCACCTAGGGGGGTTTGATGCCAATTTGGAAATTTTGGGTTATTTGCTCACAATTGGCTTCCAAATCCATTAAAAAATATTATGATATATTTATAAACCTGTTAATAACAATTTCAAAGTTATACAATCCAAAATTATCTTTTTCCCAGCTATAATTGTGTGTAATTTATCTGTAATTTGATCATTTTTGCTGAATCTTGCACCCAAATTTGATTTGTGAACCTCACTAACATCCTAGATTCTCTTGTGGTTCAAACTACTCACTTTCTGGTTCAAATTTCTTACATATAATAATATTACATTGTGATATTTGATTTTTTGTTATTGTCACTTAGAGTTATAAACTAAACAATATTTGTTTATGCTTATCATTTGAATATATAATTAAGTTATGTCACAACATTATACGATGATGAATTAATTTCCTTATAAAAAATTATGTCATTTTATATCTCTCTCCCTCTCCCTCTCTCTCTCGTTCTCTCTCTCTCTCTCTCTATATATATATACTACATTATTAAGAAAATTACAATACATTATAATATCCATATAAGATAGATAAGGACAATATGACAACCAAGTATACAAAGAATTATTACATAAACATAATACTGCACCAAAATATAAAAAAATTATGAACATGATACTATGACAAATTATAGAACAATCATAAATTGCGGAGTTGCCACAAATCCACCCTTAGTTTACAATGCAATTTGTGATGTTTTTGTCGACTAAATAAAAACTTGGTGACTTAAAGACCCACATGAATTTTAGTAGTAGAAAGTTCTTTTAGTGCATAAGCATACGATCATCATCATTTTCAACACCTAACAAACATAAACATCATGATCATGGCATCATCATAAAATAAACATAAACATAATCATACTAACATAAACATAACTATATTTTTTAACAAAAACGTAAATGCATCATCATCATTTTCATGACATAAACATAATGTACCATTATTATTATTGTCAACATCTAAAAAACATAAAAATAAACACCGTCATATATGTCATCATACCATCATTAATATAAAAGAAAAATTAAGCATGAACATACCATCATAAACATTATGTCACATATTCATGTAACATATATTGCGACTAACAAATTTAAAAATCAATATCTAACACACATAACTAATAATACACGTAAACATAATTAACTTTCCATGATCATCATTTTCACCATAGAAATAAATAAACATCGACATCAACATAAACATGAAAAATGTAGTATATATATAGATATGAACATATATAACATCAAAGTCATGATACAATATGTAAAACTAATAATATATTTCCAGTGCAATAACTGCTACAACATATATGCTCCACCTCCTCCAACAGATGCATAATTAGTATCTCTCCTACCAGAGCTAGTAGATGCATCATCATTTCCACCAATAGAGCTAGAGGAAATATCAACACCCCTGCCAGTAGAGCCAGAGGTATCAACACCCATACCTAAAAGAAAAAGAGGTATGAGAGGAGGAAGGATAGTCCATCAAGATGAAGTGTACAACCCTCTCTAAGAATCTCTAAAACATACAAAGGTGCAGTAGAAGCTGGTGGATGGTTGGGTTGATGAGTAGAGCTGAAGGGTCAATTTAACAAGAGTATAGGATATGATGATGACATAGGATTAGATGGAAGGAAAAATATAAGTGTAGGACTAGATGATGATGAAGGTGGAGGAGGAGGACATGATGGAGGAGGTGGTGGGTGAGACGTTGAAGGTGGAGGCGGAGAGGTGGATGAGATGTTGAAGGTGGAGGGGGAGGAGGTGGAGGCTAAGGATGACATGCAAAGGAGGAAGATAAATAAAAGTGTGCGTCGACAACATGCTACATCAATAATCTCATATGATGAGGAATAATCCTCCATATCTCTGCAATATCAGGGTCATCATGAATCTCATGCGGTCGCATAGGCTATACACCTACATCAACCAACAATATGGCAAACCTGTTTGCCACATCCTATATATATCTATCCCGAGGGCTACGTGGACGATGGCTAGGATGTCTACTAGCCACCTCATGTGGATCGACATGATACTACACTTCCATATCCTCAGCATCGTGAGAGGGTGAAGGCATCCCGACCTCTGCATCAAATGTGCCAATATATACAAAATATATAGTACAGAATAATAATAAAACAATTTATTTAAAAAATTAATATTTATAACATATTTCATTTGCATTAAGTACAAAGAGAATAAAGTGCAACTTTACTAATTTAAACATAACATTAATATTAACTGGGCTGGGCAGTGTCTCCAATCCATGCCATCATATGGATATGGAACCATGTCAAGTGCATGGTAATCCTCACTGGCCATCATCTCTAACACATCTGAGGGGATCCTAGCAAGGAAATCAAGTTTCCCCCTCTTGGGCATCATATCCTCCCACATGCACATATGCACCTTAGTCATCATCCTAGGAGGTATGCGGTTAAATGATGGCCTAGTGGTTGGAAACTTCTAAAAAAATAAACAAAAATATCTAAACCGAAAGGGAAGTTGGACCTCCTATCAATGATTACAGGACTGCTATCATGTAAAATGGAACTTCTCCATCTGAGTACTAACATCCAAAGTGTCGGAACACAAAAGGAAAAAATGGATTGAAGTATCCAAAACACTATAGATGGGCATGACCTATGATAACATCATCACCTTACCAATTGGATTTATTTTTTGTATGGACATTAGGTTGAATACACGACTATTATCATAGCAACCCACGTATTGTTACCACCTAAGTTGTACTTAATTTTTTTTAATCAAGGGAGCCTGGTGAACCGGACAAGGATAACTTGTTCGGACTTCAGAAGACCTTCGGAAGTACTTCTGGGAAGTGCTTGTTTTACTATATCACATGTTCATACCCCATGAGGGAATTGTAATAAATGTTCTAGCATGATAGTGTCTATAAAAGACTCGGTCTCTAAGACTTTATTTGTCAATCTGATTATCCCATGGTGTTTTTCCCTTGGTTATTATTGGTTGTTGAATAAACGACTGATAATTTTTGAGTTTTTCCCTCAATACCTCCAAAGTTTGGGTGGTCGGCTTGGCATTTAGGCATATTGAGGTTATTAGAGTCTATGTGTCAATGTATAAACATGCTAGGCATTATGGTTGAGTCATATGAACATGTCTAAGTCCCCCTAGGTTTTTTAATTTTTTCAGTGTTTTTTATTAAAATTTAATTTTTCCAAAACTTAGGCTATTTTTTAATAGTTTAATTGGAAAAATTGGTTTTGTAATAAAAGTGGGATCAGAAGTCAGATTCAGTCATGTAGGTGCTCATTTTCAAGCTAAGAACACCCAGTAAACCTATAGACCCACTATTTTCAGGTTTTGAGTGATTTTCCATCACTCAGGTCAGAAAACCCCAAAAAATCAACTATTGATTATTTTAATTAATAAATTGATGAATAATGGAGCAAATCCAAAATACTAGATTAGTGGATTCTAAGTCGATTTGATTGAAATCAGTCAGATCTAAACCAGATTGACTAGATCTGACAAATCCTTGACTGAAGGAGGTGATCTGGATAGATCCAGAGTTGAACTTCCACATCCTTTATGTGGAATTGCGCCCTCTCTCTCTCCTCCACACGTGTGGGATCTCCTGGAAGCTCTGTGGATTGATGTGTCAATCTGTGGGTTGATGTGTCAGCTCAATCAGCCCCTCGATTGACAAGTAGGCTCAGTGGAAGCTCAGTTTAGCTTCAGATCAGCATTAATGGATCTCCTTCTGCTGCAGTGGTCTATCTCCTTGGGATTTGCGTTCCCCTTGGGCTGGATCTCCTATTTTTTGTATAAATAAAGCTCAAATCACCTCTTCCAAGCTAGTTAGAACTGGGATTGAGGTGCTGTTGCTATTGTACTGTTGTTATTGTTTATTATTCTAGAATTGTTGGAGCAAAATCCCGTAGCTACAGAAGAAGCTGCTAGTTTAGCGGAGAGATAAGTTTTGGCGGAAAGAAGATAAGACAGGGCTACGACGCCGTTAGCACATTTCCAGCTGTAGAGCAGAGCTGAAAACCATGAATTTTTAGATAGAGAAGTCAAGAAAGGCAACGGTACTTGAGCGGTCGAGAAGAGAGAGCTCACCCACTGCATTGAAGGCAGTGACGGAAGACAGGAGGGCTCAGCGACCCTCATAAAGGAGAAGGAGCAACGAGGCTGAAGCATTGAAGAAGAAGGACAGAAAAGGGAAGCGGTGCATAGTACCCATGATCAGTGCCGGGAAGCATGGAAGACTGCAGAGAGCTGTGGTGTGATAGAAAGCGGCTACCTCAAGTACAGATATGGCTGACTGTCACTAGTTAGGGTTTGGGTTACTGTTGGGACAGGCCCACAGTGTTGTAATGGCAAGACCTTCGGGCTACCTATAAAAGGATATATTTTGTATTGTAAAGAGGTTAGCTATTTGTTTTGTTGGTTCATTCAATTGTTAGTTGTTTTGTAGATTATTAGACTGTTGAAAAGCCCAGCTCTGGTTCTGTTATTAGCGGTAGCAATCTTACTGTAACTAGTAGCAGGCTTATAGAGTATGCATGTAACGATCCGCAGGGATCGACAGAGAGGGAAGAGTATATTGTAGGAGAGCAATATAGAGAGAAAAGAGATCTAAGAAAGAATATCTTGAGCTGCATATGCGGTGCAGCAGAACTGTGTTTTACCTTCCCCTGAGCTATAAGAAAAACACAGTTCTGTGGACGTAACTTCCATCCTGGAGGTGAACCACGTTAAAATCAAGTGTTATGCGATTGGATTATGTCTTATGTTTACTTATGCATTTCTCAGTCATTTCATGGGATTTGTTTACAGTTTAATGAATGAATGTGTTAATCAGTTCACCATAATATAGAAGGATAAACATAAGTCGAAGTCTTTGACATGTTGTGTATGGTTCATTTATGCTTTGCGTGAAACAGTCACTAGTTGCAGTATTGAATAGCCTTGTATGTTAAGTCTTGCACGTCGACACGAGCAACGTTAAGTGCGCTAAACCGTGGAGGTAGGGTATCACAGAGAGGTGATACCGCACCGGCAGAGGAACTGCGGTGCGCGATACCGCTGGTTGAGGACTTAGAGTTGGGCAGGAGCTGCGTGTCGCACGGTGAGCGACGATGCGATAAGGCCGGAGATATCGCGAGTCAGGGAAAGTGCGCGACATAGAGAAGGACCGCACGGTGGTATAAAGGAATATCTCGCTGCTAGAAGAGATGCGAGACAAGGAGATCGCGCGACGCGAGTAGATGGTCGCGCGACGTGCAGAGAACGAGACCCCGTATCTAGAAGAGCTGCGAGCCGCAAGTAGGATCACCATAGAACCTGGTCCAAGACACTTGAGTCCTTGGCCAACCCTTAAGAGTCACTTTGGGTGAGACTTCAGGCCGCTTTGCGGTCTGTCGCTGAAAGGGCCAGTGAGCTAGGGGTGTTGTTGGTTGATTATAGTAAACCTGGGTCTTCCCATAGCAGCGAACAAGAATAAAGAATATTTGGAGGAAATATCTATGGTGTAATGCTCTTCATGTGTGGATGGTGATTGCCAAATGCTTATGAGGTATAATCTGTGTTATTTATCTTTGCTTTTGTTGGTTAATTGTTGGCCTTGAACAATAGAGCTCCCTCCTATTAGGGTAAGAGTTTATTCTAGTTTGATTTATGCTCTTACTATTTTCTTGTTTCAGATCTATCGGAGTTGCATGTATTTTAAGTTTAATTGCATGTTTTCCAATTATCTTTTCTGGCAGCACCTATGTTTTAACCATCTGTTTGTGCAAGGATTTCAAAGTTGTAGGTGATCTCGCTTGTAGAAGAGGTTGATCTATTTTGCATCTTCCTCATATTCAATATCTTCTGGAAGACATAGTCCCTCGGTGTTCCACCAAAGCAGACTCCAAAGCCCAACATTCCCAGGCTTCCAACACTCTTTCTCTCTCTTTCTCCTTCAAAAAACAATTTTCTTACCTAGTTACTGTGTTAGAAAGCTTTGTTATCATTTGGATATGTTATATTAAAGTAAAATTTACATAGATATTCTATTTAAAATCTCATAGTCTAGATATCATTTATGAAAAGTATCATTAAGCATTCTAGATCTAGCAAGGAAATCATCCGTTTTGCATGGCAAGTTAAAGAAAATCAGTAGGTGGCATGCTCTAGATTTCCTTTTCTATTTTAAAAAATATTAAATCCATAAATCATTGCATATTTCATTGGCTTCACAAATAGCAAGCCAATATCCCAAGGAAAGATTGCTTTCCTTGGTTCCTTTTTCACTTGTTTAGCTAGTTTTAACTTAGTCTTTTTTGAGTTAAGGTAGGCTGACCCAAAGGTACTCTTAAAGTGCTTTTGGGCATATTTTATTCTAACATGATTGCTGGTTTTTAGCAGGTGTAACAGAAAAGAAAAGAAGCTATTGTTCAAAAGTGGCCTCGGGAGCGTTCAAATTCCCCCAGGGGTCTCCCCTTTCACTAAAATTTAAATTTTTTTCAAAGTTGTAAGATCTTGGTTTCATCTCGTATAAGGACCAAGAGGTTTCTGATATTTCCATTTTCTGATATTGTAACCAATAATAATAAAAGAAAATCTCTTTTGAGTAGGCTCTTTCGAGCCCGCTCCCCATCCCCCCAGGAGGGGTCTGCGTCTGTTTCCCTTTTTTCTACTCTAGTTTAGTATTGACATGCATGATTGTATACTTTGATATAATTCTGCATTATTCCATATTTTAATTCCAAAATTAATCGTACTACTTACCCCATGAATTCCCGATTGACCCGCAAGGGGAAAGAGATGCGTGGTAGGACTAATTAGAAAATCGGTGTTGTGTATCTTTGTTTTCATTTTCATTAATTGTTTCATTACTCATAACAAAATCAACCCCTCCTTGATTCCCCGATTGAGGTCCACTTGGACCAAAAGAGGTTCCTGGAGGGTTTTCTTTTTAACAAGAACACCTGTTTTAAAATTTACTAAAAATAACAAAGACTCCAGTGTGTATGCTTTGTACTTGGCTATGGTTTGTTCGAAACGTCAAGCTACATCAAAAGCACTTGAGTGACTAGAATAATTAGGATTCACTCTCCCCAAATTGACAAACCATCAGGTGAAAATCCAATGCTTCGATCAAACCATTACAATGGAAAAATACCCAAAGGAAGTGGGAACTCCTGAAAAGTGACCTTGGTGTGGAAATTTAACCCAGGTGTTAGAACAATTACACTCACAAAAAATGCCAATTACACATGAAAATTACACACAAAGGAGACTGAATATGGAGCATAACACTAATCTGTATTGAATAAGTGTACAATAGCCAACCCTGTGAAGTCATAGGCTGCCACAATTAATAATTACATGATAGATTATAATGCATTGGGATGCCATTCGAATTTGGTCAAAAGCAGGCTTAATAAATCTAAGCAAATCCCCCATAGGTGCATAAAGCAGTTTCCAAATCTGTCTAGGAGCTCACGAATTGGAAAAATGAATTAGGTAAGCTAATAGATGATGGAAGGAAAACTCATACATGCTTTTATTAGGAGAAAAGAGTGGAGGATGATGAGGACAAAAAACAAGTTAACTTCACCTAGTCAAACTTTCCCAATTGCCTTAAAACTCAGCAAAAGCAGGCAATAAAGCAAAAAAAGCAGACATGCGCTAGGAAGGCCAGGAATAAAGCAGAATTGATTCCAAGTGGTTTCCCAAGCACTCCATGACCCAATTTTAGCAAGTTTGACCACTTTGGACATGTGGAGGACAACTTGCATAAGGTGGAATATGGAAACTAGGAAAATAAGACAAAAATGGATTAATTAATGTCTAAGGTAGCTAACTATGGGTTGATTATTCTAACACCCCCCCTTAAGCCTGACTTATGAGTAAAATATCAGAAAATTATAGGGCCTAGCAACAAGGCTTAGTCACCCTTTACATACTGCATGTCCATTTAACCAAGGAAAGAGGAAAAAACCCAGTGGAAAAAATCCTCCCTTAAACATGGACAGTAAAACAAAATTTGAAAATATTGTCATCACTCATGCTTCACAGCATGATCAGCAATCCCCAACAATGATTTGAGATTGCTGAATGTCTTCTCACAAAAAACTTTGGTGAAGATATCTGCTACTTGTTCTGAAGATGAACAGAAGAGTAGGTGAATGGTGCCATCATGCACAAGCTGTCTGATGTAGTGCATATGGATCTCAATGTGTTTGGTTCTCTGTCTCTGAACTAGATCATTGCATATTTGAATGGTACTCTGATGATCACAATAGATAGTAGTTGAGTATTCTGATTCAAAGCCACACTCACCAAGTAACCCCTGCAACCATAAACATTGAGTTGCTGCATTTACAACTCCTCTGTACTTTGCTTCTGTAGATGAGAGTGCAATGGCACTCTGTTTCTTGCTTGACCAGCTGATTGGTCCTTCAGTAAGCATGAACACATATCCTGATGTTGACTTTCAATCTGTGTTGTCACCTTCCCAATCACTGTCAGTAAACCCAATCAAATCAAGATCAGATTTAGCTTTGTAAAAGATCCCATGAGTCCTTGTTTCCTGAACAAAGTTAAGGATCATTTTGGCTGCTTTCCAATGGATCTCATGAGGCTGATCCATGTATCTTGAAGCCACACTTACTTCATAAGAAAGATCAAGTTGAGTATGTGTAAGGTACAACAAATACCCAATCAGTTGCCTATACAGTGTATTATTTACCATAGGTGAAGAATCTGCTTCTTCAAGCTTAACTCCTGAAAGGAAGGGAGTCTTGCTTGGCTTGCAATCCTTCATGTTGAAATTGTTCAGCAAATCCAAGGCATAATTGGACTGATGTACTTTTATTCTGTGTTTGGTTTGAGCAATCTCGAGCCCCAAGAATTGGCTCAATAACCCCAAATCAATCATAGAGAATGCATGGTTCATTGCATCCTTCAAGGAGGCAATTTCATCCTTTGAGATTCCTATAATGAGAAGGTCATCAACATACAAGAAAATAATCATCAAAGAACCATGAATCAGCTTCAAATAGACATTAGGATCTGACTTGCATCAAACAAAATTCAATGATAGCAGAAATCTATCAATCTTGGCATACCAAGCCCTGGGGGCTTGCTTAAGCCCATACAATGATTTCTTTAGCTTGCACACAAGAGTTGGATTAGTAGAAAAGACTTGAGGTTTCTGCATGTAAATCTATTCAGTAATATCTCCATTCAGGAAAGCACACTTCACATCCATGTGATATACCTCCCACTGCTTTGAAGCTGCAATGGCTAAGGCTAGCCTGATGGAGTCCATATTTTCCACTGGTGCAAAGGTCTCATTGTATTCTATGCCATGTACCTATGAGTATCCCTTGGATACCAATATTGCCTTATATTTCAAAGGTGAACCATCAGCAGAAAACTTGTTTTTGTAAACCCACTTACATTGAACTAGCTTCCTCCTTGGGTGAAGATCAATCGGCTCCCAAGTGTTGTTCTTCTGGAGTGAGCTGAACTCTTCTTTCATGGCTGTTTGCCATCTTGGATCATGTGCTGCATATTCATATGTTTGTGGGCCTGATTTAACCATCAGATAGCATTTCTCTGCAAACAAAGGGTCTTTCATACACAGATCACTCTCAAACTGAGATCTAGTCCTCCTAGGATCATTAGGATTTCCAGCTAGTTCTCCAGCTGCATGAATGGTCTTTGCTTCCCATTTTGGTCTTGTAGGACTGTTAGGATCTGCAATTAAATCATCATTATCAGACATATCAGAATCAACAAACTCAACTATCTCTTCACTTACATTCAATGGTTCTGGTGGTGAAGAGAACTCTCCAACTTCCACTGCTGCTAAAGGCTCTTCTTGGAACTGAACACTCCTTTCAATGAAGGATTTGTTTGTGCTCAAATTGATCAGCTTGTACCCTTTTGAATCTTTAGAGTACCCAACAAATAGACACTCTTGGCTTTGGGGCTGCAAAGCCTTCCTCTTTTCTGTTGGAATTCTAGCCCAAACCCTTGAGCCAAAAATCCTGAAATGGGTCACATATGGCTTGTGCCCACTCCATGCTTCAAAAAGAGTCATACCATCAAGATGTTTACGAGGCACCCTATTCTGGATATAGGCTGCACAGTTTATAGCTTTGGCCCAAAAATTTGGTGGCAAAGTCTTAGCCTCCATCATGCAGGTTGCCATCTCTTTTAGTGATCTGTTCTTCCTCTCAGCAACACCATTTTGCTGTGGTGTGTAAGGGATAGAATGCTGCATCTGAATACCTGCATTTGCACAATATTGAATGAAATCAGACTTGAAATACTCACCACCATTGTCAGATATGAGGACCTTGAGTTTCCTCCCAAACTGGTTTTCAACCAAAGCCTTAAAGAATTTGAAGAGGCCAAAAAATTTAGACTTGTGTTTCAGGAAGTAAACCCGGCAGTACCTGGAAAAGTCATCTATGAATTTCAATGCATATTTGGCCTGACTCATTGACATATGAGGAAATGGGCCAGCAACATCAATGTGGATGAACTCAAGAGGTGCAGAGGTTCTCTCATGACTAGCTTTCTCAAATTTATGCTCTGGGTGTTTTCCTAAGATGCAATCTTGACAGAATCCTTTGGAAAACTTAATCTTTGGTAACCCTATGACCATTTCTTTTTCACTAAGATCAGAAAGATACTTATAGTTAATATGGAAAAATATTTCATGCCAAATATTGCTTTCCTCATTAGCATGAATCAGAAGAGCAGAGGGGTTTGAGTAGGGTAGGAAGTGTGAGAACATGTATACCTTCGAAGTGTGATTTGCAACTCCTTTTGCAATGACTTTACCACTTGAGATCTCTGTGATCTCAAATTCATCAGGGGAGAATATGACCTTCTTTGGAGACCCTGTGTGGGTCATCTGATACACTGATAAGAGGTTAGAGGTAAGACTTGGAACATACAATACATTGCTAAACTTACCATGGTCAATATCAATCCTCCCTTTGCCCAAAATTTCAGTGAGAGAGTCATCTCCTAGTACTATTGGTGGACCTTTCGACATGTCAAGTGAGGTGAATGCCTCCTTGGTCGAAACCATATGTCTTGAAGCTGCAGAATTAATGATGAAACTAGGTGAGCTTGATGTGCCAGCAACCAATGCATGAACTCTCTCTCTGTCTTCTGAATTTGATCCTCCTTCCCTCTTCTTTGAGATATCAGGAAGGGAGATGCCATTCTTCTCCAGGAGTTGGGTCAGCATGTCAATTTGCTTCTTCATGCAGGAGCTTTCAGGGTGATTTCCCTTACTGCAGTATGCTCACTTGCTCATTTCTCCTTTGTTCTTCTTCTTCTGGAAGTTCTTCTTGGAACCTTTGGGCTCCTCTGGAGACTTGTTCTTGTCTCTCTTTTGCTCAGGTGGCTTCTTAGCTTTCTTCTTGCCTTTTGAATCCACCCTCGAATATCCAACAACCAGAGCTTGGTCTTTGGAAGGTTTGATGGTGCCCATCATCACCCATTTATCTTGTTCTTGTGTGAGATATTCCATGAAATATGCAAGGCTAAGAATTTTCCAGGCTCGAGCTGTCAAATTTGTGGCATGTAAGGTCAATAAAAACACTGAATAGTTAGGGCCAAGATTCAAGAGTATGGCCAAAATTGGTTGCTCCTCCTCCTTTTCAATTCCACACTGTTTTAGCTACAAAACAAGGGCTTTGAACTTGGAAAAGTAGAGTTGTAGGGATTCAAAGTTGTTGGGACTCAAGGAGATCAATTCATTTTCAATTTGATGTCCCCTCATCTCATTTGTCTTACCAAAAAGCTCAAAAGGCTTCTCCCATACTTCATTTGGTGATGTTAATCCATCAAGATGGAAAAGGAGGTCTCTAGATATGCTCAGACACAGGAGACCATAGGCATCATCCCTCCTGTTGTGCCATTTAATTTTCTCTGTAACTACATTGGGCTCTGCTTCTGTTGCCATAGTCACTCTGTAGAGGCCTTTCACTCTCAACAGTATCTCCATCTCTGCTTTCCATTCAAAGAAATTAAATGGAGTCAAGATGATCTTCTGAGATTGATCCACAGCTCAGAAATTTTCCCTTCAGTTAGCAGAATGTTCCCAGTCAATGATGTCAAACCTGTAATAACAAATTGGAAGGAGAGAAATCAATCTACAAAGGCTCTGATACCATGTGGAAATTGAACCCAGGTGTTAGAACAATTACACTCACAAAAATTGCCAATTACACGTGCAAATTACACACAAAGGAGATTGAATATGGAGTAGAACACTAATCTGTATTGAATAAGTGTACAATATCCAACCCTGTGAAGTCATAGGCTACCAAAATAAATAATTACATGAGAGATTCAAATCCATTGGGATTCCATTCGAATTTGGTCAAAATCAGGCTTACTAAATCTAAGCAAATCCCCCATAGGTGCATAAAGCAGTTTCCAAATCTGTCTAGGAGCTCACGAATTGGAAAAATGAATTAGGGAAGCTAATAGATGATGGAAGGACAAATCATACATTCTTTTCTTAGGATAAAAGAGTGGAGGATGATGAGGACAAAAAACAAGTTAACTTCACCTAGTCAAACTTTCCCAATTGCCTTAAAACTAAGCAAAAGCAGGCAATAAAGCAGAAAAAGCAGACATGCGCTAGGAAGGCTAGAAATAAAGCAGAATTGATTCCAAGTGGTTTCCTAAGCGCTCCATGACCCAATTTTAGCAAGTTTGACCACTTTGGACATGTGGAGGACAACTTGCATAAGATGGAATATGGAAACTAGGCAAATAAGACAAAAATGGGTTAATTAATGTTTAAGGTAGCTAACTATGGGTTGATTATTCTAACACTCGGGGCACCGATCTCTGTTACACCTTTGGGTGCATTATGAACAACAGTCTCAGAGACTCCATTCAGCTCACATATTCCTTGTGGGTAGCCGCGATGGTTTACTTTTGGACATACTTCAAGTACCCCCTGGGTATATTTGGAGTCCCCTCGCCTAAGTTAAATTACTCATCTTCTTACATTAATTTAAAATTAACTAAGATACAATTGCACAACATTCATTCCAGCACTTACAAGCACTCTTAATTGTTTTTTTGACTCCATTTTCAAGGCACTGGTCAACTGTTTATTTCTTTCAATCTATCTATGATTGGTGTCATTTTCGTGCTTACTTGTGATTATCTCATCATGTTATTTGTTGTTTACAATTATTAAATCGAAAATCCTAAAAAACTTACTCTTTAATACCATCATCATACTAAATAATTTTGCCTTAGTAACTTAATAGGGTCTACCCCCCTTGGCTTCGTTAGGAGTTGAGCCTAAACAGAGGAGTCAAGAACAAGGTGATAGCCTTGACTCGAGACTTGCCCCCAAGGACACACCGAGTGGCTTGAATATTTCTGCCACGTAACCCAGGTGTGTGAAAGGCAGCAACACTTTTTGGCGCCGTTGCTGGGGATAAATATTTTTATTCCCGAGTACGACTTTTGTTTTATTCCTTTTTCGTTTTTTTCTTTGTTTGATGAATGCTTAGAGTATATCTTTAATTTTCATCTGGTGACTCCACTAAATTTTTTTAGTTTTTTATTTTTTACAAAGAAAAGAAAAAAATATTCTTGTGAGAATTCTTAAATGTATATTTTTAATCTCACATGGCGACTCCATTGAAGGGATAAAACCCTGTTATCTCATAAATTTGTGAAGTTTTGTTGTTTGTAGATGAGCCCATGCGACATGTTAAAAACCTTTAAATCTCATCCCCTAACAAATCCACCTTTTCAGTACAAGGTTTAATGGTTATATCAAATGCATACTATTAATTTTTGATATGGATGAATTAAAGGAGAAATATGGTGCCCAGATAATCGGAATTTTTCAGCCTATCGATTTCTCAAACATCCTAGGTTTTCTTAACTATTTCAATGGTGTGGCGGATGCATATAAATGGCTTCCAGTATTTCATGGAAATCATGGTGATTCGGCCATCTGGCATGTCAAATATTTCCTTCAGTTGATGGCTGACTCCAATGTTCTTCATGAAGACAATATGATGGAAATGTTTGCTGGTACTTTTTGGGGTGAGGCCTGTTGTTGGTTCTATCAGGGCCTTCCTAATAAATGTATAACTTCTTTTCCAAGCTTCCTTTGGATGTTTTTAGAGCAATGGCATGATGGTAGGGGTAGTATGAGTGGTTTGAAAAATTTTCTTGAAAAGATCTGTACCTTCTACCTATCTGGGATAGAGTATCACATGGAAACATATGATGGACCTTTTGCCATGATACAAAGTATTGAAGACTTGGAATCACTTCTTGAACATTTAAGTGAAAAGGAGATCCATGATACTCCCATCAAAGAGTTTCCTCATAGTTATGCAAGAAAGGAGGTAATTAAGTAGCTTATTAAAGAATATGAGGTATCTCCCAATACAAAACAAGATTCTGAGGAAGGGAAAATCCAGGATGATCCTATTGAAGAGCTTCAGGAGGAGCCCATGATGGAAGACATTGTTGAAGACTCTCCTCATGTCACCATAGCTGAAAACATTGAAGATAATATTGAAGATCCTCTTCATGATATCATAACATAAGCCTATAAAGAAACTTATGATAAGATCAGTATGGTGTGTGGTGACGCTATACCTTGTTCTCCTCATGTTGATGAAGGTTTGGAAATTTTATTGCCTTGTAACATTTTCTGAAGAAGATTATTATGAATACAAGGAAGACATGGATATGCAGGAGCATGATGCCATGGATGAAGAGTCGCCCACATATGACATGGATGGGAGTGATGACTATTGGAATTTCATAGATAATACAACTTGTGAAAATCTTATGGAGAATCCCATCCATGATATGTCCAAAAAGGGGAGTGTCTATTCAAAAATTTGTGGAAGTCCAATCTACGATACGTCCATAGAGGGGAGCACGGATCTGGATCCCTGGGAAAACCTTAGTGTGGAAGAGGAGCATTCAAAATTTTCACATGATCATTCAGAGTCATATCATGCAGAGCCGCACAAGGGTATTAGTAATGAAGACATTGAGAAGTAGTGTTGTGAAAATTTAGATGTGATGCAATCAGTGGAATATCAGTCTCAACCATATTTTTCACATATAGAGGTTCCTTATGATTTGGAGCTACTTGGGGCTTGTGCAACGAGTTATCATTTGATAAGCCCCTGTGATCAGTATGATGATGTAGTCAGTCTGCCTCATCGTTCTGATTGGTATATCAGTCCTATCCAGTCATGGATAGAAGCAGCCTGCATGAGCACGTACAAGTTGGGGAAGATTTTTTATGAATTATTCATGCCTATGATCTCCCATCCATCCCACCCATTCTGAATCATCACGCAGGTTTTCATTTTCTGAATAAGGTATCCTTACTTTGGCTGGTAACCAAATTCAAGAAAAGATTTTTTATGTTAATAAAATGCTTAAGTGGTTACATTGGATTTTTTATTACACCTAACCTTTTTAAATCATGCTTAGAGTAGGAAAATAAGCATCTAAAAGAGAGCATTTACTTTCTGCATTTATGTTTTGTACTTAGCTATAATAAAACTTTTTTTCATTAGCTAATTACATTTATTTTGTTTAAATAAATCATCTTAATGGTTCATTTGTTTTTTATATAAAACTTGTGATACTGAGGTTTTCTTGTCAAGTTGAGATGTTTTTACAGGTTATATAAACCAGAGATTCTGGTGTTTGCGTATCGTCTCCTTTCCTTAAAGACCAGATCGAGCACATGTCCCATAGTTGGAGCCAGATGTTACCACCTAAGTTGTACTTTTATCAAGGGAGCCTGGTGAACCGGACAAGGATAACTTGTTCAGACTTCATAAGACCTTCGGAAGTACTTCCAGGAAGTTCTTGTTGTACTATATCACATGTTCATACCCCATGAGGGAATTGTAATAAATGTTCTAGCATGATAGTGTCTGTAAAAGACTCGGTCTCTTAGACTTTATTTGTCAATCTGATCAGCCTAGGGTGTTTTTTCCCTTGGTTATTATTGGTTGTTGAATAAACGACTGATAATTTCTGAGTTTTTCACTCAATAACTCCAAAGTTGGGGTGGTCGGCTTGGCATTTAGGCCTATTGAGGTTATTAGAGTCTATGTGTCAATGTATAAACATGCTAGGCATTATGGTTGAGTCATATGAACATGTCTAAGTCCCCCTAGGTTTTTTAATTAATTTTAATTTTTTTAATTTTTTCAGTGTTTTTTATTAAAATTTAATTTTTCCAAAACTTAGGCTATTTTTTAATAGTTCAATTGGAAAAATTGGCTTTGTAGGAAAAGTGGTATTGGAAGTCAGATTCAGTCATGTAGGTTCTCATTTTCAAGCTAAGAGCACCCAGTAAACCTATAGACCCACTATTTTCAGGTTTTGAGTGATTTTCCATCACTCAGATCAAAAAACCCCAAAAAATCAATTATTGATTATTTTAATTAATAAATTGATGAATAATGGAGCAAATCCAAAATCCTAGATCAGTGGATTCTCAGTCGATTTGATTGAAATCAGTAAGATATGAACCAGATTGACTGGATCTGATAAATCCTTGACTGAAGGAGGTGATCTAGACAGATCCAGAGTTGAACTTTAGCATCCTTTATGGGGAATTACGCCCTCTCTCTCTCCTCCACACATGTGGGCTCTCCTGGAAGCTCTGTGGATTGATGTGTCAGTCTGTGGGTTGATGTGTCAGCTCAATCAGCCCCCTGATTGACAAGTAGGCTCAGTGGAAGCTCATTTCAGCTTCAGATCGGCATTAATGGACTCTCCTTCAGCTGCAGTGGTCTATCTCCTTGGGATTTGTGCCCCCCCGGGATGGATCTCCTATCTTTTGTATAAATAAAGATCAGATCACCTCTTCCAAGCTATTTAGAACTGGGATTGAGGTGCTTTTTCCATTGTACTATTGTTATTGTTTATTATTCTAGAATAAATAAGCTTTGGAGGCAAGATCTATGGTGTAATGGTCTTCATGTGTGGCTGGTGATTGTCAAATGCTTATGAGGTATAATCTGTGTTATTTATCTTTGTTTTTGCTGGTTAATTGTTGGCCTTGAACGATAGAGCTCCCTCCTGTTGGGGTAAGAGTTTATTCTAGTTTGATTTATGCTCTTAATGTTTTCTTGTTTCAGATCTATTGGAGTTGCATGTATTTTAAGTTTAATTGCATGCTTTCCAATTATCTTTTCCAGCAGCACTTATGTTTTAACGATTTGTTTGTGCAAGGATTTCTAAGTTGCAGGTGATCTCGCTTGTAGAAGAGGTTGAGCTGGTTTGCATCTTCCTCATCTTCAAGATATTCTAGAGGACATAGTCCCTTAGTGTTCCACCAAAGCAGACTCCAAATCCCAACATTCCCAGGCTTCCAACACTCTTTCTCTCTCTTTCTCTCTCTTTCTCCTTCAAAAAATCAATTTTCTTACTTGGTTATTGTGTTCAAAAGCTTTGTTATCATTTGGATCTGTTATATTAAAGTAAAATTTACATATATATGCTATTTCAAAGCTCATAGTTTATATCTCATTTCTGAAAAGTATCATTAAGCATTCTAGATCTAGCATAAGGAAATCGTCCGTTTTGCATGGCAAGTTAAAGAAAATCACTAGGTTGCATGCTCTAGATTTCCTTTCTGTTTTAAAAAAGATTAAATCCAGAAATCAGTGCACATTTAATTTGCTTCAAAAACATCAATCCAATATCCCAAGGAAAGCTTGCTTTCCTTGGTTCCTTTTTCACCTGTTTAGCTAGTTTTAACTTAGTCTTTTTTGAGTTAAGGTAGGCTGACCCAAAGGTACTCTTAAAGTTCTTTTGGGGATATTTTATTATAAAATGCTCACTGTTTTTTAGCAAGTGTAACAGAAAATAAAGGAAGCTATTGTTTGAAAGTGGCCTCAGGAGCGTTCAAATCCCCCAGGGGTCTCCCCTTTCACTAAAATTTAAAAATTTTGCAAAGTTGTAAGATCTTGGTTTAATCCCGTATAAGGACCAAGAGGTTTTTGATATTTTAGTTTTCTAATATTGTAACCAATAATAATAAAAGAAAATAATTTTTGAGTAGGCTCTTTCAAGCCCGATCCCCATCCCCCCAGGGGGGATCTGTGTTCGTTTCACTTTTTGCATTTTCCCTTTTTTCTGCTTTAGTTTAGTACTGACATGTAGGATTGTATATTTTGATATAATTCTGCATTATTCCATATTTTAATTTCAAAATTAATCGTACTACTTACCCCACGACTTCCCAATTGACCCGCAAGGGGAAAGAGATGCGTGGTAGAACTAACTAGAAAACCGGTGTTGTGTATCTTTGTTTCCATTTTCATTAATTGTTTCATTACTCATAATAAAATAAACCCCTCCTTGATTCTGCAATTGAGGTTCACTTGGACCGAAAGAGGTTCCTGGAGGGTTTTCTTTTTAACAAGAACACCTGTTTTAAAATTTACTAAAAATAACAAAGACTCCAGTGTGTATGGTCTGTACTTGGCTATGGTTCGTCCGATCAGTCAAGCTGCATCAAAATCACTTGAGTGACTAGAATAATTAGGATTCACTCTCCCGAAATTGACAAACCATCAGGAAAAAATCCAATGCCTCGATCAAACCATTATGGTGGCAAAATACCAAAAGGAAGCAGGAACTCCTGAAAAATGACCTCGGGGCACCGATCTCTGTTACAACTTTGGGTGCATTATGAACAATAGTCTCAGAGACTCCATTCAGCCCACATATTCCTTGCGGGTAGCCGTGATGGTTTACTTTTGGACATACTTCAAGTACCCCCTGGGTATATCTAGAGTCACCTCGCCAAGTTAAATTACTCATCTTCTTACATTAATTGAAAATTAACTAAGATACAATTGCACAACATTCATTCCAGTACTTGCAAGCACTCTTAATCATTTTTTGACTCTATTTTCAAGGCACTGGTTAACTGTTTATTTCTTTCAATCTATATATGATTGGGTGTCATTTTCGTGCTTACTTGTGATTATCTCACCATGTTATTTGTTGTTTACAATTATTAAATCGAAACTCCTAAAAAACTTACTCTTTAATACCATCATCATACTAAATAATTTTGCCTTAGTAACTTAATAGGGTCTACCCTCCTTGGCTTCGTTAGGATTTGAGCCTAAACGATGGAGTCAAGAACAAGGTGACAGCCTTGACTCGAGACTTTCCCCCAAGGACACACCGAGTGGCTTGAAGATTTCTGCCACGTATCCCAGGCATGTGAAAGGTGGCAACACTTTTTGGCGCCGTTCCTGGGGATAAATCTTTTTATTCCCGAGTATGACTTTTGTTTTCTTCCTTTTTTGTTTTTTTCTTTGTTTGATGAATGCTTAGAGTAGATCTTTAATTTTCATCTGGAGACTCCACTAAATTTCTTCAGTTTTTTATTTTTTACAAAGAAAAGAAAAAAATATTCTTGTGAGAATTCTTAAATGTATATTTTTAATCTCACATGGCGACTCCATTGAAGGGATAAAACCCTGTTATCTCATAAACTTGTGAAGTTTTGTTGTGTGTAGATGAGCCCATGCGACATGTTAAAAACCTTTAAAGCTCATCACCTGAAAACTCCACCCTTTCAGTACAAGGTTTAATGGTTATATAAAATGCATACTATTAATTTTTGATATGGATGAATTAAAGGAGAAATATGGTGCCCAGATAATCAGAATTTTTTAGCCTATCGATTTCTCAAACATCCCGGGTTTTCCTAACTGTTTTAATGGTGTGGGGGATGCATATAAATGGCTTCCAGTATTTCATGGAAATCATGGTGATTCAGCCATCTGGCATGTCAAATCTTTCCTTCAGTTGATGGCTGACTCCAATGTTCTTCATGAAGACAATATGATGGAAATGTTTGCTCGTACTTTTTGGGGTGAGGCCTATTGTTGGTTCTATCAGGGCCTTCCTAATAAATGTATAAATTTTTTTCCAAGATTCCTTTGGATGTTTTTAGAGCAGTGGCATGATGGTAGGGGTAGTATGAATGGTTTGAAAAAGTTCCTTGAAAATATTTGTACCTTCTACCTATCTGGGATAGAGTATCACATGGAAACATATGATGGACCTTTTGCCATGATACAAAGTATTGAAGACTTGGAATAACTTCTTGAACATTTAAGTGAAGAGGAGATCCATGATACTCCCATCAAAGAGTTTCCTCATAGTTATGCAAGAAAGGAGGTAATTAAGTAGCTTATTAAAGAATATGAGGTATCTCCCAATACACAACAAGATTCTGAGGAAGGGAAAATCCATGATGATAATATTGAAGAGCTTCAGGAGGAGCCCATGATGGAAGACATTGTTGAAGACTCTCCTCATGTCACCATAGCTGAAAAAATTGAAGATAATATTGAAGATCCTCTTCATGATATCATAACAGAAGCCTATAAAGAAACTTATGATAAGATCAGTATGGTGTGTGGTGACACTAGATCTTGTTCTCCTCATGTTGATGAAGGTTTGGAAAGTTTATTGCCTTGTAACATTTTTTTCTAAAGAAGATTGTTATGAATACAAGGAAGACATGGATAGGTAGGAGCATGATGCAATGGATGAAGAGTCCCCCACATATGACATGGATGGGAGTGATGACTATTGGAATTTCATAGATAATCCAACTTGTGAAAATCTTATGGAGAACCCCATCCATGATATGTCCAACAAGGGGAGTGTCTATTCAAAAATTTGTGGAAGTCCAATCTACCATACGTCCATAGAGGGTAGCACGGATATAGATGCCTCAGAAAACCTTAGTGTGGAAGAGGAGCATTCATAATTTTCACATGATCATTCAGAGTCATATCATGCAGAACCGCACAAGGGTATCGGTAATGAAGACATTGAGAAGTAGTGTTGTGAAAAGTCAGATGTGATGCAGTCAGTGGAATATCAGTCTCAGCCATCTTTTTCACATATAGAGGTTCCTTATGATTTGGAGTTACTTGGGGCTTGTGCAACGAGTTATCATTTGATATGCCCCGGTGATCATTATGATGATGTAGTCAATCTGCCTCATTGTTTTGATTGGTATATCAGTCCTATCGAGTCATGGCTAGAAGCAGCTTGCATGAGCACATACAACTTGGGGAAGAATTTTTATGACATTATTCATGCCTATGATGTCCCATCCATCCCACCCATTCTGAATCATCACACAGGTTTGCATTTTCTGAATAAGGTATCCTTACTTTGGCTTGTAACCAAAGACAAGAAAAACTTTTTTTATGTTAATAAAATGCTTAGGTGGTTACATTGGATTTTTTATTACACCTAACCTTTTTAAATCATGCTTAGAGTAGGAAAATAAGCACCTAAAAGAGAGAATTTATTTTCTGCATTTATGTTTTGTACTTAGCTATAATAAATCGTTTTTTTCATTAGTTAATTACATTTATTTTGTTTAAATAAATCAGCTTAATGGTTCATTTGTTTTTTATATAAAACTTGTGCTACTGAGGTTTTCTTGTCAAGTTGAGATGTTTTTACAGGGTATATAAACCAGAGATTCTGGTGTTCTCGTATCCTCTCCTTGCCTTAAAGACCAGATCGAGCACACGTCCCACAGTTGGAGCCAGATGTTACCACCTAAGTTGTACTTAGTGGTTTTTTATCAAGGGAGCCTGGTGAACCAGACAAGGATAACTTGTTCGGAATTCAGAAGACCTTTAGAAGTACTTCTGGGAAATGCTTGTTGTACTATATCACATGTTCATACCCCATGAGGGAATTGTAATAAATGTTCTAGAATGACAGTGTTTGTAAAAGACTCAGTCTCTTAGAATTTATTTGTCAATCCGATCAGCCCAGGGTGTTTTTTCCCTTGGTTATTATTGGTTGTTGAATAAACGACTGATAATTTCTGAGTTTTTCACTCAATAACTCCAAAGTTGGGGTAGTCGGCTTGGCATTTAGGCCTATTGAGTTTATTAGAGTCTATGTGTCAATGTATAAACATGATAGGCATTATGGTTGAGTCATATGAACATGTCTAAGCCCCCCTAGGTTTTTTAATTTTTTAAATTTTTTTAGTGTTTTTTATTAAAATTTAATTTTTCCAAACATAGGCTATTTTTTAATAGTTTAATTGGAAAAATTGGTTTTGTAATAAAAGTGGGATCGGAAGTCAGATTCAGTCATGTAGGTGCTCATTTTCAAGCTAAGAGCACCCAGTAAACCTATAGACCCACTATTTTCAAGTTTTGAGTGATTTTCCATCACTGAGGTTAGAAAACCCCAAACAATCAATTATTGATTATTTTAATTAATAAATTGATGAATAATGGAGCAAATCCAAATCCTAGATCAGTGGATTCTCAGTAGATTTGATTGAAATCAGTAAGATCTAAACCAAATTGACTGGATCTAACAAATCCTTGATTGAAGGAGGTGATCTGGACAGATCCAGAGTTGAACTTTAGCATCTTTTATGGGGAATTGCTCCCTCTCTCTCTCTCCTCCACACGTGTGGGCTCTCCTGGAAGCTCTGTGGATTGATCTGTCAGCCTGTGGGTTGATGTTTTAGCTCAATCAGCCCCCTGATTGACAAGTAGGCTCAGTAGAAGCTCAGTCCAGCTTCAGATCAGCATTAATGGACTCTCCTTAAGCTGCAGTGGTCTATCTCCTTGGGATTTGTGCCCCCCTGGGTTGGATCTCCTATTTTTTGTATAAATAAAGCTCAGATCACCTCTTCTAAGCTAGTTAGAATTGGGATTGAGGTGCTTTTTCCATTGTACTTTTGTTATTGTTTATTATTCTGGAATAAACAAGATTTGGAGGCAAGATCTATGGTGTAATGCTCTTCATGTGTGGATGGTGATTGTCAAATGCTTATGAGGTATAATATGTGTTATTTATCTTTGCATTTGCTGGTTAATTGTTGGCCTTGAAGGATAGAGCTCCCTCCTGTTAGGGTAAGAGTTTTTTCTAGTTTGATTTATGCTCTTAATGTTTGCTTGTTTCAGATCTATTGGATTTGCATGTATTTTAAGTTTAATTGTATGCTTTCCAATTATCTTTTTCGGCAGCACCTATGTTTTAACCATCTGTTTGTGCAAGGATTTCTAAGTTGTAGGTGATCTCTCTTGTAGAAGAGGTTGAGCTTGTTTGCATCTTTCTCATCTTCAAGATATTCTAGAGGACATAGTCCCTCGATGTTCCACCAGATCAGACTCCAAAGCCCAACATTCCCAGGCTTCCAACACTCTTTCTCTCTCTTTCTCCTTCAAAAAATCAATTTTCTTACCTGGTTACTGTATTCGAAAGATTTGTTATCATTTGGATCTGTCATATTAAAGTAAAATTTACATATATCTGCTATTTCAAATCTCATATTCTATATCTCATTTCTGAAAAGTATCATTAAGCATTCTAGATCTAGCATAAGGAAATCGTCCGTTTTGCATGGCAAGTTAAAGAAAATCACTAAGTTGCATGCTCTAGATTTCCTTTTTTGTTTCAAAAAAGATTAAATCCAGAAATCAGTGCATATTTCATTGGCTTCACAAACAACAATCCAATATCCCAAGGAAAGCTTGCCTTCCTTGGTTCCTTTTTCACATGTTGAGCTAGTTTTAACTTAGTCTTTTTTGAGTTAAGGTAGGCTGACCCAAAGGTACTATTAAAGTGATTTTGGGCATATTTTATTCTAACATGCTTTCTGGTTTTTATCAGGTTTAATAGAAAAGAAAAGAAGGTGATGTTCAAAAGTGGCCTCGAGACCGTTCAAATCCCCCCAGGGTCTCCCCTTTCACTAAAATTTAAAAATTTTGCAAAGTTGTAAGATCTTGGTTTCATCCCGTATAAGGAACAAGAGGTTTCTGATATTTCATTTTTCTGATATTGTAACCAATAATAATAAAATAAAATATTTTTTGAGTAGGCTCTTTCAAGCCCGCTCCCCATCCCCCCAGGGGGGATCTGCGTTCGTTTCACTTTTTGCATTTTCCCTTTTTTATGCTCTAGTTTAGTACTAACATGTAGGATTTTATACTGTGATATAATTCTCCATTATTCCATATTTTAATTTCAAAAGTAATCATACTACTTACCCCATGACTTCCTGATTGACCCGCAAGGGGAAAGAGATGTGTGGTAGGACTAATTAGAAAACCAGTGTTATGTATCTTTGTTTCCATTTTCATTAATTGTTTCGTTACTCATAATAAAATCACTCCTCCTTGACTCCCTGATTGAGGTCCACTTGGACCGAAAGAGGTTCCTCAAGGGTTTTCTTTTTAACAAGAACACCTGTTTTAAAATTTACTAAAAATAACAAATACTCCAGTGTGTATGCTCTGTACTTGGCTGCGGTTCATCTGATCAGTCAAGCTGCATCAAAAGCACTTGAGTGACTACAATAATTAGGATTCACTCTTCCCAAATTGACAAACCATCAGGTGAAAATCCAACGCCTCGATCAAACCATTATGGTGGCAAAATACCCAAAGGAAGCGGGAACTCCTGAAAAGTGACCTCGGGGTGACAATCTCTGTTACACCTTCGGGTGCATTATGAACAAGAGTCTCAGAGACTCCATTCAGCCCACATATTCCTTGTGGGTAGTCGTGATGGTTTAGTTTTGGACATACTTCAAGTACCCCTGGGTATATCTGGAGTCCCCTCGCCTAAGTTAAATTACTCATCTTCTTACATTAATTTAAAATTAACTAAGATACAATTGCAAAACATTCATTCCAGCACTTGCAAGGACTCTTAATTGTTTTTCGACTCCATTTTCAAGGCACTGGTCAATTGTATATTTCTTTTAATCTATATATGATTATGTGTCACTTTCGTGCTTACTTGTGATTATCTCATCATGTTATTTGTTGTTTACAATTATTAATTCGAAACTCCTAAAAAACTTACTCTTTAATACCATCATCATACTAAATAATTTTGCCTTAGTAACTTAATAGGGTCTACCCCCCTTGGCTTCATTAGGAGTTGAGCCTAAACGAATGAGTCAAGAAGAAGGTGACAGCCTTGACTCGAGACTTGCCCCCAAGGACACACCGAGTGGCTTGAAGATTTCTGCCACGTAACCCAGGTGTGTGAAAGGAAATAACACTTTTTGGCGCTGTTGTTGGGGATAAATATTTTTATTCCCGAGTACGACTTTTGTTTTCTTCCTTTTTTGTTTTTTCTTTGTTTGATGAATGCTTAGAGTAGATCTTTAATTTTCATCTGGCGACTCCACTAACGTTTTTCAGTTTTTTATTTTTTACAAAGAAAAGAAAAAAATATTCTTGTGAGAATTCTTAAATGTATATTTTTAATCTCAGATGGCAACTCCATTGAAGGGATAAAACCTTGTTATCTCATAAACTTGTGAAGTTTTGTTGTGTGTAGATGAGCCCATGCGACATGTTAAAAACCTTTAAATATCATCACCTGACAACTCCACCTTTTCAGTACAAGGTTTAATGGTTATATCAAATGCATACTAATAATTTTTGATATGGATGAATTAAAGGAGAAATATGGTGCCCAGATAATCGGAATTTTTCAGCCTATCGATTTCTCAAACATCCTGGGTTTTCTTAACCGTTTTAATGGTGTGGCAGATGCATATAAATGGCTTCCAGTATTTCATGGAAATTATAGTGATTCGGCCATCTGGCATGTCAAATATTTCCTTCAGTTGATGGCTGACTCCAATGTTCTTCATGAAGACAATATGATGGGAATGTTTGCTGGTAATTTTTGGGGTGAGGCCTATTGTTGGTTCTATCAGGGCCTTCCTAATAAATGTATAAATTTTTTTCCAAGCTTCTTTTGGATGTTTTTAGAGCAATGGCATGATGGTAGGGGTAGTATGAATGGTTTGAAAAAGTTTCTTGAAAAGATCTGTACCTTCTACCTATCTGGGATAGAGTATCACATGGAAACATATGATGGACGTTTTGCCATGATACAAAGTATTGAAGACTTGGAATCACTTCTTGAACATTTAAGTGAAGAGGAGATCCATGATACTCCCATCAAAGAGTTTCCTCATAGTTATGCAAGAAAGGAGGTAATTAAGCATCTTATTAAAAAATATGAGGTATCTCCCAATACACAACAAGATTCTGAGGAAGGGAAAATCCAGGATAATCCTATTGAAGAGCTTCAGGAGGAGCCCATGATGGAAGACATTGTTGAATATTCTCCTCATGTCACCATAGCTGAAAATATTGAAGATAATATTAAAGATCCTCTTTATGATATCATAACAGAAGCATATAAAGAAAATTATGATAAGATCAGTATGGTGTGTGGTGACACTAGACCTTGTTCTCCTCATGTTGATGAAGGTTTGCAAAGTTTATTGCCTTGTAACATTTTTTCTGAAAAAGATTGTTATGAATACAAGGAATACATGGATAGGCAGGAGCATGATGCAATGTATGAAGAGTCCCCCACATATGACATGGATGGGAGTGATGACTATTGGAATTTCATAGATAATCCAACTTGTGAAAATATTATGGAGAATCCCATCCATGATATGTCCAACAAGGGGAGTGTCTATTCAAAAATTTGTGGAAGTCCAATCTACAATACGTCCATAGAGGGGAGCACAGATCTGGATGCCTGGGAAAACGTTAGTGTGGAAGAGGAGCATTCAGAATTTTCACATGATCATTCAAAGTCATATCATGCAGAGCCGTACAAGGGTATCAGTAATGAAGACATTGAGAAGCAGTGTTGTGAAAAGTCAGATGTGATGCAGTCAGTGGAATATCAGTCTCAGCCATCTTTTTCACATATAGAGGTTCCTTATGATTTGGAGCTACTTGGGGCTTGTGAAACAAGTTATCATTTGATAAGCCCCGGTGATCAGTATGATGATGTAGTCAGTCTGTCTCATCGTTCTGATTGGTATATCAGTTCTATCCAGTCATGGATAGAAGTAGCCTGCATGAACACATACAAGTTGGGGAAGAATTTTTATGACATTATTCATGCCTATGGTCTCCCATCCATCCCGCCCATTTCGAATCATGCCACATAACCCAGGTGTGTGAAAGGAGGCAACACATATCATACGTGAGTATGTACATTGCAACTCACGTATACATCATTAGGGCTTGTACCCGTGGGTTTTCTTAAAGAAAATCATGTATCATATGTGACTTTCCAGTATTAATAGTCGTGTATGCCTTAATCCAATGTTTAAAAATATAAACATGATTAGTCGAGGATAGTTGGGCCCTTAATCATAACTATCCCAACTTCCTCAACCATCTTAAGCTTCATAACTTGTCTCTTTCCTCATGTATAAATAGAGGGTAGGGGTTGAGGATAATCAATAATGAGTTATAGAGAAAAGTTATGCTGGGGGTTTGCCTTTAGATATCTTGGAGCAACAGAAATCAGTGTCCTTGGCTAGTAGAGGAGCACTTCTCTTAGATGTTGGGTTGTAATCTCACCTCACTTCTTTATCAATAAAGAAAGTTCTTCCAATATTGTGTCTTTGCACTCACATATATTGTGATTTAAGAATGATATTACTGTCCATTATGAATATGTTATTTCATTAACCATTTATATAATATATAAGATATTGTAGGAAATATCTTGTTCTTTCCAGGTGATTGGAGATACCCTGCTGTGGAAGAAACTTGAAGAGAAGAAGAAAAGATAGGATCGATTATCATAAATAAGGTATTCCTAATTTCTTCCTATTTCTATTTAAAATTATGAAATGGCTGATTGTCCGCAAGTTAATTTTGTAAGTTGGTAACCCCAGGGGCCCTAGGTTATAAGGGTGTGTTTTCCTGAACAAACCCGCGACTCCATTGGGGAGTGCAACCTGTTGTAGGTCCTCTCTTTAGGATTCTTGACTAGTCTTTGCTTGTCTTGATTCTGGGTGTGATTTGTTTTGATTTTTAGTATTGCATGTTCAGAGCCTGTCTGTCATTTTTATTTTTGAAATTTTTTGATAGCATACATGGGTTGCTTCAGTAACAGTCATGTATTGCATTTTGTATACATGAGTTTATTTAGTGATAGTCACGTATGGTACACACGTTTCCTTTATGATAGTCACGTATTCTTGTAGGTGTCTGAGAGTCTAAAAGGTTGTTGCTTGTCCTTGCTTTTATGATTCCTCAGATGCTTGTGAAGGTTTTGTTTTCGGCATGATACTGTAGTCTTAAGTATGTACATTTCACTGCTTGCTTGATTGGTCAAGTGTTTGAGTGTTTTTGTGTTTGAATTCTTCATTGGTGAATGTGTTGGGTCCTCCTACTTGGATTATGGTCTGAGTGCTTGTGTTTTTGGGTCATTGATTAGTCCTTTAAATCAATGATATGCTCTATACTTCTTTTTCAGTGGCCTGAGTTAGTTATTCTTTCTGTTTTTTGGATTTATTAGTCTTTGAATTGATAGTTCCGCCAAGTCTAGGTTTTGAGTCATTTCTTCCTGTTCGGGTGAAGTGTGTTACTGTAGGATTTGTTTGCATCATTTACTGTTATATGATCAGATTGTTCAAACTCACTTAATTTTCATTTGGTTGCATCATCATGTTTGAATTTTTCGAAAAAAGAAAAGAGAAAGTATTTTTCATTGTTTGCATTAGGTTGCATTTAGTTTCTCTTTTCACTATTTTTTCAGAAAAAAAGATAAAAAAATTTAAAGTCTTATAGTTTCTTTAAAAAAAAAATTCATTAACTTTCATTTGCAAAGAAAAATTGGCATTGTAGTTGCATTTGCTTTGAAATTTTTTTTATACATCATGTTTTCTTTCTTTTTGTTGAGTCTATAACATCATACAGTCTCATTCCACTACCTTTGACAAATACAACCCATTAAAAAGAACAATTAATTAAAATTTTACTAGTAAGTTTATTTTTTCTAGGCATGATACATCAACTAGTTCAGGCTAGGCTCTTCGACTAGGGAAATTTAAACTGTGAAAAAGCATTTGAATTTAAATGTAGTGGCCTTTAATTAGGTAAATCCTCTTCTAGAAGAGACCATCTGGAAATTTCCTCTCACACAGGAGTTAAGCATGAGGCCGCGTGAGAACATGGTGTAGTGCCGGTGTTGACAAGGTTTCGGGATTTGCTACCCTGCCCACACATAAGGATCAAGCTTGCGACTGTCCCGACTATGGTAACCTTTAGTTTCTTGAAACTAGGGATCATACATAGGTGTTATTGGAAGGCTATTTTTGATACACCTTGAACGGAATTGGAAGGTTACCCCGGTAGACAGTTTGGGAGGGCGGTTGGGTGATTCCAGCTCTTGTGCCCAAGAACATATTCACAGGATTCCAAGTAACCATCCATCAATATTCATTGGTTGGACCTGGGCCCTAATCATCCTAGGATTCCCTTTGGAAGGTCTACCTTATATCTGATGTGTCTGTGTTACTTGAAGACATTTTTAGTGAGTGTTTTTTGGTTTGTCTTTGTTTAGTTGGCCTTTAGGTGTGTGTGAGTAAAACTTATAGCTGTGGAGGACCAAACTCTTAGTAGGTCAAGAAGGTTGCAAAACCTTCCTCCATCTGTTACAGTGGAGCCTCCACTGCCCCCTCAGAGGTAGAGACTAGATACTTGTGGTTCTTTTGAACCAGTAGGAGTTAGTGAATTTCCAGGTGAACCAGAACTTACGATTAACCAGGAAGAAACATCTATAGTAGATATTGAATACTTGTAGGATGATGATTTTTCAAGAAATTTTAACCCACCTCTAACTGATTTAAACGATCCTGTGATTTTCCAGGTTCTTCCCTATAATTCACTTGTCATTGGTGTTCCTATGAGAAGAGTTATGTCTAGCTCTAGAGAGGGTATTTCTACCCCAACTTCAACCATTTTGGATGGTGGAGTCCCACCTCCCTTGGTTGGTTCTCCAAGACTAAGTACATCTACTGCACCCCTGTCACCAAGTAGTCGAGTGGTTCAACCCCTGGCTCCCTCTGATGTAGTAGATATGTCTAGTGGGGTGGTCACTAGTATTCCCAGTGCACCTTTTCCTTCCTCTTCCTTTATGCAAACTGCTCAGAGTGGTCCAAGTGGATCCTCCTCATTTGTCCAGGGTTTTCCTTGGAATGGGGGGCACATTCTCCCATCCACTCCTTATGTAGGTCCTACCCTTACATATGTGGGCATGCGGTCTGGAAACACAAATTCTTTTGGTTTCCAGACACTGGTTTCAAATCCTTTCACGAGCTCTTCCTTTTCACTTTTCAGTGGAGGGATGCCTGATCCTATTTTTCAAACTCCAGTTTCATATGGAGCGACCCAGACCACTTATAGTGCCCCACAAACAAGTAATCCATTGGATTTCAGGTGGAATCCTTTTCAGAGCAGTCCGAATACACCACAACCAATGGCTAGGGGAAACCCCACCTTTTCATTTGGGAACCATGGGGCAAGTCCTTCTACATCCCAGAATCCTCCTTTTCAAGCTTCGGTTAGGCCAAATATTCCTTTCCTAACAACTTTAAACTTCCAGACTTGTCAAAGTTGATGAATGACCCCGTGTGGCATAGTGCAACATGGCCACCTATTCCTATTAAATTGCCTTTAGACTTTCCTATGTTTGAAGGAAAATATGGTGAATATCTGGGTGCCCATATAACCACTTTTATCATATGGTGCTCTTCAAACTCACTGAACAATGACTCCATTCGATTGAGTATTTTTCAAAGAACCTTGACTCATGTTGTAGAAAAATGGTACATTGAACTTCCCTTTGCTGCAATATGACAGTTTTTTGGATTTAGCAACTGTGTTCCTCAATCACTTCCATCTTCCTGTCCGATTTGATGCTGACACAGATTTGTTGTCAAATTTTCGGCAAAACAAGGCCACACATATCTCATATCACATCCAGGAGTAGCAAAGACGGAAGAGACTTATCAAAGCCACTATACATCCTGATTTATTCTTAAAGTGGTTCTTAAAATATTTACTGCCTTATATGTCTAAGGACCTATCCACTTTCGGGGTGACCAAAAAAGAAGAGGCTATCCTTAGGGACCAACAGTTAGACTTGATATATGCTCAGTCTGGGATCTTGTATGAAATCATACCTAAGGCGCCGAGGTCTACCAATAATGTAGAGAAACCCAATCCTGGACCCCATGCCGATGGTGTGGTTGGTTCAGTAAGTTCTCCCACTGTAGAGTCACTGGCTAAGAAACTCCATGAGTTTTCAGTGAAGCAATCTGCAGTGAAGGTAGCAAAGTATGCCACCCCCTCACCTCAAAGTGCATATGTTTTTGCACATTCTTCTCAGAAGGCTAATTAGCAGCCCAGTGAGAAAAAGAAGAAAGGAAAGAAGGGTGAGGGTAATCAAAACAAATAGAAACCCACAACAAATGTTGATGGGGGTAAGGAATATAAGAAGAAGGTTGAGTTTCCCTGTAATTTGTGTCAAGGAGACCACCTAAATCATTAATTCCATCTTATTGATCAAGCTTAGAAGTTTCTTAAAAATAAACAATCGTCTGTCTTGAAGGATCCATTTCCCCAAGGACATAGTGCAGCTTCTCTTCTGAATGTAGCCGGGGGAACTTCTAGTGATCCTCCTTGTTAAATTTCCATATTCTTAGCTAAGACATCAGTATTTCATTTCATTTTCATAACAAAAGCATATAAACAGGATCACTGAAAGATAGACAAGCACAACCATACAAAAGGAACACAAAGATTTATCTTGGGAAAACCCTAAAGGGAAAAACCCAGCAAAAGATTCCTCAATATAGATGCCCCAAAAAGATAAAAGATAAAACCAGCAAGGAGATCAAAGCCTGATCCTCCTCCTTCTCCAACTACTTCTCTTCTCCACTAATGCGCTACACAAGTGAGAGTGTGTGTCCCAAATGAGGAGCACTACACCTCTATTTATATTCATCCGTTCACTTAAGTTAACTCATTTGACATGTAGGCTCAAGTTAAATCATGTAGGCTCGAGTTACACATGTAGGATCAAGTAACCACACTGGGGTGATTATGACCCACCTTTACAATTAGAGGGTACTACCTCATGACCCTTATTAGTTCTTCTGATTAGGGGAAACGGGGTACAATGTAATACAAGTGGTTCTCCCGGTAGGACCATCGGGGACAAAAAAAGATACATATAGAATATTCTTTGAAGTTACAATATTTCAACACTCCCCCTTAACGAGAAGGGTATTCTACAACAACATCAACAACAACAAGAGTAGAGATAGGGGACATCATCAACATCAGCAGGGTAACACATCTATAAATCATTGGAAGTTTTTCAACATCATGTATTCTTCATCTTCAATCTTCAGTCTTCATCATCAGCAACATCTTTAGTCTTTGATCAGCAACATCTTTAGCATTTTGATCTTTCAATTAGCAACGACATCTTCAGCACTTGGACCTTTCGATCAGAAACATCTTCAGCACTTTGACTGTTCGATCAGCAACAACATCTTCAGCATTTTGACCTTTCGATCAGCAACATCTTCAGCACTTTGACTTTTCAATCAGCAACAACATCTTCAGCACTTTGACCTTTCGATCAGCAACATCTTCAGCACTTTGAATTTTCGATCAGCAACAACATCTTCAGCACCTTGACCTTTCGATCAGCAGCAACATATTTAGTACTTTGACCTCTCGATCAGCAATATCATCATCAACACTTTTCCCTTTCGATCAGCAGCAACATCATCATCATACTCTGATCTTTCGATCAGAAACATCATCAACATACTTTGATCTTTCAATCAGAAACATCATCATCATACTCTAATATTTCGATCAGAAACATCATAATCATAGTGCGTCATCATCATACTCTGATCTTTATATCAGTACGTCATCATCATCATACTCTGATTTTTCGATCAGTATGTCATCATCATCATACTCTGATCTTTCGATCAGTACGTCATCATCATACTATGATATTTCGATCAGTACGTCATCATCATACTCTGATATTTCGATCAGTACGTCATCATACTCTGATCTTTCGATCAGTACGTCATCATCATCATACTCTGATCTTTTGATCAGTACGACATCATCATCATCAGCAACAACCTGCAATCTGCAACTCAAAGACAAAAAGTCTTTGGATCACTTTTGGACTTAAAGTCCAGGGATGATACAATCCCACCACATTCTCGACAATTGAAGTTACCGGATTGATTACGGGAGAATCAGTCCCTATCACTTTAGGACTAAGTCCAAGGACGATGCAATCCTACCACATTCTCGAGCACCGAAGCCACCGGATTGATTACAGGAGAATCAGTCCCTATCACTTTAGGACCATGTCCAAGGATGATGCAATCCTACCACATTCTCGAGGACTGAAGCCACCGGATTGATTACGGGAGAATCAATCCCTATCACTTTAGGACTATGCCCAAGGATGATGCAATCCTACCACATTCTCGAGGACCAAATCCACTGGATTGATTACAGGAGAATCAGTCCCTATCACTTTAGGACTATGTCCAAGGATGATGCAATCCTACCACATTCTCGAGGACCGAAGCCATCAGATTGATTACGGGAGAATCATTCCCTATCACTTTAGGACGATGTCCAAGGATGATGCAATCCTACCACATTCTCGAGGACCGAGGTCACCGGATCTATTATGGACAAATGTCCCAAGATGATACAATCCCTCTTCATTCTCGAAGACCAAGGTCTCTGGATCACTTTAGGGCAAGTTCCCAGGGATGATACAATCCCACCACGTTCTCGAGGAACAAGGTCACCGGATCTATTGTGGACAGATGTCCCAGGATGATACAATCTCTCTTCATTCTCAAAGACCGAGGTCTCTGGATCACTTTAGGGCAAGTGCCTAGGGATGATACAATCCCACTGCAACATCACTACTCCCCCTTTTAGGGAAGATCTTTTCGAACCACACCAATATTGTCTCGAAAGTGTTCAAACTCTACTCGAGGCAGAGGCTTCATCAGTACATCATCATCCAAACCATCATCATCTACATCTTCAGTATGTGAATACTGAACTATCACCATCTGTATCTCCAGTATGTGAATACTGAAAGCATCATCATCTACATCTTCAGTATAGAAATACTGAATCACCATCATCTATATCTACAGTATGTAAATACTGAAATATCATCTATATCTTCAGTATGGGAATAATGAAATCATCATCATCTATATCTTCACTATGGGAATACTGAAACATCATCATCTCTATATTCATTATAGAAATACTGAATCACCATCATCTGCATCTACAGTATCATCATCTGCATCTTATCTTGTATGTAGAAATACTGGATTTCTATGTGTTACGTCGGAACACAGGGTTATTTGTCAACACAACTATGGTTATCACATAGAATCATTACAGTATCCATATTTAGGTCAAAGAGACCTGATATCATCTTCTGAAGCCATATGGCTTCACAACTTAGTAGAGCAATCTGCTATGTATTCTGCTTCAACCATGCTAAGAGAAACACTGGACTGTTTCCTGCTAAACCATGAACTCATAGCAAACCTCAAACAAAAGCATCTACCTGATGTGCGTTTCCTGTCTAAGATACTTCCAGCCCAATCTGCATCTGTGTAGCCATACAATCTATACTCATGGCTACCATCATAGTATAGGCCAAATTCTATAGTCCCTTTCAGATATCTCATCACATGTTTGGTAGCTACTAGGTGAACCCGTCTTGGTTGAACAAGATATTGACTTAAGGTGTTCACAACAAAACAAATGTCTAGTCTAGTATTTGTTAAGTACATCAATGACCCAATGATCTGTCTGTAGTGAGTCACATCCACTAGCTCTAATGAGTCATCAGCTAATAGCTTCAGGATGGAGTTCATGGGTGTGGCCATGAATTTGCATTCCAACATATTGAATCTCTTCAATATCTCTATACTTTCCCTGGTTGAGAAATATTCCTTCTGAACTTTTCCATACTCCCAGACCTAGGAAATAATGCATTAACCCAAGGTCTTTCATCTCAAATTCTTCTGCTAGTTTCTTCTTACTTTCCATGATCTGTTTCTCATTCCCTTTCAAGAATAAGTCATTCACATATAGTAATAGAATGACAGGTTCATCTTCTACAACCTTGTAGGAAAGGTTAGGATCGAATTTACTCTTGGCAAAGCCCATGCTCATCAGGAAACTATCTATTCTTCCATACCAAGCTCTGGGAGCTTGCTTCAGGCCATAAAGGGCCTTATTCAACTTGCATACTTGATTCTATCTGTCTTCAAATTCAAATCCTCGTGACTATTCGATGTAAAACTCTTCCTTAGTCATACCATTAAGGAAGGCTTGTCTTTACTTCATCATGGAAGAAACTACCATTATAGTTTTGAAGGAAGTGTACCTTGCTTCCTGGAGTAAGTGTCTATTCAGAATTAATTCCCTTTTTCTGATAGAAACCTCTAGCCACAAGTCTTACCTTACTTCTATCAGCAACATATCTTATCTTGCAAATCCATTTGGAAGATACCATATTCTTGCTTTCTAGTTTGAGTACTATATCCCAAACATCATTCTAGTATCATAACATCTTCTATGAGTTTGTCTTCTTAGGTCATCAACATATCCTAGTCTTCTGCATTCAACCTTGAAGGTTGGAACCCACTTTACTCTTGGTAAAGTCTCGATCCTTCATGAAGCTATCCATCATGTCATACCATGTTGAAATCAGATATAATTTTCTGTAGTCACTCCCCCTGAAGTGGAGTATCATATTCCCTCTTCATTTTGTACAGGTGGTTCTATGCTTGATATATACTGGTCAATAGAGTATGTCATGTCATAGTCTATTCTTTCTGAGGAAAATCACGAACCTTGCTTTGTACACTTGTTCTTGTAGATCCATATGGAAGATACTACGTACTTCCCTTTATGTCTCGAAATCATATCGTATACATCATTCCCCATGATCAACTGTTATTCTTTGATCATAGCTTCTTTCATAGCATTCTTTTCTTCATCTTGAGTGATCTCTTATACCCATGGTGGTATTCATCCTTCAAGGTGGATCTACCACTCTCTGAAGCTCTTTATTTTGTCATGGTGTCTCTGACCCTAGGAGCTTCAGATTCATGTTTATTGGAGTGAATATTGAATTGTCATCACTTGTTCTTCGGAACAAGTCTCATCCTTCTTTTCTTGTAGGAGGTTGTACATGACCTTTCCTACAATTCAAATGCACCAGTTGCATGGTTAGAACTATTTCATAAAACATATGCATAACGACAAATTCTTATGCATCATGCAATTTTTTAGTCAATACAACATTCATCCATATCTCACATAAACTTTCTAGATGCCTTCCATCTCCACCATGACATTATTGAGATTGTGCACTAATCCAATGTGTCAGCAAAGAGGTTTGATAAGTAGCAATGGAGAGTTGTATAGCACCATGAGCTACTTACCCATCACATGCATATTAGTACTATATAGTCATTAATGCAAACAATCTATCATGCATAACACATCAACTGAATATAATCAAATGCGTAACAAAACAATATCATTAAATGACAATTGAATACTTATCTTTTGTTTGTTTCGTGGGTAGACTCCTTCTTGATCATTCTGCTTCATCATCTTCTTCATTCATGAAATCATCATTTCTTATCTAGATGATAAGATGGATAAGAGGTTCTTTAAGAATTGAGTTCTTCATATTCCTCATCGCTTGAGGGATCTTCTTTGAATGGTGAGAGCTTGATCTTCAATTGCTTCCATCTTTCTTCTTCTCTTCTTATGAGACGAGCTTCTTCTTCTTCCCAAAGTCTGTTGAAAGTAATTACTTCCTTCTGGCACACATTCTTTACATGAATGAATCCCATGATCCTAGGAGGCCATTCAAGGTGGCTATCACCACTTATGCATTCTCCACTTCTTCTTCTACCGCTTCAAGTTGTTCTGCATTTTGGATCTTCACATTCTTCAACTGTTTTCTCAAAGCCATCTTCTGATTTAAGTTCTTATCT
>LPNX010943083.1:64817-161853 GCA_001517045.1 Pseudotsuga menziesii
ACAGGGAGCCCTAGATTTCCAATTTCTTCTGTAGAAATGCCTGTTACTGTTTCTGTGATATATCTGAAATTACTGATCCTCTATGTCTGAAATGTCACACAGAGGTAACCTTGCATGTCCCTGATCCAACACCATAGGTTTCATCAGAATTTGTTTTACCATTTTGGATTTATTATCCTTTTCCCAAGGTGACCTGTTACAAGACTGTTCAGAACAGAGAAGTTGTACGGCATGCCACATGTCACTGGTTCATCTTCTGAGTCTGATATTTGGACCACTAAAATTACAGTTCATGAGATTTCTAGTACATCTTCAAGAATTCCATTTGGACTAGCCCAATATATTGCAGTTCTCCCTAGGTGTCCTTTTTAGGGATGAATTCTGGAAGAGGCTAGAACCCTAACTTAGAGGGATAATATCTCCTAGAATATAGAGAATCTGAGGCTGAAATTTGGACACAGTGTACATCAGGATTTGATCTTCGGCCCTTGCAATGTTCATCCCTTGAGCCTTCACCAATATCGGGATATAGTGAATGTACCAAAACTTAGCCGTTTTAGTACTTAGGGTTTTTCTAGGTAGGGGTCAAACTAGGGTTTGACTTTCCCAGAGTTTCACCCAACCAAATTTATTGATCCAGGTCTCTAAACTTCGGTTTTTATGAGGAGAAAAATCCTATGCTTGTCTCACTCAAAAATTCCTCTTCCATAGAAAGCCCTAATTTCCGCATCGAAAACTAAAAATGCTCGGAATCGAATTCTGCTTCGACAAAAAGATGCGCCCTTCAATGGAGAGTCAGCCTAGCATACTTTTGCTAATGGATTGTGGAGAGAGACCCAAAAAGTAAGAATCCCTAGCTTCTGTAGCTGCACAATGTCTTCTTCTCAGGTTAGCTCTGATACCATGTTAAATTTCCATATGCTTAGCTAAGACATCAGTATTTCATTTCATTTTCATAACAAAAGCATATAAACAGGATCACTGAAAGATAGACAAGCACAACCATACAAAAGGAACACAAAGATTTATCCTGGGAAAACGCTAAAGGGAAAAACCCAGCTAAATCTTCCTTAATATAGATTCCCCAAAAAGATAAAAGATAAAACCAGCAAGGAGATGAAAGCCTGATCCTCCTCCTTCTCCAGCTACTTCTCTTCTCCACTAATGCGCTACACAAGTGAGAGTGTGTGTCTCAAATGAGGAGCAATACACCTATATTTATATTCATCCGTTCACTTAAGTTAACTCATTTGACATGTAGGCTCGAGTTACACATGTAGGCTCAAGTAACCACACTGGGGTGTTGATGACCCACCTTTACAATTAGAGGGGACTACCTCATGACTCTTATTAGTTCTTCCAATTAGGAGCATCGAGGTACAATGTAATACAAGTGGTTCTCTCGGTAGGACCATCGGGGACCACAAAAAGATACATATAGAATATTCTTTGAAGTTAGAATATTTCAACACTCCTTATCAAAACTATATCAATATGGTGCAATCTAACACCTTACTCCAGACAAGAAACATGAATTATGAATCAGAGGCTTCAGAGAAGGGTAAGTCTAGGGGGGTTTGATCCCATTTTGGAAATTTTGACTTGTATGCTTACAATTGGCTTCAAAAGCCTCACAAAACTCCTATGTTGTATTATATACCTGATAATAACATGTTTCATGGTTAGATAGTTCAAAAATCATCTTGTTTCTGTTCACATTGTGTGTGTAATTTGCTTCTCAATTGATGGTTTTTGCTAGGTTTTGCACCAAATTTGATTTGTGAGCTTCACTAACGCTCCACGATTCTCCCGTGGTTTGAATTTATCACATGGTATCAAATCCTATTGGATATTTTTGAGTTGCAGATCGATTTAGAGTGATTTGAGTTGCATTTTTAGTGGAGCTCTAGATAAAATCAAATTGTGTTTTTGTAGAACATTTGAAATTTTATTCATCATCAGCGCAGGCAGAAATGGAGGCTACCCATACAATGCTAACACCCTTCAATTTATTTGATTAGAAGGAATATATGGTGGTTCATCTGAGAGCCAAAGGGATTTACAGAGTTACCATGGGCACTGAGGTGCAACCAAATTCTGCAGTTGAGAAAGCCAAGTACTTCAACAGATTGGATGAGGCATTTGAATTGTTTTTTTTGAGCATCTCGAGAGAGCTATTGTTCCATAGTGACAGTTTGAAAACACACAATGAGGTCTAGGTAAAACTAAATACATTGTTTGGGAAAATTGATGAACTACGTGGTCACCAGCTTGAGAATGAGCTTATCAGCTTGAGCCCAACGTACTATGACAATATCTAGGACTTCTTCACCAAGTTTAAGTCACTTGTGTTGCAGTTGAAGCAATGTGGCATTGAAATGAAATAGGACCAATTGATCTTGTCTATACTTTTGAATTTGGGTCCAGAGTCCTTAGTTTTTGTGAGTACATTCCACTCCGACAAGTTAACACTTTTAAAATGGCAAATTCCCAGTTTAGCAAACTTCATGGAGTCACTCACTCAGGAGCAAGAAAATATTTTCCAAATGGGAACCATCAAGACCAAGGATCAAGTACTAGCAGTGGGAGTTTTGAATTTCTCAAAGGGCAAGCCCAAGTCCAAAAATTCAAAGCTTCCAGAGAAGAAGAAAAACCCAGAAAAACCCAAATCCAATGATGCAAGTTCGAATCCTTCCAAGGAGAAAGACAATAAGAGAAAAGAGAAGGAAAAATGCACCTATTGCCACAAGGTATGGAATCCATAGAGATCATGCATGAAAAATACCATTGAAAACATGGCACAGTTGTTGGAGAAGAACAACATTCCAGTCCCTAACAGCACAAGGAAGAAGGACGTCAACTCCAGTTCAAATGAGAGCAAGGAAATAATGTCATGCTATGGTAGCAGGTACCTCTAACTATTCATATTTTGTCATTGATTCGGGTGCTTCTAGGCACATGGTGGCCAAGAGAGAGATCTTCTCCTCCATGAGTTTGAATGCTGGCCCAATAGTTCGAGTGGGGGACGATTCAAAACTATAGACCAAGGAGATTGGGAGGATTGATTTAGAGCATGGCTACTTTAGTGATGTATTGTATGTACCAGACCTTGCAACAAATTTGTTGTCAATCTATCAGATGAACCATACAGGAGAGCCAAAGAGAGTGACCTTCACTTTAGACATGGTATATATTACAAAGATCTCAATAGACCAAGTCATTGCAATTGGGTATGCAGATCATAATGAGAGGATGTACAAGTTTTCGAACTTCCTCCCCACTTCCAATGAACAAGCACTTCTCTAACATGCCAATGAGGTTTCAAAGATATGCCATGAGAGGTTTGGTCACATGAACTACAAGTACCTCCAGGAACTACATAGAGATGAGATGGTGGAAGGTCTTCCAGAAATCAGATCATCAAATGGAGCATGCATTGGGTGCATAGTTGGGAAGCACTTGGGTTGGTGCATTCAGAATTGATTGGTCCATTTCCCACTCCATAATATGGTGGATCAAGGTATGTGCTTACATTCATAGATGATTACTCTCAATTTTGTTGGGTGTACTTCCTTAAATTGAAGTCTGAGGTGTTTGAACACTTGAAGATTTGGAAGGAATTGGTAGAAAATCAGAGTGGGAATAAGATTAAGGTCCTTAGGAATGATAATGGAAAGGAGTATGTGAAGAAGAACCTACAAAAACTTTGTGAGGAGAGTGGAATCCAAATGCAACACTTAACTCCCTACACACCACAACAAAATGGTGTGGCTGAGAGGAAGAACAAGTCACCCAAGGAGATGGCCACTTGCATGATAGAAGCAAGGGATCTAAGTCACAAGCTATGGGATGAAGCCATTAGTTGTTCTGATCACATACAAAATAGATCCTTTCACAAATAAGTAAAAGGGATGACACCTTACGAGGCATGGTTTGGTCAAAATCCAAATGTCTCAAATTTCAGAATTTTTGGGACTAGAGCATGGGCTAGAATCCCCTATGAAAAGAGGAAATCCTTGCAAACACAAATAAAGGAGTGCATTATGATTGGGTATGGTGAATAAACCAAATGTTAAAAGCTCTTTGACACCTCCAATTACAATACATTTGTTGAGAGAAGTGTGAAATTGGAAGAAGAGCCAATTCCTGATTTCGAGCTTGCACCAGGGGAATGCTCCTATCCTCAACCATTCGAAGATGTAAGTGATGATACATGCTCTATTTTTTTATGATATGTCTAATATAAATTTTTATTAACATGATATTTCTGTATATGAATCACCATCTAGGCCCAAGTGGGCTGAAAAAATTGTACAAGCAGCTAGGGAATCGACAGGAAATCCCCTCGAGCCTAGCAAGACTAGATCACAAAATAGTAGAGATTCCTTTGCAAGTAATAGTGCTCTTGTTGAGAACTGTTATATGATTATTGGGTATGATCCTCAGAAATATTAGAAATATTGTAATGTCCCTAGATGTAAATCAGCAAGGGAAGATGAATTTCAGTCCCTCCAAGAGAACAATACATGGGAATTGGTTCCCCTTCCTCCCAAGAGGAAGCTTGTTCAATGCAAATAGGTTTTCCGGTCCAAAATTTATAGTGATGGTTCTGATATGAAACACAAGGTAATATTAATTGCTAAAGGATATTATCAAGTCCATGTTTTTTATTACACAGAGACCTTTGCACCGGTTGCAAAGATGGACTCAATTAGACTAGTTCTAGCACTGACAGCTAGTAAAGGTTGGGAAGTTCACCATATGGATGTTAAGAGTGATTTCTTACATGGTGAGCTACATGAAGAGATATATATGCAGCAGAATGAATTTTTCCAATAGGATCCTTCATTGGTATGTAGGTTGAAGAAATCATTGTATGGACTCAAGCAAGCTCCTAGGGCTTGGTATGCAAAAATGGATGCTTTTTTGCTCTCTATCGGTTTCACTAGATGAAAATCAGACCCTAATTTGTATTTGCAGAAACATGATGGTATTTTTCAGCTTATTGTTATTTATGTTTATGATCTCCTCATTATAGGTAGTTGCACCATTTCAATTTGCCAAATCAAGTCATCTTTACATAGTGAATTTGCCATGACAGACTTAGGATTGCTAAGGCAATTTTTGGGCTTGGAAATTGAGCAAAATGAAAGGGAAATCAAGATGAGTAAAAAAAATATGCTTCAAACCTGATAAATAAGTTTAACATGGCTGAGTGTAAGGAATCCGAGTCTCCCTTTCTTTCTTGTATGAAAATGCATGAAGTTGGCAATTCTCTAGTGGTGGATATTACAGTCTACAGGAAACTAGTGGGAAGCTTGCTCTATCTCACTCACACAATACCTGATTTGTATTATGCTGTAAGTGATGTAGCAATACATATGCACTAGACACATGAGCTCCATTGGAGAGCAGAAAAAATAATTCTTTAGTATGTCCAAGGATCCAAGAATTCTGGGGTGCACTACACAGCTAGTTCCTCACTTCAACTAGCTGGATTTTCTAATTCAGATTGGGCTGGAGATCCCAATGACAGGAATTCAACTTCAGGTTTTGTCTTTATGTTTACTTAAAGTCCCATTTTTTGGTCAAGTAAGAAACAACACACCATTTCACTTTCATCAGCAGAGGCCAAGCATAGGGCAACATTCACTGTTGCTATGTAGTGTGTTTGGTTGCAGGGAATTCTCCGAGTATTTGGTGTCAAAATTGATTCTACAACCAACATTTGGGTGGAAAATCAAAGTTCCATCAAAATATTCGGGGCTTAGTGCATGACAAGGTTATCTCACTGTAGTATTTCCCATCCACCGAGCAAACTACTGATATTTTTACCAAGGCTTTCACAGAGAAGACCTTCACCTACTAGAGATATTTGCTTAGGGTGAGTGAAGGATGGTAATTTGATGTTATTTATTGCAGGTCCAGCCCCATGTCCATTCTTGAGGGAAGGTTTTTTCCCATGAGGTTTTCCTTCTTTTCCTCGGTTCATATGGAAAAATGAATTGTAATTTTTGAATTATGTATTTGAGGTGACTTGATCCATTGTTGCCAAGGCCTCCATCATTTTGTGAAATGTAATTATTTGTTGGGTTAAGGGAGGGTGTTAGAACAATAATCCAACTCATTAGTCCCTAATTACACTACTGATTCAATTTTATTGATTTTTAAGCTTTAATACACTATGTGGTGGGCTAGGGGGGATTAGTTGGACAAATGCCTAGTCAAATTGGGGCTTTCACACCCCATGAGCATTCCAGCTCAGTAAACCACCCACATGTGCACCCTCATCATTTATGGTGTGCTCCTATTCATTGAATGTGGACAACTAGGTTGACTTGGAGAGCTAGAGTGGGATTTTCCCAAATTTTGGCTTGATTTGGTGCATTAAATGTTACATTGAGACTCTAAACCACCCATATTTCCACATCCACACTATCCAAGGTGTAATCATTGACCCACATCACTTCATCCATGTCCACTCAACAATTCTTGGCTGTTTGGGCTGATTTGGGAAGCTTGATTGGCCCACCCAGCAGGATTTGATTCCATTTTGGCAATTTTGACTTGTATGCTCACAATTGGCTTCCAAAGACTCACAAAAATGCTATGTTGTATTATATACCTGATAATAACATGTTTCATGGTTAGAAAGTTCAAAATTATCTTGTTCCTGTTCACATTGTGTGTGTAATTTGCTTCTCAATTGATGGTTTTTGCTAGTTTTTGCACCAAATTTGATTTGTGAGCTTCAATAACGCTCCTGGATTCTCCTGTAGTTTGAATTTCTCACATTTTATGCTCCTCAAAGCTAGTTCCATAAAAAAATTTACTTATATCTTTCGACAAAAGGTCTTTCTGTCCGCATGGTATCCTACCAGCTTTTGAGATAAAGTTGTCAGGGAAAGTAGTGGTTGTTGAAGTAGAAGTGATTCATGCTCCATTGGATTATAACTTTATATTAGGGAGAAGCTGGACTTATGCCATGTGTGTGTTTTCCTCAATGGTTCTTCAAGTGGTAGTGTTTCCACACGAAGGGAAGTTGGTTACTATTGACCAACTCAGTTTCACTCATAAGGGACGTTTGGAGACTAATGAGTCCACTGTACCTTTGATCAATCAGAATAAATCAAATAATGAGAGATTAGGGGTTGGAATGTATGCATCTTTGATGGGAACATTTGATATCCCAGCCCCTATAAACTATCTAGGTTCTACGAGTGTAGGGAAGTCTATTGCGATGGTTGTCGATAGAACAAATCCTTGGGTCTTTCCTTCCCGTCATGAACCTCAAGTGCCCTTATCTGCAATGGAAGTGGCTTATCAAGCTATTGTTAATACCACTACTAATTCTATCGTGACTCCTTCTATAGTTTCAGTGGATTTGGGAGAAGCCTATCTTCTAACCTAGGCAAAGAAATATTTATATTCAAATGACTTCTTATACATAGTTTTTCCTTCGTATGAAGCCTTTTTGAAAGCTATGAGTGGGAGAGATAATATTTGTGAAGATCTATACCATAGGTCCTACTTTCTTCCAAAACTTCCAAAACTGAGCAAAATTGAGAACCAAGAGTTCCATGTGATATTGCTGGAATATGTTGATTTACTAATTAATCCTTTACCAAGGGACAAAATGTTTGCTGAGGGGAATATGGAGAATATCTCTGTTACCATTCCAATCAACATCTCTGCAAACTCCATCATCGTAGAAATTGTACATATCGGTGCAAACTACTCCCCGGAGGAGATTGCCATCTATACTACCTTATTTAAGGAATTTTGCGACATGTTTTCCTGGTCATATGAGGAGATTCCAGGAATACATCTATTGTAGAAAATGAAATATGGACTTACCTCGATGCTAAACTTGATTGACAAAAGCTTCGACCAGTTAATCCGCAAAAAGAGGGAGCCGTCAAGGCTGAGGTGGAAAAGTTGTTGAAAGATGGGTTCATTTACCCAATTGCTCTGATAGAATGGGTATCCAATTCCATTCCCACTGATAAAAAACAAGGGAGCATACACAAGTGCACTGACTTTCGTGAGCTAAATAAAGCATGTCCCAAGGACAACTATTCCATGCCTTTTGTAGATCAAATAATTGATGCTTGTGCGGGTAGCGAAGTATTTTTGTTTATGGATGGATTTTCCAAATATAATCAAATCCAAATCAAGCCAGAAAACCAACATAAAATGGATTTTATTTTTCCATGAAGTACCTTCGCATACAAGAAAATTCCCTTTGGTTTGAAAATTTTTGGAGCTACCTTTCAACGAGAAATGATATTTTCCTTCCACGACATCAATAATATTGTCGAGCCATACTTGGATGATCTTCCTGCCCATTTTCATAAGGGGAGGGACCATCCAGATCACCTTTGCTCTATTTTTGAATGATGTAGACATTATAAGATACGCTTGAATCCCCACACATGTGTTTTCTACATTGAGTCGGGGAGGCTACTAGGGTTTATCGTTTCAAACAAAGGAATATAGGTGGATCCTTTGAAAGTATAGGCTATTGTAAATCTGCCTCCTCCTCGTTCCATCAAGAAACTTCAGAGATTGCAAGGGAAATCTAATTTTCTTTGACGTTTTATAGTTAATTATGCCAAGATAACTAGGGGTTTCATGCGCTTGCTTAAGCAGGAAACCCCATTTGTATGGGATGAAACCACTTAACTTGCATTCGAGGCATTGAAAAAGGATTTACTATCGGCTCCTTTGTTACGTCCTTGTTGGGCCAGGAGAAGAGAGAGGAAAAGAAGGAAAAATATACAAGGATAAATCAGGCACGCAAGCAAAGAGGAAAAGTGTGCACACGACAAAGGAAGAGAAAAAGGAAAGTTGCGATGAGGATACCTGTGAAGAGGAAGGCAGATCCGAGTCGATGGAAGAGGCAGGTAAAAGAGTTAAAACTAGAGGGGCAGAAATCAAGGAAGACAATGGAAGGACGAACCAACGAAAGATGGAAGGACAGCGGTTACGACTAGTTATGACCAGTACAGAAAATATGAAGACATTTTTGTGGATAGTTAAAGATTTGGTTAATGTCTTCCAAGACTTTCACGTATAGGTATGGGCCGACATTTATGTAACAAAGATATTTTTGTAAGTTATTGAGTTTGTAATAATTGAGTTGTACTCAGTCAACCCCGCGTGGTCTTGTAAATACTATAAATAGAAGGAACCCGCTATGTATAAGGGTTAGACTTGACAAGCTAGATTGTTAGAGAGTTGGAAGTAGTAAGGTTGACTTAGAGGAGAGTTTGGTAGAAGTATAAGGTTGTTGAGCCGCGGATATTGCAGATATGTGCGTAGAACGCTAGTAGAGTAGAAGAGTCGATTGAGGCTATGTGCGGATCAGTAGGATTAGATAGAATAATAAACCAGAGAGCATGAGAGCAAGAAGATTGAGTCAGAAAGACATATCTTAAGAACATTCTACAAGTTGCAGGCTACAAGGTGCTATATCCAATTCTCATGCCAGATGAAGAGCACCTTGGTGGTTTTTCCCATATGGGTTTCCACGTTATTTCTAGTGTTATATGGATGAATGTTGTTGAATGGTGAATGTTTATGTGGATGTTTGCTTATCTTAAATTATTACAGTAACAATTATGTTATATGAATGTCACAGTATGAATGTATAAATGCTCAAATGTATTGTTGAACTGTTGTGTATAAGATCATGATTAATATGCTCCATATAAATATGAGTCATGCACTTCCTATAGAGTATAAGGGTTTCGACGCCATCGTAGATTCCCGGAATCCATCCCATCATTTTTGTTGAGTGCCTTGGCCACATGCTAAGGGACTGTAATCCCTTGCCAACTATGGAAACATGGTTATGGCTGTTACCCATTAAGATATCTCGGGTGAGATTGTGACTGCTTCGTGGGTGTTTTTGACTGAGCTTGCTCTGTCGGGCTGATGTCTTGGGGTGTCATGTTGGTATTGTGTTGAGTGATTGAACCGAGGATCTAGAAAAGAAGTAGATAGAGGCCAAAAAATGGTTTCGTTGTCAGGACTGTTAACCATTTGAGTCAAGGAAAATGTTGTGGCATCCGACAAAGAACGAGATAGAGGACTGGATGGAGTCCAAGACACTAGCATTCGCGCAATAAGAAATCACAGGATCTTAGTTGAGTGCAGAAAAATGGGTAGACCAGTACATATACACTGATAGTCATGAGAAATTCTTTGCATATTTTCCAAGTGTATTGCACGAGTGGCTATCAATATTGGCAAGAAGGCAGACAAATTTCCAGAGGAGAGAAGCAGTTGAGTGGAGTGATCAGTTGGTTCGTGAAGTAACCAGTGTAAGTAACACCATCTCTAGAGCTGTTGATTTTTGGGTTGATAGTATTTTGCAAGGGTATATCACTGATTTTGCGATAGAGGCTATAACCTCATGTAGTGAGGATGAAATAATTTTTTTTCAATGACCGCGAAGAAGATATATGTTATCTATCAATATATGGATCAAGATGCTTGTTTATGAGAAGGGTATCTTACAGTTGAGTAGTTGAGTCGCACACATTGGAGGAAGGCTATGTCACAGATGACCTGTCAAGAAAATGGGAAATGGTAAGTTGATATTTTCCCAGTAGGTACAGAACTTGAACTAGAAACTAGATTCCTAAGGAGTGGAAGGAGATTTAGATAAGTGAAAAGAAGACATATAGAGGAAGTTTGACGAGATCCTAGTTTGTTTGAAGAAAGTGAGCATGAACTTCAGTCGCAAGTAGACGAAGGATCTTGCGATGAGGAGGAGGAATACAACCCAATATCGGAAGGAGAAAAAGACTCGAAAGAGACCGTCGAGTCACCAAGGTCTAGACGCCACTACATCACACCAGGAGTATCGCCAGAGGTAAGGTATAAAGCCTCATCTCCTTAAATATTTGCTAATAATGATAGTGCTAGTACTGTGACTAGTGCGCAAGAGGGAATACCTCCATTAGATCAACTATCAGACAACCTCGAGGCCAATGTAATGGCTGGGGTGGATATTTCGTTACCTACATTCAATGGTAATGGAGCAGAAGATCCAGAGCAACATTGGTTCATTTGTGAAGCCGTTTGGATGGTTCGCTTAGTTCAGAACGTGAACTTGAAGAAAGCACAGATGATCATCACCCTAAGGGGTCGTGCACTTGACTGGTTTATGAAGTTCTGCGTAGTACCACCAGGAACACCGAAGAAGACCCTTGATGAGATACGAGCCACAATGATATCTGAGTTCAGAAAACCTAAGTCTAATTCACAGTGCATCATCGAGATCAAAGAAATCAAACAAGCATTGGCATAGTCAGTATGGGACTTTAAACAATGGTTCAAGACTTCGATGGCCAAGGTAAGTTTTCATATGTCAAATGTACAACATAAAGAGTGGTTTATTATTGTGCTATTACCACATATTTGAGGGCCATTGATGCAACAAAATATTGAGTCGCAGACATAAGTGTTGGAGTTGGAAATGAATCTAGAGGCCTCACCAATCGACGATGGTGCCGCAGGGATGGTGCATATTTAGTCGCAGTTGGCTAATCTGACGATACAGCTGCAGGATATCAAAAAGGGAAAGGAAGTAAAAGAAGAATTATGGTGCACAAAATGCAGAACGAATGGACACACTAAGGATAAATATCCAACCTTCATGAATTATATCTCATCTGGTGCCCAAAACCCATTAAATGGCCATGGACTACCTTGGTGTCTCATATTCCATTCTAGAGGGCATTGTAATGAGGAGTGTTTATACTTGCAAAAAGTTGTAAGTACCTCGGAAAACATATTTTGTAAATTTTGTAAGTTAGTAGGCCATGAAGAGAAAGATTGCAGAGCATACCAGTGCCTGAAGGAGAAGACTGTCGACACCTACTTGATGAAGAATAAGGGACAATCTCAGGATTAACTGATGCAACCATCATATCAACCTGCGCAGTTCCCACCCAATCAGTATAAGAACCAGTATCAGCCTCAGCATGTTCCACAACAACCATATGCACAACAAAATCACTGCCACCCACATCACTAGCAGAATCAGTACCCGCCACAACAACCACACCTGCAAGGAAGGGGTGGTGGAAACTTCAGAGGCAGAGGAGGAGGAGGATTTGGTAGAGGAAGAGGTCAAGTTACATGCTATAACTGTGGACAACCAGGTCACTACGCCAGAGATTGCCTAGAACCCATGAAGACATGCTCATATTGTAAGGGACAGGACCATAATGTGGTGCAATGTCCCCAATTGATCACAAAGTGGTAGGCTAGAACCATCACAGGTCCTAACCCTGTGCAGAATCCAAACCCAAACCCAAATCTGAACTTGAATGTTCAGATGATTGCTGTTGATCCAAGAGATCCAAATGTTGCTGTCATAACATGAGGACGTGCTGCGAACAGAGTTGATCAAATAAACCACAAGAACAACTACAGCCGCAGGTATCACCCGAAACACATAAGAAGGTACCATTAAATGTCCAAAAATAGAAGCAAGTATTCATGGACGTGCGACGTTAGTTTTTGGATCCAGAAGAACCAACAACATCATAAGAATTCAGGGAGATGCCTGAACGATTTCATTTCAGCAGATATTCCAAAAGAGGACTCCACAAAAGGTTAGTAAGCTCAAGTCCTTCCTGTCAACTTGCTTAGCCCTAATAAAAGATAAATATTCTATCGCAGAACTACATGCATTGATAGAAGAAACACCAGTAGAGACACAACTTGAAAAGAGAGTTAACCATGTTGGAAAGAAATTCAAAACTGGGTGTGATTAAGAATGACTGCGCAAATAGGGGATTATGACATGGATTACATCATCTTAGACCTAGGATTTGATGTCAATATTTTGACATGACATACTTGGGAAAGCATGGGAAAGCCGCACTTGGACTGGTCTCCTTTCCAATTGCGACTTTCCAATCAGGCGAAGGTCCTCCCAATTGGAAGATTGAGTCAAGTCCCTATCGACATTGAAGGGTTGCACACATTTGCATATTTTGAAGTCATTAACATTGTTGATGACACAAACCCATATCTCGCGTTGCTGGGGATAGATTGGGCAATAGACAACCAGACCATTATAAAATTCAAGAAAATGATCCTTTGATTCAAGGATAATGAGATGAGAGTGGTGTCTCCCATTGATCCATTAGAGGGACAAAGATGTGTTGAGCCTATCTACAATGGTAGACAAGTTGACTATCTCAACTAGATCTATAATTTCACTGCCATGTGAGAAGACTACATCAATCCAACACTAGATAGAAACCTGATATGGAAGAGTGCTAGTTCCTGCACATACAACTCAAGGGAGACTTTAGAGAAATGGAAAAACATATTGCATGAGGTATCTATGAGGAGATATACAAGATTTACAAGGTCTGTGCAATGGGTGAAGAATGAGTTAAGAGAGCTACCCACCTATGAAGTTTTTCCTAACCTTGTGACCTTCTTAAATGAGTTTGAAGGACTTGTAACAGAGTTGTAGTGCTTTTCCGCACTGGATCAAGTGCTAAAAGCTACACCTGCTAGATGGTGGGGTGCGCACAAGTAGTCCATAACAAATTGGCCACAACCCAGAAGATTGATGCAAGTCATATTTGGCAAAGAAGTAACCCTCATAAATCACAAGTATTCAGGACTAGCGAACCCTATTCAACACCTTAACCACTGTTGCTTGGTCTTTGTCGAATACCCGCGACAGGAATGCGTCCATCATTTCATACAGACATTGGAAATGACACCTAGAACCTAGTATGCATCTATGGAATTGCGACAAGGAACAAGGATTGGGAAGGGATTACTAAGCAATTCATGCACACATTTGAATTTTCTGATGATCAACCTATAGTTGATGTTGCAATTCAAACTATAAAGGAGAATATATTCACTGAAATTATACTAAAGAGGCCAATTCTCACCAGTGCAACGTGACTATTCAGCAATGGATGGATTGCTACAATCTGGCTGGAGACCCAGATGATGATCCGACCAACATAAACATGCTAGAATCAGAGGGCACCCACATAGTAGATGGGAGTGATATTTCAAGTGACTAGTTCCTAAAGATTTTAAAAATCAAGAAAGTAAACATTGGGTCGCCGGAGAAACCGAAGTTCGCCAATATAGGAGATTATTGGGATGAAGAGAGAGTTGTGAAGATTATAGACTTGCTGTATCAAGACCTATTCCCTACCAATGTTTCAAAGATGAAGGGGATAGTAGGAGATCTAGGGGAGATGAAAATACCCCTATGACCAGATGCTAAACCCAGTAAGAAACGACCCTATAGGTTGAATCCAAGGTATAAAGAAAAGGTAAAAGAAGAATTGGATTGCATGCTCGACGCAGGAATCATTGACATGTTGAGGAATCCGAGTGGATCATATCTATAGTGATCCATGATAAGAAAACAACTGGAGAACTAAGGATCTGTGACGACTTAAGGAAGCTGAACGATGCATGCTTACACGATCCATTCCCAACACCATTTACAGATGACGTACTTGAAATCCTCGAAGGAGAAGAAATGTATTCATTTACTGATGGCTTCTATGGCTATCATCAAGTCAGAATAGTGAAGGATGATCGCCACAAAATGACCTTCGTCACCAAATGGGGATGCTACCAGTATACGGTAATGCCCTTTGGAATCAAGAATGCACTTGCTATTTTTTCTAGAATAGTAGTCTCTTCTTTTAAATATTTTATTCATAAATTTATTGAGGTCTAATTTGATGATTGGACTGTGTTTGGTTTAGTAAGAGACCATATTGAGAGTCTGTGCATGTTGTTGGATCGCTTTCTCTAGTATCAGATTGCGCTCAATTCCAAGAAATGTATATTCTGCGCACCGTTTGGTGTGCTGTTGGGTCACGTCATGTGTCGCGATAGTATTTTGGTCGGCCCAACAAATATTGTCATTATTCTTGACTTACCACCACCTACATCAGTCACACAACTCAGATCAGTGCTGGGACATACAGGCTACTACAGGAATTTCATCAGAGGATATGCAGCGATCACTGAACCTATGTAGAAACTATTGAAGAAAGAAGCAAAATTTCAATGGACAACATCTTGCCAGGAAATATTGGATAAATTGAAGAATACAATGGCCACTGCGCCAATACTTGTGTTTCCTAAATGGAAGAAGGAATTCCATGTGCATGTCGACGCATCGTCTGTCGTGCTTAACATAGTCTTGAAACAGCCAGGAGAGGGTGCTCTAGAACACCCTATTAACTTTTCCAGCAGAAAACTATCAACAAAAGAAAATAACTACACGACGATGGAAAGAGAAGGCCTCGCTATGGTCTACGTTCTTCAAAAGTTCATACACTATTTGTTGGGTGGGAATTTTTAGATTACACTGACCATTCATCGCTGAAATACCTAGTCAACAAGCCAGTGTTGGGGGGGAATATTTGCAAATGGCTTCTCCTCTTTCAGGAATTTTAATTTGAGGTTGATGTCAAACCTGTTTGACTGAATGTTGGGCCATACCACCTCTTAAGGGTAGAAATTGGTGAAGATCCAACCATCCTTGAAGATAATTTTCCTAATGCGCAATTATTTGTGATCCACATGATGGATGATCAGAGCCATGAGTTTAATGCAATCATTCACTTTTTGAGCACAGGATATGCACCTGAAGGAATGTCAACTAATGAGAAGAAACATTTGGTTGTTAAAGCTACTGACTATTCATTGATCAAGGGACATATGTACAAGCTGGGCGCTGATTAAATATTGCACCACTGTGTTTTTTATTATGAACAACCTTGGGTAATGAGCGAAGCACATGCTGGTGTCGCAGGAGGACACTACGCGGGAAAATCAACTGTGTGTAAGATATTGCAAGCAAGACTATGGTGGCAAACCATACACATGGATACTAAAGGATTCTCCAGGCGTTGTGATATATGCCAGAGAATAGGAAAACCATCACACTGTGATGAGATGCCACTTGCGTCGCAAATAACCCTTCAAGAATTCGACAAGTGGGTAGTTGATTTTTTTAGATCGATCAACCCACTAGGGAAGAGAACTGGCATGTGCTATACTATCACTGTAATAGATTATTTAACCAGATGGGTTGAAGCTACACTTGTTAAATATTGTACCGTTGCGACTGCAACAAATTTTTTGTTTGAAAATGTAGTCACCAGATTTGGTTGTCCAAAGATACTACTAAGTGACCAAGGTATGCATTTTCTTAACAAACTGATTGCTATAGCTTACTGCAGAGTTTCAGATCCAACATAAGATGACGACACCCTATCATCCTCAGGTGAATGGAACAGTCAAATATTTCAACAAGATTCTGGAGAATGCATTGACCAAGGTATGCAATGTGTGTCGAGATGATCGAGATTAGAAAGTCTCAGCTGTACTATGGGCCTATCGCAAAACTTGCAAGTGAATGACAACCCACACACCATTCAGACTAGTATATGGGCAGGAAGTTGTGGTGCCAATGGAATACATCATTCCCGGCTTAGGGATTGCTGCACTAACAAAGATGACCGACGGGGATGTTCTCGAGCAAAGCTTGGCGCAGCTCATTCAGATGGAAGAAGAACGCTTCATTTCAGGATTCCATCAGACAATTGAGAAGCAACGACAGAAAGCATGGCATGATCGCCATATTCAAGTTAAACCATTCAAAGTTGGAGGACTTGTGTTGCTGTATCAAAGCAAGTTTTTCAGACACCCAGGCAAGCTAAAGACACATTGGCTTGGACCATATGTGATCGCGCACATCACTGATGCGGGCGCAAAAAAACTACAAAGACTAGATGGAATGGATGTCTCAAGAATGGTGAATGGAAGTAACCTAAAACCATACTATGATGGGAATAACCTCCTTGGTTAGAATCATGCTACGTATATATAAAAAAAACACGTAAATTGCTTCGTCGCACGTCCGTGGCAGGAACCAGTGCAAAGCACAGGAAAAGGTGGAAAGTACTGCAAAAAGTGAAAATGACAGGCTGACCGACATTAAAGTGAGAATATCCGGTAAAGATCGAGGTGGTTATGACAGCTAAGAGTCATAAATTCAATAATATACGATTAGAAGGATGGCATGATTTTCGGTCCCGTCAAGCCGTCCTCGGCATAACTGCCATAACTGTGCTGATAGGTGCAAATTGCAGATCAAGCTATCTAGTTAATGAAAAAACACGTCAATCGAGAAGCCTATGTGATCGATTAGACATCGACCCCCCATCACATGATGACTGAAGGACGCAGAAGCGCGTATAAATACAATGCTTCACCATGTAATAGTCTTTTACGCACACATAGAGAGAAGCGAGAACCAGATCCGAGAGTTTAGAGAGCTGAATCCTGTCACAGAGTAAGTCGACACCCATGGTAACAAATATCCCCAGTGTAAGAGAGATATCTGACACAACTATTGTCTTAGGTTTCCCAATTGAGGAAAATATAGAATCTCTTGAGATACAACAACCAGAGCAGCAACCAAAAATCGACCCGATGGCACGAACGAGGAAGAAACCTGCTCCTACGGCTGGTCCTACGACTGCTCCTGCCAATATCCCAACCCTTGGTTCACGCCTTATGCCGAACCCAGTTCAAATACCGCTAGATGCAATTGCACCACCAGTCATGGAGACAAGACAGACCAACGAGAGAGCGACTAGATATTCATTTGCACCACCACCGTCTAGGAAGCGAAAGGCTAAGGCCGTCGTGGATAAACCCGAGAAATAACCAATGGAGGAAGACCTAGAGGAGGAGGCCCTCATGGACTAGGAATCACCACCTCATAGAGACTCTAGTGATGGGAGGCAAGAAGAAGACTTATCGCACTATGTTTGGCCTAGGAGAGCTGATGCAAAAGAGGTGACGCTTCCAAATAAAGTGTCCCCAATTTTAGTCACGCCTTGAACCCCTAACAATGTGCCCCTGCTAAGGAATCTAATGCCAAAAATCACCAGCTTGACATTCAAAGATGTTGACACTTGCCTGCAGTTTGGATTGGAAGTAAACAATTTCATGACTACAAATCAAGCAGGACCCACTCAGGCGTAAGTCCTAGTACCAATGTAGTGGGCTACTGGCATTGCCAGTGCAGGACTATTGGACTTGTTGTTCATGCCGCATTTCGACCATAGTTTGCAGGTTAATATATACGTGAGACAACTTCTGGTTTGTTTCCATAGGGGATGCTTATGGCTTGATCAACCATAACCAGTTGACATTAAGCTCATTTATTCAATTACAGGTCTACCAAAGACAGGAGAAGACCCGACGCTGTATTTGCACCAAAAGGACACCACCAAGATAAAGCAGAAGTATAACCTTCAACATGCAAAGAAGGTATTTCAGATTGCCCCTATTGAGGACAACATAGTGCAGTTCGCTGCAAATCTCCTATCTTGTAAGATGTTGCACAAGATGAGACCAAATGAATGTACTGCTGGAGCAGTAGAGCTTGCTGAACTATGTGGGAAAGGAGTGATTTTCAATTGGTCTCAGTTTCTACTCAATGAATTGATAGATGATGCACAACAGGCATAAGAGGAGCCTAATCACAAATTTCACTACTCCTATATTATCATCCTAATATCATTCATTTTGTGGTCCAAACCACTAGACTACCAACAAATAGATGTCCCACTACTTTTCCTTGGTGCAAAGTATCAAAACTTATGGGAGAGAAATAAGAACAAGGTCTGCTACACGAATAATAACGTCAAGTTTTTCTGCACGCCAAGGCGTTGCATGATGTTATCAAGTGAACCCATAGAATACAACATGCGACAGTGCACCGGTATGCATCCTTCATAAGTTTCAAGGCTGGTGCACATAATATGATTTTGGAGCCGAAGAACGACCCAGCGAAACAAGCGCATAATGCAGGGTTCATGATCATTGATGCTGATGTGGACGCAATTGTCCAAGAGTGGCTAGATGAATGGCGTAGCCCATTGGTAGAGCTGCTTCCTAAAGAACAACACCAAGAACACCCACCGATGAACCAATGCAATGGTCAGGAAACTAGGCAAGGAAACGATGGAGGCGATGATTAAGATAATCAGTCGCAAGAACATGAAGAAGAAAAAAATTATGGTGGACATGGTGGCTCTAATCATGGTGATTCAGAGATCACACCTAGTCAGGAGAATGTACATACCTAAGAGAAGACACATCAGCAAGGACGGGAGGAAAGCTAGAAAAACAACTAACAAAGACACCTTGACTGAAGAGGATATTCGCATACTAGCAAATGCTGTAGCTAAGGTCAACACAGACAACCTTGTTGTTCTGAAGAAGTAACAGGTAAACATAGTTGATCAATTTGGGAACCAACTTACTAAGTTGGTAGATGCCATTAACGAGGTCAAAGCCACTATTGAGGCTGAGACATATGGTGTGGATCCCAACATCCCATTAGTCAAGCTAGAGCTAGTGTCATCGATCAAAGTACAGATCCAAGGGTGTGCACTGGAAACAAGAATGGAGACGAGTGCATTTGATGATGTTGTCAAGGATTTTAACACACTGCAAATCGACTTCTCCAAGATTCCCTTAAGTGAAGTATATGGCTTACAGCAGGAATCTGTGTCAGAAATATGGCTGAGGGAGAATGTTGTTTCTTATCAGGAAACAAAACAATAAAGGAAGGAGAAGGCACACAAGTCCCTCCTTCAAGAAAAGGAGTAAGAAATTGAAGGGCACAAGTCCCTCCTTAAGGAAAAAGAACAAGAAATCCAGGAATGTGAGCAAAATCGCTTTGCACTAGCTGAGACAATTAAGGGCGCAGTCGCTACGTTCCCACCAGAAGCAAGCCAGGAAGATGAATATTCAGCAGCTAAGGTTTCCCAACTATCACGAATTGCAGTGGAGTTAAAGAAGCAGTTTGAGGAGCTTCAAGCCAGGTAGGTACCAAGCACACCTCCAGAGGTGCTTGAGGAATGCAATAAAGTAGCATCTAAGGCTATCGCGAAGATATGCGATGGACAAAAGCTTTGCATTAAGGAAGTTGAAGTTGTTTCCACTATATGGGCGACGTTTTTGGAAGATGAGACAGGAGAGAAGATCAATGCGGATGCGTAACAAGCTAATAAGAAAATCATCGATGTGAAGGCAGAGATGAAGAAACTCTCCCTACAGGAGAAGGTTACTAAGATGGTTGAGATCAAACAACTTCAACAGGAAGCTCAAGCTCTTCGTGAGCGAGAGCACACTAGGAATGAGGAGGTGGAAACATATCAGTCAGAAGCAGTTTGGGTAACAAGGCTTATTCATCTTGTGCAACAAAAGCTTCAACATATTGCATAGTCACTAGAAGTAGGACTGTCGGAACACATCAGTTCCAACCAAGTGGAGAAATTGGAGAAACAAGCTAAGGAAGTCAGCATGGATGTTGCTTGGGTGCAACAAGTTTTGAAGGGATTACTAGATAAGTTTGGTCCTATGGCACAGTCGACGCCAGAAACACAAGTTTTTGGGAAAACATGAAGTTTTTCGACACAAAATTTTGTGGAGAAGTCCCTTTTTTCTTAGTAGCTCGGGACGAGCCACATGTGAGTGTTGAGGGTCTATTGGGCCAGGAGAAGAGAGAGTAAAAGAAGGAAAAATATACAAGGATAAATCAAGCATGCAAGCAAAGAGGAAAAGTGTGCACACGACAAAGGAAGATAAAAGGAAAGCTGCGACGGGGATACCTATGAAGAGGAAGGCAGATCCGAGTCGATGGGAGAGGTAGGTAAAAGAGTTAAAGATGCATAGGCAGAAATCAAGGAAGACAACAAAAGGATGAACCAACGAAAGATGGAAGGATAGCGGTTGCGGCTAGTTATGACCAGAACAGGCAAGCTGAAAGACATTTCTGTGCTAGTTAAAGCCGTGGTTAATGTCTTCCAGGACTTTCACGGCTAGGTATGGGCCGACATTTATGTAACAGATATATTTTTGTAAGTTGTTGAGTCTATAATAACTAAGATGTACTCAGTCGACCCTGCATGGCTTTGTAAATAATATAAATAAAAGGAACCCACTATGTATAAGGGTTATATTCAGCAAGCTAGATTGTTAGAGAGTTAGAAGCAGTAAGGTCGACTCAGAGGAGAGATTGATAGAAGTAGAAGGCTATTGAGCCATAGATCTTGCAGCTGTGTGCGCAGACCTCTAGTAGAGTAGAAGAGTCAATCCAGGCTGTGTGCGGATCAGTAGGAGTAGATACAAGAATAAAAAAGAGAGCATGAGAGCAAGAAGATTGAGTTAGAAAGACATATATTAAGAACAACCTGCAAGTTGTAGGCTGCAAGGTAGTATATCCAATTGTCATTCGAGATGAAGTGCACCTTGGTGGTTTTTCCCAGATGGGTTTCCATGTTATTTCTAGTGTTATATGGATGAATGTTGTTGAATGGTGAATGTTTATGTGGATTTTTTCTTATCTTACATTAGTACAGTTACAGTTATGTTATATGAATGGCACAGTATGAATGTATAAATTCTCAAAAGTATTGCTAAATTGTTGTGTATAAGTTCATGGTTAATCTGCTCAGTATAAATATGAGTCGTGCATTGCCTGTAGAGTACAAGGGGTTGGCTACTGTCGCATAGTGACAGACTCCATCCCATCATTTTTGTTGAGTGCCTTGGTCGTGCGCCAAGGGACTATAATCCCTCTCCAATTGTGAAAACATGGTTTTGGAAGTTACCCATTAAGATATCTCGGGTGAGACTGTGCCTGCTTCGCTGGTGTTGCTGACTGAGCTTGCTCTGTCAGGCTGATGTCTTAGGGTGTCATGTTGGTATTGTGTTGAGTGATTGAACTACGGGTCTAGACAAGAAGTAAATAGAGGCCAACATTCCCCCATATTACTCTAAAGTTTTATATTGTATCTGGACGCGTCAGAGTCGACTATTGGGGTGGTATTAGTTTAGGAGGATGACAAGCTCGAAGAGAATGTTGTTTATTATCTCAGTCGTGCATTAGCTAGTCCAAAACTTAGATACTCCCATGTCGAGAAATTAGAATTAGCATCTATCTATGTCATTCAAAGGCTACGTCACTACATTTTACTAAGGACAACCACAATGGTGACAGTTGTAAATATTTTTCAGTATGTTTTGTCCCGACGCTTAACCGAGGGAAAATTCAACAAGTGGATAGTCATTCTCCAAGAGTTTGACTTGAATTTTCAATCTGCTAAATCTAAAAATTCCTTAGTTTTTGCAGAGCTTATCTCATAATTGCCTATGGAAGAAAATGTAGTGGTGGAGGATGACTCATTCCCATATGAGTATATCTTTCTAATTTCCACCTCTAATCCATGGTACATAGATATCCTTATATATGTACAAACTTTGAAGTTTCTTGCGTCCTTCTCGAGGGAAGAGCAACGTAAATTGCTTTTAAATGCAAAAAAATAACTGATCATAGGTGATACTTTGTATCGAAAAGGGGTAGATTCTATTTTGCGTCGATGCCTCACCCACAAGGAGGCTGAGCGTGTTCTAAATGATTCCCATATCAAAGCATGTGGGGGTCACTTATCTGGGTTAGCAACGACCCATAAGATTTTACGTGCCAGTTATTTCTGGCCCACGATATTCAAAGATTGTGTGGAAGTTGTCAAGTGTTGTCATCTGTGTCATCTCTATATGAGGAGAATGTGGTCATATCCTACTCTATTGTTTCCTGTCATTGTGGTGGGATCCTTCACTAAGAGGGGTGTGGATTACTGATGTGCAATCTAGTTTCTGCTGGAGGCCACAAATACATCATAGTCGTTGTAGACTACTTCACAAAGTGGGTAGAGGCAATGCCTACCTTCAAACCAGACAATGAAACAACAACTTACTTCGTGTTTAACCAAATCATTACTCATTTTGGTATACAAAAGGATATTGTCACTGACCATGGCAGTCACTTTCAGAATAGTATGATGACTGAACTGACTACTAAGCTAGGGTTTAAGCAAGACCATTCATATTCCTTCTACCCGCAAGCGAATGGACAAGCAGATGCAGTTAACAAAACCTTGAAAACCATTCTAAAGCGTACCATTAACACAAGCTAATCAAATTGGCACATTATGCTATATCCTACACTTTGGGCATACTAGACTAATGTCAATACTACTACAGGTTTTTCACCTTTTCAACTCGTTCACAGGGTGGAAGCAGTCACACCGGTCGAATGCGATATTCCATCTCTTAATATGGCTATTCATGTACTTCCTGACACTACAGAACTAGAAGAACGTTTGATTCACTTAGAAAATCTGGATGAACGATGCAGATATGCGTTGACAGCAAACGCGACTCATAAGAATAGGGTAAAGAACCAATATGACAAAGCAGTTAAGCCAAGAGTTTTCTCTGAAGGGGAACTTGTTTCACTCTGGGATCAAGATAAGGAACCCCTAGGGGGTAGGAAAATTCAAGTCTATGTGGTTATGCCCCTACGTCATGTCAAAGGTTTTGAAAAAGGGAGCGTATGACTTAACTGATTTTGATGGAAATAAGTTTCCTGAGCCTAGAAATGGGCTCTACCTGAAGAAATACTACATTTAGGCATGGTGCTTGTTCTTGTATTTTTATTGTATGTATTTTTACGTACAATAGTTAGCTGGTTAATGTTTCTTTATAGTCTGTTGGTTGTTTCATATGTCATCCAAGTGGTTCATAGGTTTTGCGGATGGTGCTAGTCGCCACACTTGTAACCTGGCTTCAACTTCATGGGTTATCTATTCACCCTTAAGATAGATAGTTTCCTCTGGTGGCACTTGCTTAGGTATTGCTACTAATAATGTGGCCGAGTACAGGGAAGTTATTGATTTGTTATGAGATGCTATACTACATGGAATTACCCATCTGGAAGTCATACTTAACTCTCAACTTATGGTTTCCCGACTCAATGGTCATTATTAGGTGTGAAACCCTACTTTTCTACGTCAATTTTTGTGTGTAATATTACTTGAAAGAAAATTTGAATATATTTCATTTAATCACATTTCAAGGAATGAAAATACAATTACTAGAAGAATATTTGCTTCACTTAGAAAATCTGGATGACCGATGCAGATATGCGTTGACAGAAAACGTAACTCATAAGAATAGGGTAAAGAACCAATATGGAAAAGCAGTTTAGCCAAGAGTTTTCTCTGAAGGAGAACTTGTTTTGTTGTGGGTTCAAGATAAGAAACCCCTAGGGGGGCAGTAAAACTCAAGTCTATGTGGTTAGGCCCCTACGTCATGTCAAAGGTTTTGAAAAAGGGAGTGTATGACTTAACTGATTTTGATGGAACTAAGTTTCTTGAGCCTAGAAATGGGCTCTACTTGAAGAAATACTAAGTTTAGGAATGGTGCTTGTTCTTGTATTTTTATTGTATGTATTTTTATGTACAATAGTTAGCTGGTTAGTGTTTCTTTGTAGTCTATTGGTTGTTTCATATGTCAACCGAGTGGTTCATAGGTTTTGAGGATGGCTCTAGTCGCCACACTTGTAACCTGGATTCAGCTTCATGGGTTATCTATTCACCCTTAAGATAGATAGTTTCCTCCGGTGGCGCTTGCTTAGGTCTTGCTAATAATAATGTGGCCGAGTACAGGGAGTTATTGAGTTGTTATGGGATGCTATACTACATGGAATTACCCATCTGGAAGTCATACTTGACTCTCAAATTATGGTTTCCCAACTCAATGATGATTATTAGGTGTGAAACCCTACTTTGTGATGTCAGTTTTGTGTGTAATATTACTTGAAAGAAACTTTGAATATATTTCATTTAATCACATTTCAAGGAATGAAAATACAATTACTAATGCTTATGCAAACTAGATATTATACTGGCACTTAACACACATTTTTTAAAATAAATATAATAGATACATTTGAAACACATGTAAATAACCAGCAACACATATATATATGTAAAATATGTCCATAGATATATAGAGTTTTTGATCCATAGATCCTGTCATAACTATATAAATATACAAAAAGTGGGATCAAAATCCATATGTATGTCTATAGATCTAAGCTTGTTCCTTAGCCTCCTCGGCTGTGGCTGCCTCTTCGGTCTCCCTGTAATGTATAACGACCATGGCTACCATTCTAAGAAGGCATATCCAAGTCATCAAAATCCCTACTACAAACTCCTGCATGACAATCGGGATTCACTCTATCCGCATGGTAGGGACACCTTGGGTTAGCCTGGCTAGCTTCCTCTCGAGAACTCGTAGTATGCTCTGGTCCCCACCCTATATGGGTCACACAAATGTCCTAGGGTGCCCATCAGGGTGTACAGGTCCGACATATGCATTTAAAAACATTTAAAAGGATAAAATTTTTTATACATATGTATATACATAAATTTATGATTAAAACTCATAAAAAAATCAAATAACATAAAAAGATAGAAATACCTATCTCTCCCCATGCCTCCCCTAGCGGGAGGACAAGGTCATTGTCTTCTTGGAATTCCAATCCAGCGTATGGGAATTGATCAAGAGTTGGTACTTTCCTTTCCCACCATAGATTGAAATCATCATCATAAACATGTTGGACTAAACCTCCGCCACGTTGACTCAAGAAACACATCTCCCCATCTAGTGAGTCTAGGATGGTGAGGGGAGGGTGGTGGTAGTGCTACTGCAGGGATGATAGCAGGAACTCTCTGTTGGAAAAAATATGCACTACTTAATTCAACACTTAATTGTCAACCCAGGAAGGAAGCTTGTGAGATGCAAACACAATATGTACAGGATTTGAAGGCTTAAGCTAACTAAATATGTAGACGCGCTAACATGAAACTATATGATTTTATTCTACATGCTTGACTATCATGAGTTGAATGCAAGAATTTAATCTATCTATGAAAGCAGGAAATTAACTAAGAACTTGAAAAGTAACTATAATTTCAAATCTAATCTAATGTTATATTAATCTATTATATAAAAGGAAAGAAACTAATTAATAAGTCTAATGCTATGCTAATCAATTATATGAAATGGAATTGCAACAACTAATCTAGGAAAGCGGTCACTTGGTCCGAAATCAATCTAATGCAGTGAAAGTAAATTTAATTATTCAGAACGAGAAAACAAATTAGCTAAACTATTTCATGAATGCATGAACTATATGCTTATGCAAGGATGAGAATCTACTTAACCATGTGATTAATTATAAAAGCAAATACTGAAATTAATTACAAAAGAAAATATGAAATTAATTACTATGAAACAGGAAATTATGCTACAAATGAAAAGAGCAACTAATCTATCTATTCTATGAGCGAAACTACTCTATACTTTCAAAAGAGCAAACTAACCAACTATCCTACTCTAGTTATCGAACTTATGCAATCGTATAAAGTAGAACGAAACACTAATTTAAGGACCAAGTGCAAACAAATACTTTGTGAGGAATCATAAACTAATGTAAGCAAACTAGTTTAACAAATCCAATCTAATCAACAACTAATCTATCAATTTGAAAAGTAAACTAAGCTATGAGAACTTTCAAGATCTAATGTGAAGGGAAATATGAAAACAATCTAGACGAAACCCTATTCTTAATGCTCAAAATCTATCATGCAAAATTGATTAAATTCATACAAACTAAAGTTGAAGATAAAGAATAATTATAGCACCTATCTAATTAATCCCATATTTAATTAAAAACATCAAACTCAAATAAATATATTCGTAAAAACTTTAAAATACAAGTACTTATGTTATTTAAAACTATACAACAAAACTATGAACTACCAAGATAAAATCTATGATAAACCCAAATTTATAACTTAATCTTAAGAATAAAATAAAACGAAAATAAAATGTATATTATAAATTACAAAACAAAATCTAAAATAGTTAATATAAAAGAAAAGACTACAACTAAAATGAATTAATATGAATTATAACTTAAACTAATGTATACTAACTAAACTAATTTACAAGTCAACCATAAACTAAAAACTAAAAAACAATATAAACTTTACAATACTTTAATTTACATTACTTTACAAAATAAAATAAAAACAAGCATCACAAAGTTACAAAGTTAAAGATGTTATTACATAACATAGTATTAATATATATTAACTAAACTAAACTACAACCTAAAGAAACAAAATAAACCACCAATTGCAAACTAAACATCCTACTATAAATTAATATAAAATAAATAAACTTTAGCATTAAGTCATCCGAATCTTTAGCATTACATCATCCGAATAAGTGTTATGTGCATAAAACTTGACATGGGATTAATGCATAAATGGTTATAAAGCCACATAATTATATATTAAATTACTCGTAAATGAGCATAGAACCTAATTAACTATCTCTGTAAAAACCTCAATATTGACAATTCTAGAAATGACTACAAACTCTGGAAAATTCTATCTAAATTCGAATTAGAGGCTGAAAGACAGATTGGAAAAAAATCTGGACGAATAGTGCGAATGGAAGACTGAGAGATGAACTAAACAAAAATGCAAATGGAAGGTTGTATCAATTCTGAATGCATAAATCACATAAAAACACAGGAAAATTACAGCTTATTAACAACAAAACATCATCACATGAAAACTAAATATATAGACATGAAAATAAAATTACTTATCTGCAAAAACAAAAGATAAATGCTGAATATATACAAATGGAACCTTCGGTTGCTCAGGGGCCCTTCTCAACAATCAGAGGCTAGTCTAAGTCAATGAATTACTTCACAGAAGACTGAAACATGCATACACAGCTGAACATAGAGTTTTATTTAATTTGAACAGAGTTTTTACAAAGTCTATGCGTTGACAACTAGCTACCTCAGCTCTCAGGAAGAGGCTGAAATATATAGCATTGAGAATGGTGAGCAGGTCGACCACCCCTCTCTAAAAATAGAGGGTCTTCAATACCGAGAAACAACTCCATTAAACACATGAACAACTCAGAAAACGACCAACACAGAAAACGCACATTTGGAACAAATTGGCAAAATGCCCCTTCGATAACTCTCAGATGGTTACGATTTGGGTGAAACAAATTCTGGGTTTTGTAGATGGATGGATATTCTCAAAATTCATTTAACTGTTTTGTGAGATATTCTTCCATGTGTACGAAACACAAGGCGCAATATGACAACTTAGCAACATTGACTGCTAAAAATCAGGTAATCTAGAACAAATCGGGAAAATTACCCTTCAATAACTCTTTGTTGGTTGCAAGGTTGGTGAAACAAATTCTAGGTTTTGTAGCTGTATGGACTTTCTTCAAACCCATTTGGCCATTTGGAGAGATCTTCTCCCACATGCACGAAAACTAAGGTGCAATATGGCAGTCAAGAAATATTGTCTGCTAAAATTCTGGGTTTAACACTATTTTGGCAACTCCTGTAACTGCAAATAGTTCCTGAATTAGTGCTGGTTTGTTTATTGGATCTATTGCTGAGTGCTCGATTTAGTTTGTGGCTGAGTTTTATTTACTTTACCACATTATTCTCCCAATCTTGCTCCTTCTCATCCTTATGATACGCAATTCCATTTTCACGACTTGCACATAAAAAAGTGTGTTAGTTATACAAAGAAAAACAAAATATGAAATGGCATGTGATCACAAACCATTTATTTGGAATAATTCATATATAGTTCACTGTGAGGTCTTTTAAACAAGTCCTTTTATGTTTTAGAAGGTATATATATATATATAATACAACATTTTCATCTTAATAACCAACACCATATTCAAAGGAATTAAAATCATATTTCACTTTTGTTTTGATGTGTATTATATGAAATGTGTTTAATTTATATATGAGTGGGTTTGAAAAGTGATTTAAAGTTAAAAATTGCTTTAATATTTAGTACTTTTATTTTCTTATTTAAATTTAAATCAATATTTAAAACCCATTTTTACTTTATGTTTTCAATGTGTACATGCAAGATCAATAAGAACTGGAAGACATAGGTAAGCCAAATTAGTAAAATAACAAGCAATCAAATCTAATTCAGAACTTAGGACCAAAAGAAGGGGCTGAATGGAGTTCCAAAATGTGCACTAAATGCAACAACACATCCAAAATAATGAATTAAGCTTCTTTTACATTTATAAGTTATAATTGATGAAAACATAGTAAAAGATAGACAAATTAAAGATAAATGTATGAGATTTCGGTAAATAGGCTAGGGAATTAATGTAAATAAAGCCATTATAAAAGACAATTTCGAGGCCCAACATACCCCCAGACCAAAGGTATGGCATTTCCTCGTGCCATAAATGAATCGGAAGTGGTCTTTCATTTATTCAAAAAACTCTGTTTGATCATTAATAATTTATAGGAAATCGTTCAGCAAAACGAAGCCATCTTTATTACTACATGAAAACTAGAACTTAGAGAGAAAAGTTACGTTATGAGATGACCAAAATGACTTCATATTAGTTAATATTTATTAATGCATACAATTATGCTAATAGTAATAATTCATGTTTATGAAGACCATATAAATCGAGACTCCCCCCCCCAGACCGAAGGTATGGCACGTCCTCGTGCCATGAATGAATTAAGACTGGGTTAAAATGGAAAATATGAGGGTATAGATAGTATATAAAGCCTATAAAAAACCAGTCATCCCTACTACTTCTCAAAGGTTTATCGATATTCAAGTAATTATGGACAAAGTTTGCATTTCAAGTTCATTAGACTCCTAAGTGTTGTTCAGGATTAAGCACCCTTGTAACCTAGGGTCTGGGGTTACCAACTTACTACTAACCTTGCAGACAATCAACTTTACCAGAGAATGGAAGGGAATAGGAAGAAAGTATTAACTTACCCGATAACCGACGGTTGATCCAAGCTTGATCTTCTCCCGCTCCTCTTCTCTCTAAAGCTTCCAGGGATGCACCTCTTTCACCTGCAAAGAGAAAATCCTTCAAGTAATATCTCATGCATGTATATAATAGAGGTTAGATAAACAATATATCAAACATATAATCAAATACATCCATTAACCACAATACATGAAATAGACTCAACACAAGGTTGGAAGAAAAATTCTCTTTATTAACAATCAGTGAATGAGATAAGAGTACAACCCAGCTTCTGAGACAAGGACTCTTCTAAAACCAAAGGACTCTGAGTTCTACTGCTCTAAGAATTCTAAAGATATACCATGAGCATTACTTTTCTCTCCAATCTTGATTGATTATTACCCACCCTAAGGCCTCTATTGTTAGAATTTTATCATTCAAGCTAGCATTATGTTAGGATATTTAACTGAGAGAATAACAAGTACAACAATCAAACACAAGAGACAATGAACACAATGTTTTTCCTCAAGGAAACCATAAATGGAGAAAACCCCACAACTTCCTTAGAGATAGAATCAACACCAAAGTAAAACCCCAAATTAGTAAGATGATCTCTCGACAACAATAGCCTCTTTCTTTCTAGCCCCAGCAACTTCTTCTCCCTAAGCTATGCGCTACAACTAAGTGTGAGTGAGTGTGTGATAGAGAGGCTCACTCTTTATTTATACTAATTCCTGACTTGACAATAACTCACTAGGTCCGACTTCACTAGGAGAGTCTAATAACCTTAGGGCACTGGAACTACGGGGACTTTAACCCTTGATCAATAGGAGGGTTACCCACAATGACTTGACATGACTTGTTTACATTATAGAAACTCCCGATTGGAACATGATTCAATTACATTACAAACACTTCCCAGAATAAACATCGGGGTACAATACATAAGATATACAAGTGAATACATTCCAAAGTTACAATTACATCAACACTCCCTCTTAACTAGGAAGGTATTCTCTTGACACAATTTATCAACACAAGTCTTCTTCTCTATATCATCTGGATCATCATCGAGTTCTCATCATCTTCAATTCATCTTCAGGTCATCTTCATCTTCAATTCATCTTCATCTGGATCTGGATCATCACTTGATTTGGATCATCATCACTCGATCTGGATCATCTATGCTGTATCAACATCACTAAATCTGGATCATCACTTGATCTAGATCATCACTGCTGGATCATCATCAATGGATCTGGATCATCACTCGATCTGGATCATCATCACTAGATCTGGATCATCATTCAATTTGGATCATCATCACTGTATTTGGATCATCACTCGATCTAGATCATCACTGGGTTAACATCACTGGTGCTATCTCATGATTCTTCTCGTCACAGGAAGTTCTACAGAGCCAACCCTTTTTCATGTTGGATGTAGGCCTAGCCTCCATGTAGGTCTTCTTCAGTGCTTATATCTAACCCTAAGTCAGAATGGCCCACCCAACACTTACATCTGACCTTGACTCATCATAAAGGCACGCCCAGCACTCACATATGACCATGAGAGGAACACATCCACCATCATGTCAGAATGGCCTAGCCCTCACATCTGACCATGGAAGGAACTTAATCGTCTCACCATGTCATAATGGCCCAGCCCTTACATATGACCATGGAAGGAACTTAATCCTCTCACCATGTCAGAATGGCACAGCCCTTACATCTGACCTTGACTCGTTAGAAAGTCTTAGCCCTTACATCTGACCTTGACTCGTCAGAAAGGCTCTCAGTCCTAGACTGAGGATCCCTGGTAATTGACTAGGTGCCTCCATTCAAAGAATGGAAACAACCCTTATATCTGATCAAGTGGGAATGTATCCCTCAATCACATCAGAATGGCCCTTCACTTATATCTGATCATGTGTAGCTACATCCCATAGTCATATCAGAATGGCCCTTAGTCCTAGACTGAGTATTTATGGTAACTGACCAGGTACCTCCATTCAGAGAATGGCAGTAACCCTTATATATGATCATGTAGGAACCAATCCTACAGCCATATTAGAATGGCTCAGCACTCATATCTGACATGGAAGGAACCAATCCTCTCACCATGACAAAATGGCTTAGCCCTTACATCTGACCATGAAAGGAACATACCATGTCAGAATGGCTCATGAACTCATCACTTCCCCTTGGAGGGAACCTCAATATGGAGAACACCAAGCTTCTACCTGAAGTACTCAAACTTCACTCTTGCCAATGGCTTCATCAACACATCAGTTATCTGTTCGTCTGTCACAACATACTGGAGCTTCACTACTCCTCTCTACACCATATCCCTGATATAGTGATACTTGATCTCGATATGCTTCGACTTGTCATGGAACATCGGGTTCTCCAAAAACTTCACACAACTCTAGTTGTCGCAATATATACAAGTAGCATCTAATTGGAGGTCAAATAAATCAGGTAGTAGCTTCCTCAGCCATACTACCTCACAACTAGCTGAACAAGCTGCAACATACTCTACTTCAGTTGTACTCAATGCCACACATGATTGTTTCCTGCTAAACCAAGAGATCACACCTGATCCCATACTGAAGCAAAACCATGAAGTTCTCTTCCTATTGTTGGCACTGCCTGCCCAATCTAAATCAACATAACCCTCTAGGCTAATATTCTGACTTGCCTCATACTTGAGCCCATAATCAACTGTACCCTTCAGGTACCTCAGAATATGCTTTGCAGCAATCAAGTGAACATGTCTCAGATCTATCAAGAACTGGCTCAAGGTGTTCACAGCAAAGAAAATATCAGGTCTCGTGTTCGTCAGGTACATCAAGGACCCAATCTTCTGATGATACATTGTACCATCAACCACTTTTGATAAAGCATCACTCAATAGCTCCAGGTTTGATTCCATAGGTGTGGTTATGTACTTGCAGTCCATCATCCCGAATATCTTCAAGATCTCTATTGTATATTTCCCTTGCCCCAGGGAAATTCCATCTGCATGCCGCCACACCTCCATGCCTAGAAAATAATGCATCATACCCAATTCCTTCATTTCGAACTCAGCAGCAAGCTTCTTCTTCATATCAGCAATAAACCCATCCATACCTATTACAAACAGATCATCTACATGCAGTAGGAGCATCACTAGGTTGCCATCTTCAACCTTGTATCAAAAGGTTGGAATCTGCTTTACTCTTGGTAAAGCCCAAACTGGATAGAAAGCTGTCAATTCTGTCGTACCATGTCCTGGGTGCCTGTTTCAAATTATACAGGGCTTTCTTCAATCTACACACATGAGACTCCCTATCATGTGTCTCAAAACCGAGTGGCTGCTCCACATATACTTTCTCTTCCACTACACCATTCAAGAAAGTAATCTTGACATCCATTTGGTGTATCTTCCATTTCATTACTACATATAGAGCAAGTACTAATCTGATGGAAATGTATCTGGATACAAGTGCAAAAGTTTCTTCATAATCTATTCCTTCTTTCTGGGAGAAGCCACGAGCCACAAATCTTGCTTTATATTTTTCTATGATGTCGTCTGCAGCATGCTTGATCTTATAGATCCATTTGGAAGTTACAACCGACTTCCCTTTTGGTCTTGGGAAAACATCCCAAACATCATTCTTCATGATCTATTGATACTCTTCAATCATAGCATCCTTCCATTCTTTCCTTTCTACCGCTTATTCATAGTTGGAAGGTTCTTTATCGATGAAATCACATAATAATGCTACATACCCGGAGCAGGACCCGGTCCTCTTTTTTTCTCTATGATTCTCTTTTGGAGCCCCATATCTTTCTGCACCTTGGATAGCATCTCGTACCCAAGTAGGTTTCCTCTTATGAGGATTCTTCTCCTGAGGTGGATCTACATGTTCTTGAGGTTCTTCAAATTCTCGATCTTCTTCTCGAATTTCTTTGTTCATGGTTGTGTCATGAATTCTGGGTGCTTCTGTTTCTTCAAGTTCTTCAGCAGGCCTCTTTCTGGATTTGTTGTAAGTTGAGTCTTTGTCAAATGTTACATCCCTGCTGATGTCGATCTTGTTGAAAGCTGGGAAGTATATTTTGTAAGCCTTCGAGCTTTCAGAATAATATACCCTTCTTTCCTGAAGGATCTAACTTTGTCCTCTTTTCTTTTGGACTGTGTATGTACACTGGACAACCGAATATTCTGAGATGACTGAATTTTGGTTTCTTGCTGGAAAAGACTTCTTTAGGTGTCTTGTTCTCAAGTACTCTGTGTGGAGTATGGTTATGTGCATACACCATTTTTCTGGCAGCTTCTTCCCAAAGATGCATGGGAATATCTTGATCATGAAGCATAGCCCTTGTAGCTTCCATGATCGTTCTATTCTTCCTTTCTGCAACTCCATTGTGTTGTGGATTATATGGAGTGGTTAACTCCCTCTTAATCCCTGAATCTTTGCATAACTCTTTGAATTCATTTGATGTGAATTCCCTGCCATTATCTAATCAAAAAATCTAGATCTTATTTTCAGTGTGGTTCTCAATCAAGGCTTTGAATTCCTTGAACTTGCTGAATACTTCATCTTTGTTCTTCATGAAGTAAATCCAAGCTTCCTAGAAAAGTCATCAATAAAAGAAACATAGTATACATACCCGCTTAATGAACTTGATGACATTGGAGTGAATGATTTCCAAGATTCCTTTTGCCTTGCTCTCGCTACTTGGAAATGTCTTCTTTGTATTCTTTCCTTTTGCACATCCTTTGCAGACTCCATCATGTTTTTCCTGAATTTCTAGAATACTTTCAACAACTTTGCTTGCAAGTGGTAGTGCTCTGTAGTGCACATGTGCAAGCCTTCTATGCCAAAGTTCATTTGGCTCTGCTATGTCATGGACCAAAGCTTGTTCTAAATGGCCCTTCAATTTTTATAGGCCTCCCTCTTGTTCCCCATTCACTACTGCATCATCAAAAGTCTTTCCCTTTGGCCACATGAGAACTTGGCCATCTATAAATGCAACCCTCATGCCTTTTGCATCTAATGCAGATATGGAGAGAAGGTTCTTCTTAAGTCCTGGTACAAACAATACATCCTTCATCTTCATAGACTTTACAGAGTCTAGTTTATAGGAGGATTCCCCACTACCTTTTATTGGATACTGGTAGTCATATCCGAGTTTCACCTTGTGGGGTGATTCATGTTCTGATAGTCTTACAAAAGACTCTTTGAATCCTATCATATGTTTGGAAGACCCACTGTCTATAAGCCAATCATTGCTTCCATGTGTGATGTTTCTCATGAGAGCGAAAATCAAAACATATTCTTCATCACTTGGAAAATCATCACTTTCTTGCTTGTTTCTCTTTGTGGAAGGTTCATCATCTTCTGCAGCATGAGCATGATGTCTTCTCTTGTTTTTTCTTCTTCTTGTGAGTTCTTTTGTTTCTAGGACAATACTTGGCATAGTGTCCTATTCCATCACAAGTATAACATCTGAGTTGAGTTTTGTTGTAGGAAGAGTGCTTACCTTTAGAGTGATGATGATGATGATGGTCCCTTCTATTTTTCTTGGATTGAACTGTGAGAGCTTGATCTTCACTTCCAATCTTTTCTTCTCAGGATGCTATCCGAGCTTCTTCTTCTAAGCATTCTTCCCATAGTCTGGTGAACTTGATTAGCTTATTTTGGGCATAGATCCCTTGACTGAAAGAGTCCCATGTACTAGGGAGACCATTCAAGGTGATCATTACAATCTCTGCATTCTCCACTTCTTCATCCACTGCTTCAAGTTGTTCTTTGATCTGGGAGACCATTGTGAAGTAAGACTGTATGGTCTTCACATTCTGAATCTTCATATTCTTCAACTGGTTCCTCAAAGTCATGTTCCGGTTTATGTTCTTTCCTTCAAACAGTTTGGTTAAGGCATCAAACATAGCTTTAGGTGTCTTTAGGGAGGAAACCTATGGTATGAGGTGATCCTTGATTGAATTAGAAATAATCCTCTTAGCCATAGCCAAATTCTTCTTATGTAAGGCCTTAGCCTCATCTCCCTCTGGAATTGGAACCTCCTCATTGATGTAGGAGTCCAACTCATTTTCTTCCAGGACCAGGGAGATCCTATACTTTCAAGCTCGGAAGTTATCAGCTCCCTCAAGCTTTTCATCAAACTTGGTATGATGAGACATCTTAACTGAGAACCTCAAATGGAAATACAAAAGATTTAGATCTTACCAGGTCAAGATGTCGGAACTGGATCTGAAGCTGAATTTATGCAGTGCTGGTTCACGAGCATATTAGGGTTTGACTTTCCTAGAGTTCTGTCCAACCAAATGATTTGATCTTGATCTCTAAACTTTGATTTTGACAAGGAGATAAATCCAGGCCTGGGCTCACTCAAAAATTCCACTTCTGTGGAAAGCCCTAATTTTCGGCAGTAGTGTCGAGTCAAAAACTAAAAATGCTTAGAATTAGATTCTGCTTCGACAGAAAGATGTGCCCTAGTGGGAAGAGTTATTCCAACCTTATTTTGCTGAAAATATGTGGAGAGAGATCCAAAAAGTAGGAATCCCTAGTTTCTGTAGTTGCATAGTGTCTTATTCTCAGGTTAGCTCTGATACCATATTAGAATTTTATCATTCAAGCTAGCATTATGTTAGGATCTTTAACTAAGAGAATAACAAGTACAACAATCAAACACAAGAGAAAATGAACACAATGTTTTTCCTCGAGGAAACCATAAATGGAGAAAACCCCGCAACTTCCTTAGAGATTGAATCAACACCAAAGTAAAACCCCAAAATAGTAAGATTTTCTCCCGATAGCAGTAACCTCTTTCTTTCTAGCCCCAACAAATTCTTCTCCCTCAGCTATGCGCTACAATTGAGTGTGAGTGAGTGAGTGATAAATAGAGAGGCTCACTCTCTATTTACACTAATTCCCAACTTGACAATAACTCACTAGGAGAGTCTAATAACCCTAGGGCACCGGAACTGCGAGGACTTTAACCCTTGATCAATAGGAGGGTTACCCACAATGACTTGACATGACTTGTTTACATTATAGAAACTCTCGATCAGAACATCGAGTCATGACATGACTCAATTACATTACAAACACTTCCTGGAATAAACATCAGGGTACGATACATAAGATATACAAGTGAATACATTCTGAAGTTACAATTACATCAACATCTATTTATATTTTGGGAAATAGAGTAGTTTCGAAGGCTGGGGTGGTTGAAACAGTTGGGATAGTTACATATTAGGGCCCAACTAATCTCAAATAATCATGTTTTATATTTTTTAAATCCAAACTAAGATGTATGCAACTATTGATATAGGCAACCAGCGTATGACACGCGAGTTTCTCGAAGGAAACCCGCGTATGCTGGTGTACGCAGGTTGCAATGCAGATAGTCGCATACAGTACGCGAGTTGCAATGAAGACAGTCGCATACACAACTCAACACTTAGAAAAATATATAGCAAGATGGTTTAAGAGGTAAATGCATCCCAAGTCATGCCCATCTATAGTGCTTTGACAAACTTCAATCCTAGTTTGTTCTTTTGTGTACTAACATAAAGAATGTCGGCACTCGGACGGAGAAGTGCCATTTGGGTTGATAATAGATGCCCCCTAATGTGTGAGGTAAGAGGGAAGCGATGGTTGCAATACATTATAATCATTATCTTGGAGAACTCAAAGGTCCAATGGAGCAGAGGAAGTATCTGAAACAAATACATAGTAATGTCATATACAAAGTCATATCTGAGGATTCCATGTTCAATATACTGGAATACTAGCTCCGTTACAATATTTGAGTACATCATATGATAAGGGTTCAAGATCATGTATATTACAAAGGTGGATCGAAGCCATAATATACAATAATGATGAGTATTCAAAGATCTGGAAACTATGTAAGTGAACACAACATAATATTGCGCAACTTAGGCCATAGATATGAACCTAAGGTCTTCGTAAAAAATCCAAAAATAACCAGTACAATCCAGGCCATGTGAATAGATGTGTTGAAGTTGAACATGGATAGGATTCAACAGATTGTCAACCAATAGGTGATAATTGACAACTAAAGCAAAGGAATTCACCAATAATGAAAGTGAATCCTAAGGTACTATTGTCAAAAAATATAGGTCTTCGTCTTCAGGAAGTGTTGATGAGGAACCATACTATGATAAGGAAGGAAATAGATCCTTCAAAGGATCACAAGAGTGACTAGGAACTGGATAAAGTAAGGGATACACAAGTAATATTAGATAGAACAATGATGGGATCAGGATATAGATCAGATGCAGGGATAAATCCTTGAACAGTGAGCATGACACAGAGATGACCCAAGGAAGCTTTTAACTTTGCAGATAATACAACTAGACTTATCTGTCATGTAGGATACATGATCAGATTCCCCAGGTATAACAGACCAGAGAAGAAGTAAGAAACTCGAAGTGATAGCTGAACTGAAAGTGAACATTGAGACATGAGTATCGAAAAGTACAAAGAGTGCTATGTTCAAGGAAGACATGCTGCCACCGACTGAGAATCAAAAGAAAACTTCTTCCTTATCTTTCTTGTTAAATTTTAACGAGTCCAGGAAAGTCAACTCAAGTCTCTCTTCATTTTTTACAAGCTTGAAGAGAAGAGGGAATAATGCTTGATAATGTCACTGATTTGTGGATTTTATGAGCCCGAACTAGTACATGCTCACTTGGTTTTTTCATATTTAGAGAGTCTGAAAACTCATAAGAAGATTCCAGGGGTGTCCTTTTTCATCCAATTTAGTCTCCTGAGGTCAGAAAAGTACAAAACATTCCACAAAAGAACTCTCTTAACTACCATAGAAGAAAAGGTGAAACTTTTTCATACTTAGTTAGGGAAGTCTGAAAAAGGTTAAATTACCACCTACCCAATGCTCCTTCGATAGCATCATATAGCTTGAGTTTTACGAGTGTGAAGGAAATCAAGATCACTCAGAAAGATCCATTTGAGTACGAGGAATGGGGCTTACAACAATAAACTCGATGTTGTGTTCTTGGTATTTAACGAGCATGACAAAGACATAAAGTACACTTGAAATATTTTTCATGTTTAGGTCCAGAGCATGAAAAAGAGAAAACTAAGCTCATATTGGGTGTTCCTTTTCCGTAAATTTAGTCCCTCAGGTCCGGAAAAGTGATAAACCTATACCTGATAATACTCTTCTCAATTCCGTAGAAAAGAGAGTGATTCTTTCTCATATTATTCCACATGGTCCAAGAAAGAGATAACCTACCACCAATGTGGATGCCCATTCACATATTCTTAACAATCCTGAATGGACAAGTTTACTCGACAGTTAATTCTATTTTGAGGAGTTAGACCTAGGCCTAAAGAAACTCCATAAGGGTGGGGAGTTTTATAAAATGATAGCTTATAAAAAGAGACCAAAATGAGGCTCAATTTGGCGTGAAAAATATCTACGAAGACTCCCCTGAATCTATGACAAATGCAGCATGAGTATCAAAAGACAATAAGTGGGTTCTGATCAAGGATACTCATGTGAGAAAATCCCTATCCACGAAAGAACAATGGCATAGATGAGGTACTAATGGTTAAAATACCATATTCCGTGGTCAAAGTGGTAATTTTAGGGTTAAGGCGGATTAGGTGTGAATGCAAAAATGCATGTCAATGACCGAAATCCTATCCTATATGAGCGAAAAATAACTTCAAACGACCTTAGACCTGTTACATTGAAGAAAAAGACATGGTATTAGTTTTATTTTTATAAAAATATGAACTATACGTAAAAACCCTCTTTTGAAATAATATTTCTATAAATAGTTCAAAATAGAAATAAAAAACTCACCATTTGAATTTTTACCCAAAATAGACAAGTTTTACATCTTCCTTTAATTGCTCGTTGTGGACAACTCGGTGGACAATTCTCAAAACCACAAGTGCCAGGTAAAACTACTCTCCATGCTCTTTCATTTGATCCAAGCAAATTTCATTTTTTGTCAAAAATTTGATGTTTTTAACCATCCTCAAAGCAGCCACGATGTGTACGCGAGTATGGTATATTAACAGTCACGTACACGTGTTCTGTACGCGGGTTTCCTGAAAGCAAGTCACGTACATTACATGACTTTTCCAAAGGACAGTCGTGTACACTACGCGAGGTATGGAAAATCTATGTAGGGCCAAAAATCAAAGTTTTTCTATGAATTTAATGTTTGATCTTTGGCTTATTATCAGATTGAAACATGGTGTTGGAGTGGAGGGAGAGGGAGCATGAAGACTGTTGGGCTATAGGGAAAACCCGGGTTTTATACCATTATCTTCACACCAACAAAAAGACCCATAGTGTTGGCCCTTTCGGCAACAACCTGCGAACAGGTTGCAGTCTCACCCGAAACAGCTATGGGGTGCTGCAGAATCAGGTTTCTGCAAGAAGAAGAGGGATATTAATGTACCTTTATCCTTAACAACAATTATTCATACAAAATAGAGCTTTGAAATTTACTTAAATAACTTCGCAGTTAGATAAAAGACATTTCTTGCTTAACCCTTAACTGGGAATTCATAGCGAAGTTAATATTTAACAGTTATCTTACTTTAGCATTCACCTACTTATCAAAAGCATAAAAACATAACAGAAACAACACAAAAGAGCCACCACAACACAAGATATAACGTGGTTCACCCCCAGTGTAGGGGCTACATCCACAGAACTACGCTTTTATTCAACTTTTTACAAAACAACAGTTTTGATCTGCGCACTCAGTTGCAGATCTGTCCTTCAAGTCTAACTGCGCACTTAGCTGCAGTTCCTTTCTTATAAACTCTAGGCTGCGCACTTAGCTGCATTTCCTTTCTTACAACCCTATGCTGCGCACTTAGCTGCAGTTCCTTTCCTTACAAAAACCCTCTGCGCACACAGCCGCAGAGATCATCCACGCACACAGCTGGGACTTGACCTTAAAACCCAAAAATAGATCTAACTTTTTCACATCATATGATCCTCATCTCATTAGATAATCTTGACATATTTACATGAGTGCCTATTTATACAAGTGCACTATTACAAAATCATGGGCTTACACCCGAAAATTATGGACAATTACAAAAAGAGGGCTTTGACTCAACCCCGACACCCCTAAGACTATTTTGAAATGCAACTACACTTACAAGCTTCCACAAAAACCACGGAGTTACCAAAATTAATGACCGTTAAGGTGCGCGCCCCAACAGGCCCCTAAGACTCACTAGTGTCCCGTCCCGAGACACTTTGCTGCTTATCTATGGGAGAATCTTGTTGGCGACGATAGTGGACTGCTTGTTGAGGCTGCGCATGATATCTTCGGCTGCTTGCTCCTTCTTTATGATCTCCTTTCACACTCTGTCGGCTCTATATCCGTCTGCATCTCTGTAACCATCATCTTTAATTCTCCTGCCCTTTTGCTCCCTGATATGCCTGTCATCGTCGTCGTCCCTTCTGTTACTTCTACCATGGCCGCATCTTGCTTGATCCTTCATCCTTTCATCCTTAGTAGAATACCTATGTTCCCTATGACCGTCTCTCGTCCTGTTGTATTCCTTCATAATATTTATGATGGTTATGGGAATCATTGGGCCTTCTAAATCTATCAACGACCCCATCCCTCGAACTTCCTGTCGTTCATGTCCTATCGAACATTTGACCATCCACAACTTTGGGTCCTTAACAGATGGTACCCCTAGGATTGCATGTCAATGTACTTTTGCATAGGACAAACAGCTGCCTCCATTCTGCTGAGCCAGGAGGATACATCTCGGGATCCTCTTGAGTCTTTCCTGAGGGCTTGTGCCATTCTTCGTTCCGTTTAGAGCGAACTTCTGCCTTAAATTTATTCCTGGTTGAACATGTCTACATAGGTGGATGAAAAACTGGGGGAGTTTCTTCATGAGGTGCAGATGCAGGTGGATTGCTCATAAGGCTATACAGACCTCTCTCCTTGAACTCTCGTAACAGTTCCTGGACTTCGCAATCATTCGACATGGTCTTAACTGCAAACTCAAGGAAATAATGCAAAATGCGTCGAGCTGGGTGTCTTCTTAAAGAATCCAATGATCAAATCTTTCATCATTATGCATCTGTGATACCAAATCTGATCGAGATCTTGTCCAAGTGGCGGTAGATTTCCCAAAATCTCATCATAACAGGCAGTTAAAGCAGTACACGTGTCGGCACCGCCAAATCTAATTTTTCCCAACGGTCACATTTTAAGCTGCGACACACCTTTCTTCTTCGGCATAACTACTAACTTCAACTCCACCACAATAAGGACCTTCGACACAATATTGACCATCAACCCATCCTGACACACTCTCACAGAACTTCGACCTTCAAACTTCGATAGCCTTCGACACTTCACAGATTTGAGAACAACTTCATTATAGTCTAGTACCCACTTTCAACTATTCTTGGTACTTAGACTCTCCTTCTTGCTGTTATTTATGATTACGGGGTCCAGGATTGTCCCTGTACTTCTTTAATCTACTTCCATTCACCATGGAAGGTAAAATTTCTCCATTCAATTTAGTTAACTGGACTGCACCACCATCGGTAACTTCCTGAACTACGTATGGTCCTTTCCAATGTGTCTTGAACTTACCTGGGAACTTCATGAATTTACTATCGTACAAGAGCACAAGATCACCAATCTGAAATTGATTCTTCTTAATGTGTCTATCATGCCATGCTTTTTCTCTAGCTTTCTGTACTTGCTGCTAGAAACCTGCAATGAATCTGTCTTCTTTGAGTTCTAGTATCTTTGCCATCCTTTCATTCAACATAGTTGGGTCATCCATCTCTATGAAGGCAGATATTCTGAGGCTAGGAACAATGTACTCCATGGGAATAACTGCTTCCTGTCCATATACCAGCCTAAAAGGTGTGTGGCATGTTAACTTCTTACAAGTGGTTCTATAAGCCCATAATACTGCTGGAATTCTAAGATCCCAATCATTTCTGTTAACATTGCAAACCTTTGTCAGAGCATGCTCAAGAATCTTGTTAAAGGCTTCGACAGTTCCATTTGCTTGAGGGTGAGGCAGTACTCTTCTGATGATATACCTGAAATTATTCAGTCAATGCTTCAATAGTCTTATTTAGAAAGTGTGCTCCTTGATCACTCATAAGAATTCTAGGACACCCAAACCTTGACAAGATATTATTGAAGATGAACTTTGCAGCTGTAGCAGCGCTACAGTTCTTGACTGGTTGAGCTTCAGCCCAACAAGTAAGGTAGCCAGTTGCTGTAATAATATATCTTGCTCCATATTTATTTGCAGGGGGATTGATAGGTCCAACAAAATCAATATCCCACTTTTCAAATGCTTGTAGAGTTACCTATGGAACCAGAGGCATCTCATCCCTTCTAAATGGTTTGCCTATCCTCTGGCAGATATCGCAGTTGTGGCAATACTCTCTTGCATCCTTATGAATCGTAGGCCACCACAATCCAACTGTCAGGATCTTCTGAGCTGTAGCTTTTCCTGCATAATGACCTCCTGTTGCTCCAGAATGTGCTTCAGCCAAAATCAATGGCTTTTCATGCTCTAGGACACATCTGCGCAATATTTCATCTAGTCCCATCTTATATAGCTGGCCTGCTATTAAAGTAAAGTCGGCTGCTCTAACTACCAACTGCTTCTTCTGCTGTGTTTTCATCTCAGCAGGTGCAAACCCTGTAGATAAGTACTGAACACTATCCTGAAAATAGTCATCAACCATCTGAATGGCAAACAATTGGGCATCAGGAAGACCTTCGTCCAAACTAGTGGGTTCTTCTCCTGACTCGAGCCTCGACAAGTGGTTAGGCCCTAGGTTAAGTCTTCCAGGATTAACTATGATCTCAAAGTCATATTCCTGAAATAGAATCAGCCATCTGCATATCCTTCCACCTAACACAGGCTTGTTAACCAAATACTTCAAAGCAGAATGGTCAGTGAACATCTTAAAATGAGATCCTAACAGATAATGTCGAAATTTCTGCAAGGCATAAACCATGGCTAGACCTTCTCGTTCTATTGTAGTATAATTCTTTTCTGCTGTGGACATATTTATTCTTGCAAAAGCAATAGGATGATCAACATTACCTTCACCTGACTGAGCCATTACTATACCCAAAGCAATGGAGGATGCATCAACATGTACATGAAACTCCTTGTTCCAGTCAGGGAATACTAAAATAGGGGAAGTTACCATCTTTTCTTTCAAAATATCCAAGCTTTCCTGACACTCAGGTGTCCATTCAAACTTAATATCTTTCTTCAATTTCTTTTCCATAGGGGTTATAATCTAAGCATATCCTTTGATGAATTTCCTGTAATATCCAGTATGACCAAGTGTAGTGCGAAGTTGCTTAACAGACTTCGAAGGTGGCAAGTTCACAATAATGGCTATCTTCGCAGGATCCACCATCAATCCTTGTTTGCACACAATGTGACCTAGCAGAATTCCAAAAGGTGCACAAAAGATACACTTCTTCAGGTTCAATGAAATCTGATGATGTCTACACTTGTCCAGCATAAGTCTTAAACTGGCTATATGATCTCTTAGTAACCCAAAGATAGTCCAATCATCAAAGTAAACTTCTAAGAATTTATGTATAAATTCCTTAAATGCAGATATGACTACTCTGGAAAACATAGCAGGTGCATTCTTCAATCCAAAGGGTATAACTGTATACTAGAAAGATCCCATTTTTGTAGCATAGGTTGTTTTATGTCGATCCTCTGGAGCAATTCTGATCTGATGGTAACCTGAAAATCCATCAGTGAAGGAATACACTTCTTGACTTTCGACATTGTCTAAAACTTCATCTGTAAAGGGAGTAGGAAAAGGATCATGTAAACAGGCATCATTCAGCTTCCTCAAATCAACACAGATTCTGATTTCTCCCTTGGTCTTATTTTCTTGTACCACCATAGGGCTGACCCATTCGGACTCTTCAACAAGTTCAATAATTCCTGCAGCGAGCATCTTATCTAGCTCCATCCTGAATTTTTCTTTATACTTGGGGTTCAGCCTATAAGGGTGTTGTTTTATAGGCTTCGCATCAGGTTTCAAAGGGATTTTTATCACTCCTATATCACCAAGGATACCTTTCATTTCTGAGAACTTCATCAGAAATAAGTCCTGATACTCATGGAGAAGTTGGGTCACTTTGCTCACCATTTCGTCGTCCCAATAATCTCCAATGGTAGCATACTTAGGCATTTCTTTTGATCCAATAATTACTTGCCTTGTATTAAAGGGCTGAGTTACTTCAGGTGCTTCGACTGCTGGTCCATGTACTTCGCAGTGTCCCTCTGACTCAGGAATGTTAATATTGCACGGGTCATCATCCTCGTCAATTGCGAGGTTATAACATTCTACTGCATTAGCTTCTTGTTCCTTCTAATTAGGTTGGTACTCTGTTATTTCTTTATCATTAAACACCTTAGTATGGATCAACCTAATAGTTGCGTCCAAAGTAGGACAAACCTCATTAATAGAAAAGTTCAGCACAAAACTATCAACAAGACTATCCCAACTTACAATACCATGGCGAAGCTCCACCTCTGCATACCAGTTCTTTGCTACAGGTTCCAGAGTGTGTATAAACCTATGTACCCATTCTTCACAAGGTACATGCTTCCATGCTTCATAACATTGCTCCAAATGTTCCTGAGGGCTAGTCTTACCATTAAATTTGCTTCGCACCTCCTGAGGTTGATCCATGAATCTCAGGCAAAGGGACTTTTGACAAGCTTCCCAACTATGAATGTACTTTTTATGAACATTCCACCATCTAGAAGCTGTGGCTCTAAATACTAAATCTAGAGTCTCCATTTTCTATGAATTTGGTACCTACTCTGAAAATTGCAAAAAAAATCTTCGGGAGCGGTCAAGCCATCAAATATAGGTAAGACTCTTGTCTGTGAGCCAAGCCATCTAAGAGACTTGGTAATTCTTGCACATCGATGTCCATGTAGTTCATAAAGTCTATTATGCCAATTCTCTAGGCCTTCATCTGAATCAATCATGCAAGAACTCTCACACTTCCAATCCATTATACCTTCAGGAGTAGGGTTAACATAGTCTTCTTCTTTAGCTGTGATGTTGTAGATACGATCCAAAACATCCTGATCTTCATCTTTTACTGGCTCTGTGTACCTTTCTCCTTGAGAAGGGTCCAAGGGTACTATGACTCTCAAGCATTTTCCTTGAAAATTCATTTGTCTGTTCTTAAGGTTGATTACTGCAGAATTCTCCATTGCCCATTCAATTCCTAGCAAGGCTGGATAGGGGTTGCTATTATCAATTATTTCAATGACTTCAAAATCTGCTAAGGTACTGACTCCATCAATGTCTACTGGGACACTAGGGAATCTTCCTAGGGGCACAATCTTTTTCTGATTGGCTAATCTCAACTGTATAGGGGACCATTCAAGGGTAGGTTTTCCCATTTGTTCCCATGTCTGCTTATTTAGGACATTTACTTCTGATCCCAGGTCTAAAATGATATCAGACATGTCATACTCTCCTATCTAAGCATGCAATCTCATTTCTCTTCCAGTTCTTCTAACTCTATTAACAATTTTTTCTTTACCAGAGCTTCGCTGAGGTTTGCAAGAAGCAATAACTTTCTGCAACTCATTTAAAGCATTCTGATTTCTTAGGAGCTTCATACAACTCTGTAAAAATGATGACAGTGTACTTACTTTATCCGTCAAAGCTTCTTGAGACTGTTCCTGCTGTTGATGCTGTTTCGCAGGTGCTACTGATGTGATCAGATCAGCAAAGTCTTTTTTGGCTTCCATAAATGTTTCTTTTTCTCTTTCAACATCAAATGCTAGGATTTTCTTTGGGGTCTTACAAACCCAAGCCTCGTCAGGTTGTTTCTCCTTATTCTGCACTTGCGTCGTAGCTCCACTCCTTGTAACAACGTTAATGGCTAGGACAGGTCTTTGCTCTACAGTAATCATCTGATTATTCTGAGTAGGAGCGCCATTTCTTTCTTGTATTTTAGCTATCAACTGTGGGCATTGCTCAATGACATGATCTACCGCTCTGCAATATCGACATGTCGTAGTTGGGTTCTGACAGTCTCTAGTTAGATGTCTAGCCTGGTTGCAATTATAGCAAATAACATGGCCTCAACCTCCTCCAGGCATACCACCACGACCACGACCTCTGAAACTACCTCGACCACCGTGGTAACCATATCCATCATTTCCTTATGCATCATTTTGTACCCTATAAGCATCATAGGTTCGCTCTCTCATAAGGTCAAAGCTGCGACACTCATCTTCGTTGTGTCCTACTGACTTACAAAACTTGCAATAGGGATTCTTAGGTACTTGAACATATCTTTGTAGCAGATAGCAGTCTTCGGGCCGATGCTGGCCAGTTGTTCTACAAATCTCACAATATAGAACATTAGGGTTAAATGGGTTTGGCGCACCAGTATTCAGGTAATTTCTTAGCGCAGGACATTGTTCCTTGTCATGACCTTCTATCCTAATCGTGTACACCAAACCTCTTCGTGAATAGATTTCCCCTTCTTCATGTCATGAAGTTCCAAAGCCATTTCTACCAACTACGCTTGTATTTGGGCTATGCCTAAATTATCTTCGACAGGGGCTTTCTCCAGTTTCATGGCAATCTCCAAAGCCTCTTGCTGATCAGCAGCCATCTACTGCATAATTGGAGTCCTGATATGAGGTAACAGGGCTGCAATGAACCATTCTTTACACTGCGCTAGTCCAATAGTGAAACTAACTTGATCTAGCAGAACTTTGAACCTCTGATCAACGTCCCAAACTGATTCACCTCACCTCTGCTGAATCTCTTTCAGTTCAGTTATACACTGTGACTCTGATTTAGGCTTCTTAAACTCTTTGATCATTGCTGCTTTAATATCAGCCAAGACATGGTTCTAAGTACTGGAAAATTTCATGAACTAGGTTAAATCTCGACCTCTAAAAGGAGTGACCAGTTGTGCTCTCCTTATATCTTGATCCATAATGTTCTTAGCAGTCCAAATAGCTTCACATAAGAACCAAAACTGTTCTGGATCCTCTGATCCAGTTTCTTTGAAGATTGGTAGTTTGATACAATCTGTCATATGGGCCATAGTAGACCGATGGGGGGGAGAACTTACTGGGGTATACTGACCTGCGACAGGAATACTCGGGCTAGGGTTACTTTCAGACTGCGATGGGTTCTCAGGGGTAACAGATCTGGGATACGGAGTTATAGGAGGGTTTCTAACAAAAGGGGTTTCTTCATATTCACGGTCTTCTGGACTTAATGGCGTATACTCGGTATTCTGGCCTAGGGTATAGGATTCTAGGTTTCTCTTGTATCTTTTACCGCTTTGCAGCAAACCACTTTGCTCATCAAAGTTACTTTCACTTCCAAACATAGGTTAGTAAAAATAAATCTAGCAATTTGATTCTATAAGCAAGATGCCCTTCTCAGCCAATAGCATTTTAATTTGCAGACTAAATGAAGTTAGGTACTTACCCATTGGTCCTTTGAAAAATTGTCTTTCAGCTTCACTAAAAGAGGTACTTGTGTTGATGGCAAACTCTGTCACAAATTCTTCAAGGGTTCGCGTTGTCCAGAAATCAACAGCTCATGATATCGCATTGTTCACTCTTTTCAATATGTTAATTCTTGCGGGGGTCCAGTCAGGAAACTGATCTTCCTTGAAGTTGGTCTTTCTTTATGTCAACCTTTGCAAGAAGTCGTCTGAGCTACGACGAGGATCCTTATTTTCTTGTTCAACAAATTTCTGATAGGTAGCTTCAACCCAATCACCGATTTATTTTACTGAGGGCCACCAAAACAAAGCCCTTCAGGTACGACGTAGATCCCTCTTAAAGCAGATACTGAGTTCAACCGGCAATGGAACCAATTTGTTGGGCTATAGGGCAGACCCGGGTTTTATACCATTATCTTCACACCAACAAAAAGACCCACAGTGTTGGCCCTTTCGGCAACAACCTACGAACAGGTTGCAGTCTCACCTGAAACAGCTATGGGGTGCCGCAGAATCAGGTTTCTGCAAGCAGAAGAGGGATATTACTATACCTTTAGCCTTAACAACAATTATTCATACAAAATAGAGCTTCGAAATTTACTTAAATAACTTCGCAGTTAGATAAAAGACGTTTCTTGCTTAACCCTTAACTGGGAATTCACAACGAAGTTAATATTTAACAGTTATCTTACTTTAGCATTCACCTACTTATCAAAAGCATAAAAACATAACAAAAACAACACAAAAGAGCCACAACAACACAAGATATAACATGGTTCATCCCCAGTGTAGGGGCTACGTCCACAGAACTGCGCTTTTATTCAACTTTTTACAAAACAACAGTTCTGATCTGTGCACTCAGCTGCAGATCCGTCCTTCAAGTCTAACTGCGCACTTAGCTGCAGTTCCTTTCTTACAAACTCTAGGTTGTGCACTTAGCTGCAGTTCATTTCTTACAACCCTAAGCTATGCACTTAGCTGCAGTTCCTTTCCTTACAAAAATACTCTGCGCACACAGCTGCAGAGGTCGTCCACGCACACAGCTGGGACTTGACCTTAAAACCCAAAAATATATCTAACTTCTTCGCATCATATGATCCTCATCTCATTAGATAATCTTGACATCTTTACATGAGTGCTTATTTATACAAGTGCACTATTACAAAATGATGGGCTTACACCCGAAAATTATGGACAATTACAAAAAGAGGGCTTTGACTCAACCCCGACACCCCTAAGACTATTTTGACACGCAACTCCACTTACAAGCTTCCACAAAAACCACGGAGTTACCAAAATTAATGACCGTTAAGGCGTGCGACCCAACAAAGACATGAACCAAGAAGCTCTATAAAATGCTCCCATGGTAAATGATTTGCGGCAAAGTGGGTTGCTAAAATTCTTCTGTACCTCACCTATGCAATCCAATGTACGCTCATTAGAGTTTATGATAAACTATTGGGATCATGATCTTGATATGTTTGACCTACAATGTGAGTTTCTAGAGATTACCTTGGAATACATCTACTTCATCTCCGATTTGTCACGACGAGGAGCTTCGGCTAACTTGGAAGGTACCGGTAGAGGCGGTGACCTTCTAAGTGTGAAAAACTACATCAATTCATACTGTGTGCCCGATACTCAAAAGAGGGGTAGTTGCATCCCTATTGTTCATATTCGCAGCTTGCCATTATAGGTGTTGGCAATTACTATAGTGAGGGTTGTAGGGTCATCGTCACTTCACCTTGCAACTCAAAACCAAATGAGACTTGCAGTGGACTGTCTACAGGGAGCCCTATATGACTGGTGTTCAGGAATAATCCTGATAATGCAGAAGCAGCTCTTTGACTGTAAAAGAGGCTGACAGAAAAAATTAGGTTATTCTAGCATATAGGTGGCCTTTTTCTTTATGAGGGTGCCCGGTTTGAGTCCTGCATTACCACTACCAGTTCATTCTCCCCGTCATCCTAGGATGAGTAGGTGGGGAGAAATATTCCTCCACCAGGGAGGCGGTGGATCGATTCAGAGTGTATATGATGATGACTTCTACTTATGGTGGGGGCGACACCTACCAGCATTGGAACAGTTTCCATATGTTGGGATATATTTCTGAGGTGACACCGACCTTGTCCTCCCTCCCAGAGGAGCATGTGGAGCGTCAGGTATTTTTGTTTTCAATTTTTTTAAATTTTTATGAATTTTAGTCATAGAGATATATACATATGTATAAGAGTTTTTAATCCTATAAAATGTTAAAATGCAGATATTGGACCAGTCCTCCCTGCTGGACATCCACGTATGTATGTGTGTCCTGTGGCGGGAGAAGATCATGGCTTGATTAGGGTTCTTGAGGGAGAGTTGTCCAGGCTTACCCAAAGAGTACCTACTTTACGTATTAAGAATATCCTTGTCGTTATGCAAGAGCTAGTGGTTGGTATACCACCTATCTGGATACGCCTTATGAGGCGGGTAGCTAGAGAAGTACTTGTGTACATCGACGTCATTGAGGCTGCTGCAGCTGAAGAAGCTGAAGAAGCCTGAGAGCAGGGTGATCAAGATGATCAGGGGGACTAGGGTGGTCCAGATGACCAGGGTGGACATGATGACCAGGGTAGCCAAGCTTAGACCTAGGAGCATTTTATGGACTTCGATCCATTTTTTGTATATTTTTTGTATATTATACAATTATGACTGGATCTGAGGATCAAAAACTCGACCTATCTATATGGACAGATATTCACACACACACACACATATATTGTCGGTTTTATTTACATGTGTTTTGTAATGTATATGTTGTATATTTTTATGCAAAATGTGTTAAGTGCCAGTCCAAGATATAATTAGCATATGCATGAGTTAATGAATTTTGATTTCTTGGAATATGATTGAATGTAATAAACTCAAAATTTCTTTCCAATAACCTAACTTGCATAAACTGACGTAGTAAAATAGGGTTCCATACCTAATTAGCTCAATTGAGCTAGGAAACCACTAGTTGAGATTCAAGTCTGACTTCCAGCTAGGTGATGCCACGTGACAAAGCATCCCATAAAAGCTCAATGACAGCCCTATATTCAGCCACATTATTGGTAGCAGGACCTAGGAAAGCACCTCCAGAGGCAACTAGCTGTCCTGAGGGTGAGTAAATGACCCATGCGGCTGAAGCCAGGTTACAAGTGTGGCGACTAGCGCCATCTGTGAAACCTACGAACCACTTGGAAGACATCTGTAACAACCAAAAGATGGTATAAGAACACAAATCGATGAAATATTGTACATAAAATACATACAAGAAAAAGCGCTAAGCCTAAGCATAGTACTTTTTGAAGTAGATCCCATTTCTAAGCTCGGGCAGCTTACTCCCCTCGAAATCTGTTAATTCATATGCACATTTATTTAAAACTTTTGAAATTACATAAGGTCCTAACCACATAGACTTGAATTTCCCTACCCCCGGGGGTTCTTTGTCTTGATCCCAGAGCAAGACAAGCTCCCCTTCAGAAAAAATCCAAGATTTGACCAATTTATCATATTGATTTTTTACCTTATTTTTATGAGCCTCGTTTGTTGTCAGCGCATCTCTACACTACTCATCTAGATTTTCTAAGTGTAACAAACGTTCTTCCAGCTCAGTCATATCAGGTAACACATGAATAGAAATCTTTAAGGACAATATTTTGCATTCAATTGGGGTTACTGCTTCCACTTTGTGAACGAGTTGGAAAGGAGAGAACCCTATAGCAATTTTCACATTAGTCCGATAAGCCCAAAGTGCAGGATATAACATAATGTGCCAATTGGAACGGGCTGCATTAATAGTACGCTTGAGAATAGTCTTCAAGGTTTTATTTACAGCCTCGACTTGACCGTTCGCTTGAGGGTAGAAAGAAGATGAATGCTATTGTCTAAACCCTACCATAGTGGTCAATTCAGTCATCATACTATTTTGAAAGTGACTACCATGTTCGGTGACAATCTCTTTAGGGATACTAAACCATGCGATAATTTGGTTAAAAACGAAAAACATTGTTGTTCCCCCGTCAACTTTATAGGTGGGCATTGCCTCTGCCCACTTCATGAAATAGTCTGCAGCGACAATAATATGTTTGAGTCCCCTAGCCGAGGCTAGGTTGCACGTCATGTAATCTATCCCCCACTTCGTGAAGGGGCCCACTAAGATGACGGGAAACAACGGAGCAAGATGCGACTGCATCTTTCTGGTGTAAATATGACAAGGATGACAGCGTTTCACGGCTTCTACACAATCTTTAAAGATCGTGGGCCAGAAATAATCGACACGTAAGATATTTTGGGCCGTTGCTAACCCAGATAAATGACCCCCACATGCTCCACTATGGGAATCATTTACGATAGTCTCTGCTTCTCCGTGGGTAAGACATCAGTGCAAAATAGAATCTACCCCCCTACGATATAAAGTATCTCCAATAATGAGGTATTTTTTGGCATGTACACGTAGTTTGCGTCGTTCTTCCCGTGAGAAGGCTACAGGGTACTTCAAAGTCTGGAGATAGACAAGTATATCTCTGTACCAAGGGTTAGAGGTGGAAATCAAAAAGATATGCTCATCTGGGAATGAGTCTTCTTTAATGGCTACATCTTCCTCTACTGGAAATTCTGCAATGAGCTCAGCAAAAACTAAGGATTTCTTGGATTTGGCGAATTGGAAATATAAGTCAAACTCCTAAAGAATGACTATCCATTTATTGAATTTGCCTCCAACTATCCACCGGGACAAAACATATTAGAAGGGATTAACATCTTCCACTACCATCGTGGTCCTCAGTAAGATGTAGTGACACAACCTCTGAATAGCATACATAGCTTCCAAGGCCAACTTCTCGACGTGGGAATACCTAAGTTCAGGTCCCACTAAAGCACGGTTGAGATAGTAGACGACATGCTCTTGGAGCTTATCGTCCTCCTGGACTAGTACTACCCCTATGGTCAACTTAGATGCGGCTAGATACAATATAAAATCATGAGAGTAATCTGCCGAGCGCAATAAGGGTGTCGACAACAAAGCTTTCTTTAATGCCTCGAATGCAAGTTGTGAGATTTCATCCCATACAAATGGGGTGTCCTATTTCAATAGGCGCATGAAACCTTTAGTAATCTTGGCATAATTCACAATATAATGTCAAAGGAAGTTGGACTTCCCTTGCAGCATTTGAAGCTTCCTGGTAGAACGAGGATGAGGCATATTTACTATGGCCTCAACTTTCAAAGGATCCACCTGAATATCTTTGTTGGAAAAAATGAATCTGAGCAGTCTCCTTGACTGGACATAGAAAATGCACTTTTGGGGATTCAAGCCAATTTTGCAGTATCTGCATCGTTCAAAAATCAAATGCAAGTGATCTGGGTGATCGATCCTCTTACGAGAATGTGCTGGCAGATCATCAAGGCAGGGTTTGACAATGGCTTTAATGTCATGAAAGGAAAAATTCATTGCCCACTGAAAGGTATCCCGCACATTTTTCAATCCAAAGGGCATTTTCTTGTACGCAAATGTACCCCAAGGACATATGAAAGATGTTTTATGTTGGTATTCCGGTTTAATTTGGATTTGATTATACCCAGAGAAACCATCCATAAACGAAAAGAATTCACTCCCCGAATCGGCATCAATGATTTGATATATGAATGGTGTGGGGTAGTTATCCTTAAGATAGGATTTATTTAGATCCCAAAATTCAGTACAAATGCATATAGTCCCTTGATTTTTGTCGACAGGAACGGGGTTGGATACCCATTCTGTCCAAGCTATCAAGTAAATGAAACCGGCTTTCAACAGTTTTTCAACTTCAACCTTAACAGCTGTCACTTTACGTGGATTGAAAGGTCTCAATTTTTGTCAAGCGATTCTAGCATTAGGCTAAGTTCGGATTTCATGCTTTACTATTGATGGATCTATTCCTGGCATCTCCTCATATGACCAGGAAAATACGTCACGGAATTCCTTAAACAAGGCTGTATAGATCGCAATCTCCTCTGAATAGCAGTTTGCACCAATGTGTACATTTTCCACAACATTTGGGTTTGCAGAGATGTTGATAGCGATGGTAGAATAAATGTTTTCCATATTCCCCTCAACAAATATTCCTTCCCTTGGTAAGGGATTAATATGTGTATCAACATCACCTTCCAATATCATATGGAACTCTTGATTCTCAATTCTGCTTAACTCTGGAAGAAAATAGGATCAATGGTGAAGATCTTTACAGATCTTATCTGATCCACACATAGCTTCTAGAATGGCTTCATTGGAAGGCAAAACCATATCTAAGCAGTCTCTAGAATGCAAAGAGTTCTCTGCCCAAGCAGGCAGATAGGATTCTTCCAACTCCTCTGAGACTGTGAGAGTGACCAGAATGGGATCAACAGCGGTATGAACTCAGTGATTTTCCATCACTTAGTTCAGAAAGCCCCAAAAAATCAATCACTGATTATTTTAATTAATAAATCAATGAATAATGGAGCAAATCCAAAATCCTAGATCAGTGGATTCTCAGCCGATTTGATTGAAATCAGTCAGATCTGAACCCGATTGACTGGGTCTGATAAATCCTTGACTGAAGGAGGTGATCTAGATAGATCCAGAGTTGATCTTCAGCATCCTTTATGGGGAATTGCGCCCTCTCTCTCTCGTCCACATGTGTGGGCTCTCCTGGAAGCTCTGTGGATTGATGTTCCAGTCTGTGGGTTGATGTTTCAGCTCAATCAGCCTCCCGATTGACAAGTAGGCTCAGTTCGGCTTCAGATCAGCATTGATTGACTCTCCCTCAGCTGCAGTGGTCTGTCTCCTTGGGATTTGTGCCCCCCGTGGGCTGGATCTCCTATTTTTTGTATAAATAAAGCACAGGCTGCCTCTTCCAAGCCAGTTAGAGCTGGATTGAGGAGTTATTGCCATTTTAATACTGCTATATTTTGTGAATAAAGAAGCTTTAGAGGCTATACCATGTAGTGCATGTGTTTGTGTGGATTCCCAACGTCATGCTGCTAATGTGGTAACTGGAATTTCTTTCCAATTTATGTGCTGCTTTTGTTTTCTAGCTTCAAGGATTCGGTTGAATCAAGTAAGGGTGTAAACTAGGCAATTTATATTGTTTGCTCTTGTTTATCCATATTATGTATGCTCAAAAATTTCAGTTATATGCTTAAATAAGATTAGTTTTGCATGAGCTTTCATTTTTATTGCTTTATACATCTATATCCAGATCTCATGAGGTGTTGTGCAGGCTTGTGTTATCTAGTTGCAGGTTCCTGATTGGACAAAGGTGTGGATCAATATTGACTCCATTCCTTATCCAATAAGCTCAAGACTATATCCCTCAGCGCTCCACAAAAGGGCCTCCTTTCAGCTTGGTTCCATTCAAGCAACAAGCCGACCTTCTCTCCTCTTTTTCTCCTTTCTTTAAAAAATCATTCTTCTGGTTACCTGTTTCTTCCTCTTATGATCAAATCCAGCTCTAAGAATTGAATATATATTGTTAGATCTAGTTCATAAGAGTCTTGCTGCTTAGATCTGTAATTTCATAAAGAATATCATTTCATAAAGATAGATCTAGGTGTAGGAATTTTCTTTTTTGCAAGTAGCTAAATCATATATCTAACGCTTGATCATAAGGTAGTTTCTTTTTTTGTTCTTTAAAGATTTAAATTCTACAAGAAAAGTGCATATCTCATTGGTTGCCCAAACATCAAGCCAAGATCCCAAGGAAATCTTGCGTGGTGACCCAAAAAAATTCTAAATTGTTTTTGGGCACATTTGATTTTACTTGCTCATTGTTTTTCAGCAGGTTTAACAAAAAAGAGAAGGATATTCTTCCCATTTTCTGAGTCTTGGGCGAACCAAAGCTTCCCGGAGGCTTCCCCCACCGCTGTGATTTTAGTTTAGCTTGTTACAAGATTGTTGTAAGCCTTTGGATCCCATAAAACAAGGACCAAAGTGCATAATTTAGTTTGCTGATATTGTGACCAATAATAATAAAAATAATCATTTCGACTAGGCTCTTTCGAGCCCACTCCCCATCCCCCCAGGGGGGATCCGCATCCGTTTCACCTTTTTGCATTTTTTTCTCATTTTTGCTCTAGATTAGTCTTGTTATGCAGGATTGTATACTTTGATAACATTCTTCATTATTCCATATTTTAATTTCAAGAGTAATCATACTACTTACCCCACGACTTCCCGATTGACCCACAAGGGGAAAGAGATGCGTGGTAGGACTAATTAGAAAACCAACATTGTGTATCTTCGATTCCTTTTTCATCAATTGTTTTGTTAGCTATAATAAAATTAACGCCTCCTTGATTCCCCAATTGAGATCCACTTGGATCGAAAGAGGTTCCTAGAGGGTTTTCTTTTTAACAATAACACCTATCTTAAAATTGACTAAAAATAACGAAGACTCCAGTGTGTATGCTCTGTACTTGGTTGCGGTTCGTTTGATACGTTGAGCTGCATCAAAAGCACTTGAGTGACTATAATAATTAGGATTCACTCTCCCCAAATTGACAAACCATTAGGTGAAAATTCAACACCTAGATCAAACCATTATGGTGGCAAAATACCCAAAGGAAGCGGGAACTCTTGAAAAGTGACCTCAAGGCGTTGATCGTTGTTACACCTTCAGGTGCTTTATGAACAATAGCCTCAGAGACTCCATTCATCCCACATATTCCTTGTGGGTAGCCATGATGGTTTAGTTTTGGACATACTTCAACTACCCCCTAGGTATATATGGAGTCCCCTCGCCTAAGTTAAATTACTCATCTTCACATTAATTTAAAAGATACAATTGCACAACATTTATTTCAGCACTTGCAAGCACTCTTAAATATTTTCAACTCCATTTTTGGCACTGGTCAACTGTTTATTTCTTTTAATCTATATGTGATTGTGTGTCATTTCATTCTTACTTGTGATTATCTTATCTGGTTATTCGTTGTTTACAATTGTTAAGTCAAAACTCCTAAAAAACATACTTCCTCTTTACTCAAATGTTCAAGAAGTGATTCCAAGTCTTCAATACTTTGTATCATGGAAAAAGTTCAATCATATGTTTCCATGTGATACTCTGTCCCAGATAGGTAGAAGGTATAGATCTTTTCAAGGAACTTTTTTAATCCATTCCTACTACCCCTACCATCATGCCACTGCTCTAAAAACATCCAAAGGAAGCTTGGAAAAGAAGTTATACATTTATCAGGAAGGCCTTGATAGAACCAATAACCAGCCTCACCCCGAAAAGTACTAGCAAACATTTCCATCATATGGTCTTCATAGAGAATATTGAAGTCAGCAATCAACTGAAGGAAATATTTGACATGCCAGATGGCCGAGTCACCATCATCTCCATGAAATGGTGGAAGCCAGTTATTTGCATCCCCCAAACTATCACAATAGTTAGGAAAACCAGGGATATTTGAGAAACCGATAGGTTGAAATGCTAAGGCTAACTGGGCACCATATTTCTCCCTTAATTTATCCAAAATGGTATCCATTTGAAAACCTTGTACTGACAAGGTGGAGCTATCAAGTGATGAACTTTAAAGGTTTTAACATGTTGCATTGGCTCATTTACACACAACAAAACTTCACAAATTTATGAGAAAACAGGGTTTTATCCCTTCAATGGAGTCGCCATGTGAAACAGAAAAATAAGCATTTATGAATCTTTTCACAAAAATTATTTTTTTGCTTTTCTTTGTAAAAATAAAAAATGGAAAAAGGTCCGTGGAGTCGCCAGATGAAAATTAAAGATCTACTCTAAGCATTCATCAAACAAAGCAAAAACAAAAAGGAAGAAAACAAAAGTCGTACTCAGGAATAAAAAGATTTATCCCCAGCGACAGCGCCAAAAAGTGTTGCCGCCTTTTCACACACCTGGATCATGTGGCAGAAATCTTCAAGCCACTCGCTGTGTCCTTGGGGGCAAGTCTCGAGTCAAGGCTGTCACCTTGTTCTTGACTCCTCCGTTTAGGCTCAACTCCTAATGAATCCAAGGGGGGTAGACCCTATTAAGTTACTAAGGATGATTTCTTAGTGTAATGATGTTGTACTGAATCAGTTATTTAGGAGTTTGAATATTTTAACTATAAACAATCAAGATGACAAGATACGAAGATACACACAAAAGCACAAAGTTGATACACAATATATATATGAAGCAAAAAAGACCAGTGCCTTAAAAATGGAGTCAAAAGAGATCAGTGTGCTCGCATGTGTTTGGAATAAATGTTTTACGATTGCATCTTGGTGTGTTTTAAGTTAAAAAAGAAGTATGAATTGATTAAATTAGGCTAAAGGGGGACTCCAGATATACCCGAGAGTACTTGGAGTATGTCCAAAACAAAGCCTATACGGCTACCCGCAAGGAATATGTGGGCTGAAATGGAGTCTCTGGGGCTGTGTTCGTAATGCACCCATTAGGGTGTGACATAGATCGGCACCCCGAGGTCACTTTTCAGTAGGTTCCCGCTTCCTTTGGGTATTTTGCCACCGTAAAGGTTTGATCGAGGTGTTGGATTTTCACCTGATGATTTGTTAATTGGGGAAGGTGAGTCCTAATTATGCTAGTCACCCAAGTGCTTTTGATATAGCTTGAATGATCGGACGAACCGCAGCCAAGTGCAGAGCATACACACTGGAGTCTTGTAAATTTTAATAAGTTTTAAAAGATGTGTTCTTGTTTAAAAGAAAAGCCTCCAAGAACCTCTTTCGATCCAAGTGGATCTCAATTGGGGAATCGAGGAGGGGTTAATTTTAAAGCTGCTGATAAACAAATGATAGAAAAAATAAAACAACTACACAAATCTAGTTTTCTGATTAATCTTACCATGAATCTCTTTCCCCTTGCGGGTCACTCGGGAAATCGTGGGGTAAGTATTATGATTACTTTTGAAAATAAGATATGGAATATGGAATTAACAACAAGATCAAATATACTACCCGAAAAATCAGATCAATTCTAGTAAAAGGAAATAAGCAGAAAAAGACGAAAATGACACCGACGCGAATCCCCCCAGGGGGGATGGGGAATGGGATCGAAAGAGCCTATTCAAAGGATGATTTTATTACAGAGGTTACAATATCAAAGCACTGATAAAACAGAGCTTTCTTGGTCCTTATACAGGCTGAAACCAAGATATTACATTTTATACAAAAAAATTACAAATTATGTGACAAAAGAGAGACCCCTGGGGGGATTTGAGCGCTCCAAAAGCCACTTTGGACAGCAGCTTCCTTTCTTCTCTGTCAGACCTGATAAATTACAGCGAGTGAATTAGAATAACAAATTCCCCAAATAACTTTAAGAGTGCCTTTGGGTCAGCCTACTTTATCTCAAAAATTAATGAAATTAAAACTAGCTAAACCGACGAAAAAGGAACCAAGGAAAGAAAGCTTTCCTTGGGATCTTGGCTTGCTGTTTGTGCAGCCAATTAAAAGCACTGATTGCAGAATATTGAAATTATTGAACAGCAAATGAAACTATCTTAACAGCAAGCTATGAAATATTCAATAAACTACTTGCGAAACTAAGGCAATTTTAGCTAGATCTCTTGAATTTGAACTTTATGCAAAAAATGAAACTAAGATCTAGAAATTTGGAGGGATATTGATAATTAGATCTATGTATGCTTTTCTTTATGAGATAGATCATATTTAAAAAGAAACCTTAAAGTAACCAGTTTGAGGAAAGTTTAATAATTTTTAAAGGAGGAAGAGAGAGAAAGAGTGTTTGAAGCCTGGAAATGTTGGGCTTTGGATTCCGCTTTGGTGGAACACTGAGGGACTATGTCATTCGTAAGATACTGAAGATGAGGAAGATTCAAACCAGCTCAACCACTTCTACCAGCGAGATCATCTGCAACTTAAAAATCCTTGCATAGACAGATGGTTAAAACATAGGTGCTGCCGAAAGAGATGATTGGAAAGCATGCAATTAAACTTAAAATACATACAAATCCAATAGATCTAGAACAAGAAGCAGTAAGAGCATAAATCAAACTAGAATAAACTCTTACCCTAACAGGAGGGATCTTTCTCCTTCAAGGCCAACAATTAACCAGCAAAGCAATGATAAACAAAAGCAGATTATACCTCATAAGCATTTGACAATCAACATCCACACATGAAGAGAATTAGACCATAGATCTTGCCTCCAAAGCTTCTTTATTCCAGAATGAAAAAACAATACAGCACAATAGCAACAGAACCTCAATCCCAGTTCTAACTAGCTTGGAAGAGGAGGCTGTGCCTTGATTTATACAATTTGCAGGCCATCTAGCCCAGGGGGGGCACAATTCCTCATGGAATCAAGTGAAATCATCTGATGGATAGTTCATCAATGCAGAACTGAGGCTGAACTGAGCCTATTTGTCAACTGGGGGCCTGACCTGGCTGACACATCAACCCATACACTGACACATCGGCCCACAGAGCATCCAGGAGAGCCAAAACGTGTTGAACAGAGAGGGAGGGCGCAATTCCCCATGAATACCACTGTAGATCAACTCTGGATCTGATTTGATCCCCTCCTTCAGTCAAGGATTTGTCAGATCCAGTCAATATGCTCCAGATCTGATTGATTTCAGTCAAATCGGTTGAGAATCCATTGATTTATTGATTTTGGATTTGCTCCATTATTCATCAATTTATTAATTAAAATAATCAATAATTGATTTTTGGGGCTTCTGACCTGAGTGATGGAAGATCACTCCAAACTTAGGAAATAGTGGGTCCATGGGTTTACATGGTGCTCCTAGCTTTAAAATGAGCACCTACATGACTGAAACTGATTATTTGGCCCACTTTTATTACAGACTCAATTTTTCCAATTAAACTATTAAAAAATAGCCTAAGTTTTGGAACAATTAAAATTTAATAAAAAACAATGAAAAAACTAAAAAATTCAAAAATTCAAAAACACCTAGGGGGACTTAGACATGTTCATATGACTCAAAAATGATGTCTAGCATGCTTACACATTGACACATAGACTCTAATAACCTCAATAGGCACAAATGCCAAGCCGACCACCCCAACTTTGGAGGTATGGAGTGAAAAACTCAGAAATTATCAGTCGTTTATTCAACAACCAATAATAACCAAGGGAAAAAACACCCTGGGCTGATCGGATTGACAAATGAAGTCTAAGAGACCGAGTCTTTTACGGACACTATCATGCTAGAACATTTATTACAACTCCCCATGGGGTATGAACATGTGATATGATACAACAAGCACTTCCCAAAAGTACTTCCATAGGTCTTTTTGAAGTCCAAACAAGTTAACCCTGTCCAGTTCACCGGGCTCACTTGATAAAAACCACTAAGTACAACTTAGGTGGTAACATTCTGGCTCCAACTATGGGACGTGTGCTCGATCTGGTCTTTAAGTCAAGGAGAGGATGCGAGAGCACCAGAATCTCTGGTCTATATACCCTGTAAAAACATCTCAACTTGACAAGAAAAACCTCAGTAGCACAAGTTTTATAAAAAACCAAATGAACCATTAAGCTGATTTATTTAAACAAAATAAATGTAACTAACTAAAAGAAGCAAAGTTTTATTATTGCTAAAAATAGAAATGCAGAAAGTAAATGCTCTCTTTCAAGGAGCTTATTTTCCTACTCTAAGCATGATATAAAAAGGGTTAAGTGTAATCAGAAATCCAATGTAACCACCTAAGCATTTTATTGACATAAAAAAAAATTTCCTTGTCTTTGGTTACCAGCCAAAGTAAGGATACCTTATTCAGAAAATGCAAACCTGCGTGATGATTCAAGATGGGCGGGATTGATGGGAGATCATAGGCATGAATAATTTCATAAAAATTCTTCCCCAACTTGTATGTGCTCATGCAGGCTGCTTCTATCCATGACTGGATAGGACTGATATACCAATCAGAATGATGAGGTAGATTGACTACATCATCATACTGATCATCGGGGCTTATCAAATGATAACTTGTTGCACAAGCCCCAAGTAGCTCCAAATCATAAGGAACCTCTATATGTGAAAAAGATGGCCGAGACTGATATTCCACTGACTGCATTACATCCGACTTTTCACAATACCGTTTCTCAATGTCTTCATCTCTGATACCCTTGTGTGGCTCTACATGGTATGATTTTGAATGATCACATGAAAATTCTGAATGCTCCTCTTCCCTACTAAGGTTTTCCCAGCCATCCAGATCTGTGCTTCCCTCTATGGATGTATCGTAGATTGGACTTCCACAAATTTTTGAATAAACACTCCCATTGTTGGACATATCATGGATAGGATTCTCCGTAAAATTTTCACAAATTGGACTACCTATGAAATTCCAATAGTCATCACTCCCATCCATGTCATATGTGGGGGGATCTTCATCCATGGCATCATGCTCCTGCCTATCCATGTATTCCTTGTATTCATAACAATCTTCTTTAGATAAAATGTTCCAAGGAAATAAACTTTCCAAACCTTCATCAACATGAGGAGAACAAGGTCTAGTGTAACCACACACTGTAGTGATCTTATCATAGGTTTCTTTATAAGCTCTTGTTATGATATCATGAAGAGGATATTCAATATTATCTTCAATCAAGGAGATTTTTTGGACATATTCAATAAGAATGGGATCACTTGGTATGTGTTGCTCAGTGGATTTCTCTAGAGGGATTTCTGGAAAGGTATCAGTATTGCAACACACTTGAGAATACACCAAATATTCAATGCCTTCAGCTATGGTGACATGAGGAGAGTCTTCAACAATGTGTTCCATCATGGGCTCCTCCTGGAACTCTTCAATATGATCATCTTGGATTTTCCCTTCCTCAGAATCTTGCTGTGTATTGGGAGATACCTCATTTTCTTTAAGAAGAAGCTTGATTGCTTCATTTCTTAAATAATTTCTAGGATGTTTTTTTTATGGGAGTATCATGGACTTCCTCTTTACTCAAATGTTCAAGAAGTGATTCCAAGTCTTCAATACTTTGTATCATGGAAAAAGGTCCATCATATGTTTCCATGTGATACTTTGTCCCAGATAGGTAGAAGGTATAGATCTTTTCAAGGAACTTTTTTAAGCCATTCCTACTACCCCTACCATCATGCCACTACTCTAAAAACATTCAAAGGAAGCTTGGAAAAGAAGTTATACATTTATCAGGAAGGCCTTGATAGAACCAATAACCATCCTCACCCTGAAAAGTACTAGCAAACATTTCCATCATATGGTCTTCATAGAGAATATTGAAGTCAGCAATCAACTGAAGGAAAGATTTGACATGCCAGATGGCTGAGTCACCATCATCTCCATGAAATGGTGGAAGCCAATTATTTGCATCCCCCAAACTATCACAATAGTTAGGAAAACCAGGGATATTTGAGAAACCGATAGGTTGAAATGCTAAGGCTAACTGGGCACCATATTTCTCCCTTAATTTATCCAAAATGGTATCCATTTGAAAACCTTGTACTGACAAGGTGGAGCTATCAAGTGATGAACTTTAAAGGTTTTAACATGTTGCATTGGCTCATCTACACACAACAAAACTTCACAAATTTATGAGAAAACAGGGTTTTATCCCTTCAATGGAGTCGCCATGTGAAACAGAAAAATAAGCATTTATGAATCTTTTCACAAAAAATATTTTTTGCTTTTCTTTGTAAAAATAAAAACTGGAAAAAGGTCAGTGGAGTCTCCAGATGAAAATTAAAGATCTACTCTAAGCATTCATCAAACAAAGCAAAAACAAAAAGGAAGAAAACAAAAGTCGTACTCGGGAATAAAAAGATTTATCCCCAGCAACGGTGCCAAAAAGTGTTGCCGCCTTTTCACACACCTAGATCATGTGGCAGAAATCTTCAAGCCACTCGGTGTGTCCTTGGGGGAAAGTCTCGAGTCAATGCTGTCACCTTGTTCTTGACTCCTCCGTTTAGGCTCAACTCCTAACGAAGCGAAGGGGAGTAGACCCTATTAAGTTACTAAGGATGATTTCTTAGTGTAATGATGTTGTACTGAATCAGTTATTTAGGAGTTTGAATATTTTAACTATAAACAATCAAGATGAAAAGATACGAAGATACACACGAAAGCACAAAGTTGATACACAATATATATATGAAGCAAAAAAGACCAGTGCCTTAAAAATGGAGTCAAAAGAGATCAGTGTGCTTGCATGTGGCTGGAATAAATGTTTTGCGATTGCATCTTGGCATGTTTTAAGTTAAAAATGAAGTATGAATTGTTTAAATTAGGCTAAAGGGGGACTCCAGATATACCCGAGAGTACTTGGAGTATGTCCAAAACAAAGCCTATACGGCTACCCGCAAGGAATATGTGGGCTGAAATGGAGTCTCTGGGGTTGTGTTCGTAACGCACCCGTTAGGGTGTGACAGAGATCGGCGCGCCGAGGTCACTTTTCAGTAGGTTCCCGCTTCCTTTGGGTATTTTGCCACCGTAAAGGTTTGATCGAGGTGTTGGATTTTCACCTGATGGTTTGTTAATTGGGGAAGGTGAGTCCTAATTATGCTAGTCACCCAAGTGCTTTTGATACAGCTTGACTGATCGGATGAACCGCAGCCAAGTGCAGAGCATACACACTGGATTCTTGTAAATTTTAATAAGTTTAAAAAGATGTGTTCTTGTTTAAAAGAAAAGCCTCCAAAGAACCTCTTTCGATCCAAGTGGATCTCAATCGGGGAATCGAGGAGGGGTTAATTTTAAATCTGCTGATAAACAAATGATAGAAAAAATAAAACAACTACACAAATCTGGTTTTCTGATTAATCCTACCACGAATCTCTTTCCCCTTGCGGGTCACTCGAGAAATCATGGGGTAAGTATTATGATTACTTTTGAAAATAAGATATGGAATATGGAATTAACAACAAGATCAAATATACTACCCTGAAAATCAAATCAATTCTAGTAAAAGGAAATAAGCAGAAAACGACGAAAATGGCACCAACGCGAATCCCCCCAGGGGGGATGGGGAATGGGCTCGAAAGAGCCTATTCAAAGGATGATTTTATTACAGAGGTTACAATATCAAAGCAATGATAAAACAGAGCTTTCTTGGTCCTTATATAGGCTGAAACCAATATATTACATTTTATACAAAAAAATTACAAATTATGTGACAAAAGAGAGACCCCTGGGGGGATTTGAGCGTTCCAAAAGCCACTTTGGACAGCAGCTTCCTTTATTCTCTGTCAGACCTGATAAATGAAAGTGAGTGAATTATAATAACAAATTCCCAAAATCACTTTAAGAGTGCCTTTGGGTCAGCCTACTTTATCTCAAAAATTAATGAAATTAAACTAGCTAAACCGACGAAAAAGGAACCAAGGAAAGCAAGCTTTCCTTGGGATCTTGGCTTGCTGTTTGTGCAGCCAATTAAAAGCACTGATTGCAGAATATTGAAATTATTGAACAGCAAATGAAACTACCTTAACATCAAGCTATGAAATTTTCAATAAACTACTTGCGAAACTAAGGCAATTTTAGCTAGATCTCTTGAATTTGAAATTTATGCACAAAATGAAACTAAGATCTATAAATTTGGAGGGATATTGATAATTAGATCTATGTATGCTTTTATTTATGATATAGATCATATTTAAAAAGAAACCTTAAAGTAACCAATTTGAGGAAAGTTTAATAATTTTTAAAGGAGGAAGAGAGAGAAAGAGTGTTTGAAGCCTAGAAATGTTGGGCTTTGGATTCCGCTTTGGTGGAACACCGAGGGACTATGTCATTCGTAAGATACTGAAGATGAGGAAGATTCAAACCAGCTCAACCACTTCTACCAGTGAGATCATCTGCAACTTAAAAATCCTTGCACAGACAGATGGTTAAAACATAGGTGCTGCCGAAAGAGATGATTGGAAAGCATGCAATTAAACTTAAAATACATACAAATCCAATAGATCTAGAACAAGCAGCAGTAAGAGCATAAATCAAACTAGAATAAACTCTTACCCTAACAGGAGGGAGCTTTCTCCTTCAAGGCCAACAATTAACCAGCAAAGCAATGATAAACAAAAGCAGATTATACCTCATAAGCATTTGACAATCAACATCCACACATGAAGAGCATTAGACCATAGATCTTGCCTCCAATGCTTATTTATTCCAGAATGAAAAAACAATACAGCACAATAGCAACAACACCTCAATCCCAGTTCTAACTAGCTTGGAAGAGGAGGCTGTGCCTTGATTTATACAATTTGCAGGCCATCTAGCCCATGGGGGGCACAATTCCTCATGGAATCAAGTGAAATCATCTGATGGATAGTTCATCAATGCAGAACTGAGGCTGAACTGAGCCTACTTGTCAACTGGGGGCCTGATCTGGCTGACACATCAACCCATACACTGACACATCGGCCCACAGAGCATCCAGGAGAGCCAAAACGTGTTGAAGAGAGAGGGAGGGCGCAATTCCCCATGACTGTAGATCAACTTTGGATCTGATTTGATCCCCTCCTTCAGTCAAGGATTTGTCAGATCCAGTCAATCTGCTCCAGATCTGATTGATTTCAGTCAAATCGGTTGAGAATCCATTGATTTATTGATTTTGGATTTGCTCCATTATTCATCAATTTATTAATTAAAATAATCAATAATTGATTTTTGGGGCTTTCTGACCTGAGTGATGGAAGATCACTCCAAACTTAGGAAATAGTGGGTCCATGGGTTTACATGGTGCTCCTAGCTTTAAAATGAGCACCTACATGACTGAAACTGATTATTTGGCCCACTTTTATTACAGACTCAATTTTTCCAATTAAACTATTAAAAAATAGCCTAAGTTTTGGAAAAAATAAAATTTAATAAAAAAACACTGAAAAACCTAAAAAATTGAAAAATTGAAAAACACCTAGGGGGACTTAGACATGTTCATATGACTCAAAAATGATGTCTAGCATGCTTACACATTGACACATAGACTCTAATAACCCAATAGGCACAAATGCCAAGCCGACCACCCCAACTTTGGAGGTATGGAGTGAAAAACTCAGAAATTATCAGTCGTTTATTCAACAACCAATAATAACCAAGGTAAAAAACACCCTGGGCTGATCGGATTGACAAATGAAGTCTAAGAGACCGAGTCTTTTACAGACACTATCATGCTAGAACATTTATTACAACTCCCCATGGGGTATGAACATGTGATATGATACAACAAGCACTTCCCAAAAGTACTTCCATAGGTCTTTTTGAAGTCTGAACAAGTTAACCCTGTCCAGTTCACCGGGCTCACTTGATAAAAACCACTAAGTACAACTTAGGTGGTAACAAATACCATCATCATATTAAATAATTTTGCCTTAGTAACTTAATAGGGTCTACCCCCCTTGGCTTTGTTAGGAGTTGAGCCTAAACGGAGGATTCAAGAACAAGGTGATAGCCTTGACTCGATACTTGCCCCCAAAGACACACCGAGTGGCTTGAAGATTTCTGCCACGTGACCCAGGCGTGTGAAAGGCAGCAACACTTTTTGGCGCCGCTGCCGGGGATAAATATTTGTATTCCCAAGTACAACTTTTGTTTTCTTCATTTTTGTTTTTGCTTTGTTTGATGAATGCTTAGAGTATATCTTTAATTTTCATCTGGTGACTCCATTGAATTTTTTCCAGTTTTTATTTTTACAAAGAAAAGCAAAAAATAATTTTTGTGAAAAGATTTATAAATGCTTATTTTCTTTTTCACATGGCGACTCCATTGAAGGGATAAAACCCTGTTATCTCATAAACTTGTGAAGTTTTCTTGTGTGTATATGAGCCCATGTGACATGTTAAAACCTTTAAAGCTCATCACTTGATAGCTCCACCTTTTCAGTACAAGGTTTAATGGTTATATCAAATTCATACTATTAATTTTTGATATGGATGAATTCAAGGAGAAATATGGTGCCCAGATAACCGGAATTTTTCAGCCTATCTATTTCTCAAACATCCCTGGTTTTCCTAACTGTTGTGATGGTTTGGGGGATGCATATAAATGGCTTCCAGTATTCCATGGAAATTCTGGTGATTCGGCCATCTGGCATGTCAAATCTTTCCTTCAGTTGATTGCTGACTCCAATGTTCTTCATGAAGACAATATGATGGAAATGTTTGCTGGTACTTTTTGGGGTGAGGCCTATTGTTGGTTCTATCAAGGGCTTCCTAATAAATGTATAACTTCTTTTCCAAGATTCCTTTGGATGTTTCTAGAGTAGTGGCATGATGGTAGGGGTAGTATGAAGGGTTTAAAAAAGTTCCTTGAAAAGATATGTACCTTCCACCTATCTGGGATCGAGTATCACATGGAAACATATGATGGACCTTTTTCCATGATACAGAGTATTAAAGACTTGGAATCACTTCTTGAACATTTAAGTGAAGAGGAGATCCATGATACTACCATCAAAGAGTTTCCTCATAGTTATTCAAGAAAGGAAGTAATTAAGCGGCTTATTAAAGAATATGACGTATCTCCCAATACAAAGAAAGATTTTGAGGAAGGGAAAATCCAGGATGATCCTGTTGAAGAGCTTCAGGAGGATCCCATGATGGAACACATTGTTGAAGACTCTCCTCATGTCACCATAGATGAAAACATTGAAGATGTGAGGTATTCTCAAGTGTGTTGCAATGCTGATATTTTTCTAGAAATCCCTCTAGAGAAACCCAGTGAGCAACACATCCCAAGTGATCCCATTGAATATGTCCAAAAAGTTTCCTTGATTGAATATAATATTGAAGATCCTTTTCATGATATCATAACAGAAGCCTATAAAGAAACTTATGATAATATCAGTATGGTGTGTGGTGACACTAGACCGTGTTCTCCTCATGTTGATGAAGGTTTGGAAAGTTTATTTCCTTGTAACGTTTTTTTTGAAGACAATTGTTATGAATACAAGGAGGACATGGATAGGTAGGAGTATGATTCCATGGATGAAGAGTCCCCCACATATGACATGGATGGGAGTGATGACTATTGGAATTTCATAGATAATCCAACTTGTGAAAATCTTATGGAGAATCCTGTCCATGATATGTCCAACAAGGGGAGTGTCTATTCAAAAATTTGTGGAAGTCCAATCTACAATATGTCCATAGAGGGGAGCACAGATCTGGATTCCTGGGAAAACCTTAGTATGGAAGAGAAGCATTCAGAATTTTCATGTGATCATTCAGAGTCATATCATGCAGAGCCACACAAGGGTATCAGTAATGAATACATTGAGAAGCAGCGTTGTGAAAAGTCAGATGTACTGCAGTCAGTGGAATATCAGTTTCAGCCATCTTTTTCACATATAGAGGTTCCTTATGATTTGGAGCTACTTGGGGCTTGTGCAATGAGTTATCATTTGATAAGCCCTGGTGATCAGTATGAAGATGTAGTCAGTCTGCCTCATCATTCTGATTGCTATATCAGTCCTATCCAGTCATGGATAAAAATATCCTGCGCAAGCACTTACCAGTTTGGGAGGAAGTTTGATGACATTATTCATTCTTATGATCTCCCATCCATCCCGCCCATTCCGGGTCATCACGCAGGTTTTCATTTTCTCAATAAAGTATCCTTACTTTCGCTGGTAACCAAAGACAAGGAATTTTTTTTATGTTAATAAAATGCTTAGGTGGTTACATTGGATTTCTAATTACACTTAACCCTTTTTATATCATGCTTAGAGTAGGAAAATAAGCTCCTTGAAAGAGAGCATTTACTTTCTGCATTTCTATTTTATACTTAGCTATAACAAAACTTTGATTCTTTTAGTTAGTTACATTTATTTTGTTTAAATAAATCAGCTTAATGGTTCATTTGGTTTTTATAACACTTGTGCTACTAAGGTTTTTCTTGTCAAGTTGAGATGTTTTTACATGGTATATAAACCAGAGATTCTGGTGTTCTCGTATCCTCTCCTTTCCTTGAAGACCAGATCGAGCACACATCCCACAATTGGAGCCATAATTTTACCACCTAATTTGTACTTAGTGGCTTTTTATCAAGTGATCCTGGTCAACCGGACAAGGATAACTTGTTTGGACTTCAGAATACCTTCAGTCTTGCTTCTGGGAAGCTTTGTTGTACTATATCACATGTTCATAACCCATGGGGGAATTGTAATAAATGTTCTAGCATGATAGTGCCTGTAAAAGACTCGGTCTCTTAGACTTTATTTGTAAATCCTATCAACCTAGGGTGTTTTTTCCCTTGGTTATTATTGGTTGTTGAATAAACGACTGATAATTTCTGAGTTTTTCACTCTATACCTCCGAAGTTGGGGTGGTTGGCTTGGCATTTAGGCCTATTGAGGTTATTAGAGTCTACGTGTCAATGTATAAACATGCAAGGCATCATGGTCGAGTCATATGAACATGTCTAAGTCCCCCTAGGTTTTTTCAATTTTTTTAAATTTTTAATTTTTTCAATACTTTTTATTAAATTTAACTTTTTCCAAAACTTAGGCTATTTTTTAATAGTTTAATTGGAAAAATTGGTTTTTTAATAAAAGTGGGCCAAATAATCAGTTTCAGTCATGTAGGTGCTCATTTTCAAGCTAAGAGCACCATGTAAACCCATGGACCCACTATTTCCTAGTTTTGAGTGATTTCCCATCACTCAGGTCAGAAAGCCCCAAAAAATAAGTTATTGATTATTTTAATTAATAAATTGATGAATAATGCAGCAAATCCAAAATCCTAGATCAGTGGATTCTCAGTCGATTTGATTGAAATCAGTCAGATCTAAACCGAATTGACTGGATCTAATAACTCCTTGACTGAAGGAGGTGATATGGACAGATCCAAAGTTGATCTTCAGCATCCTTTATGGGGAATTGCGCCCTCTCTCTCTCGTCCACACGTGTGGGCTCTCCTGGAAGCTCTGTGGATTGATGTGTCGGTCTGTGGGTTGATGTGTTAGCTCAATCAGCCTCTCGATTGACAAGTAGGCTCAGTTCGGCTTCATATCAGCATTGATTAACTCTCTCTCAGCTGCACTGGTCTATCTCCTTGGGATTTGCACCCCCCCTGGGCTGGATATCCTGTGTTTTGTATGAATAAAGCACAGGTTGCTTCTTCCAATCTAGTTAGAGCTAGATTGAGGAGTTGTTGCCATTGTAATACTTCTATATTTTGTGAATAAATAAGCTTTGGAGGCTATACCGTGTATTGCATGTGTTTGTGTGGATTCCTAGCGTCATGCTGCTAATGTGGTAACTGTAATTTCTTTCCAATTTCTATGCTGCTTTTGTTTTCTGGCTTCAAGGATTCGGTTGAATCAAGTAAGGGTGTAAACTAGGAAAGTTAGATTTCTTGCTCTCATTTATCCATATTATGTATGCTCAAGAATTTCAGTTATATGCTTAAATAAGATTATTTTTGCATGAGCTTTCATTTTTGTTGCTTTATACATATATATCCAGATCTCACGAGGTGTTGTGCAGGCTTGTGTTATCTAGTTGCAGGTTCCCAATTGGATGAAGGTGTGGATCAAGATTGATGCCATTCCTTATCCAATAAGCTCAAGACTCTGTCCCTCAGTGCTCCACAAAAGGGCCTCCTTTCAACTTGGTTCCATTCAAGCAACGAGCCGACCTTCTCTCCTCTTTTTCTCCTTTCTGTAAAAAATCAATCTTTAGGTTACCTGTTTCTTCCTCTTCTGATCAGATCCAGTTATAAGAATTGAATATATATTGTTATATCTAGTTCATAAGAGTCTTGCTTCTTAGATCTGTAATTTCATAAAGATAGATCTAGGTGTAGGAATTTCCTTTTTTGCAAGTAGCTAAATCATAGATCTAAAGCTTGCTCATAAGGTAGTATCTTTTTTTGTTCTTTAAAGATTTAAATTCTGCAAGAAAAGTGCATATCTCATTGGCTTCCAAAACATCAAGCTAATATCCCAAGGAAAGCTTGCTTTCCTTGGTTCCTTTTTGCAAAACTAGATTAGCCCCTTTTAACAATTTTCTACTTAGTTTTTTTTCGGTAACTAGCGTGGTGACCCAAAACACTTTTAAAGTGTTTTTGGGCACATTTGATTTTAATTTATCTCTGTTTTTCAGTAGGTTTAACAAAAAAGAGAAGGATATTCTTCCCATTTTCCAACTCTTGGGTGAAACAGAGCTTCCCATAGGCTTCCCTCACCGCTGTGATTTTAGTTTAGCTTGTTACAAGCTTGTTGTAAGCCTTTGGATCCCAGATAACAAGGAACAAAGTGCATGATTTAGTTTTCTGATATTGTAACCAATAATAATCAAAATAATCATTTCGAGTAGGCTCTTTCGATCCCACTCCCCATCCCCCCAGGGGGGATCCGCGTCTGTTTCACCTTTTTGCATTTATTCCTGTTTTTTCTCTAGATTAGTCTTGTCATGCAGGATTGTATACTTTGATAACATTCTTCATTTTTCCATATTTTAATTTCAAGAGTAATCATACTACTTACCCCACAACTTCCTGATTGACCCTCAAGGGGAAAGAGATGCGTGGTAGGACTATTTAGAAAACTGGAATTGTGTATCTTCAATTCCTTTTTCATCAATTGTTTCGTTAGCTATAATAAAATTAACCCCACCTTGATTCCCCGATTGAGATCCACTTGGATCGAAAGAGGTTCCTGGAGGGTTTTATTTTTAACAAGAACACCTATCTTAAAATTGACTAAAAATAACGAAGACTCCAGTGTGTATGCTCTGTACTTGGCTGTGATTCGTTCGATCAGTCAAGCTGCATCAAAATCACTTGAGTGACTAGAATAATTAGGATTCACTCTCCCCAAATTGGCAAACCATCAGGCGAAAATCCAACGCCTCGATCAAACAATTACGGTGGAAAAATACCCAAAGGAAGCGGGAACTCTTGAAAAGTGACCTTGGGGTGCCAATCTCTATTACACCTTCAGGTGCATTATGAACAATAGCCTCAGAGACTCCATTCAGCCCACATATCCCTTGCAGGTAGCCATGATGGTTTAGTTTTGGACATACTGCAAGTACCCGTGGGTATATCTGGAGTCCCCTCGCCTAAGTTAAATTACTCATCTTCACATTAATTTAAAATATACAATTGCACAACATTTATTTCAGCACTTGCAAGCACTCTTAAATATTTTTGACTCCATTTTTGGCACTTGTCAACTGTTTATTTCTTTTAATCTATATGCGATTGTGTGTCATTTCATGCTTACTTGTGATTATCTTATCTGGTTATTCGTTGTTTACAATTGTTAAGTCAAAACTCCTAAAAAACATACTCTTTAATACCATCATCATACTAAATAAGTTTTCCTTAGTAACTTAATAGGGTCTACCCCCCTTGGCTTCGTTAGGAGTTGAGCCTAAACGGAGGAGTCAAGAACAAGGTGATATCCTTGACTCGAGACTTGCCCCAAAAGACACACTGAGTGGCTTGAATATTTCTGCCACGTGACCCAGGTGTGTGAAAGGCAGCAAAACTTTTTGGCGCCACTGCCAGGCATAAATATTTTTATTCTCGAGTATGACTTTTGTTTTCTTTCTTTTTGTTTTTGCTTTGTTTAATGAATGCTTAGAGTAGATCTTTAATTTTCATCTAGCAACTCCACTAACTTTTTTCGAGTTTTTATTTTTACAAAGAAAAGCAAAAAATATTTTTTGTGAAAAGATTTACAAATGCTTATTTTTCTTTTTCACATGGTGACTCCATGGAAGGGATAAAACCCTGTTATCTCATAAACTTGTGAAGTTTTGTTGTGTTTAGATAAGCCCATGTGACATGTTAAAACCTTTAAAGCTCATCACTTGACAGCTCCACCTTTTCAGTACAATATTTAATGGTTATATCAAATGCATACTATTAATTTTTTAAATGGATGTATTAAAGGAGAAATATGGTACCCAGATAACCGGAATTTTTCAGCATATCGATTTCTCAAACATCCTGGGTTTTCCTAACTATTGTGATGGTTTGGGGGATGCATATAAATGGCTTCCAGTATTCCATGGAAATTATGGTGATTCGGCCATCTGGCATGTCAAATCTTTCCTTTAGTTGATTGCTAACTCCAATGTTCTTCATGAAGACAATATGATGGAAATGTTTGCTAGTACTTTTTGGGGTGAGGCCTGTTGTTGGTTCTATCAGGGCCTTCTTAATAAATGTATAACTTGTTTTCCAAGATTCCTTTGGATGTTTTTAGAGTAGTGGCATGATGGTAGGGGTAGTATGAAGGGTTTGAAAAAGTTCCTTGAAAATATCTGTACCTTCTACCTATGTGGGATCGAGTATCACATGGAAACATATGATGGACCTTTTGCCATGATACAAAGTATTGAAGACTTGGAATCATTTCTTGAACATTTAAGTGAAGAGGAGATACATGATACTCCCATCAAAGAGTTTCCTCATAGTTATTCAAGAAAGGAAGTAATTAAGCGGCTTATTAAAGAATATGATGTATCTCCCAATACACAGCAAGATTTTAAGGAAGGGACAATCCAGGATGATCCTATTGAAGAGCTTCAAGAGGAGCCCATGATGGAACACATTGTTGAAGACTCTCCTCATGTCACCATAGCTGAAAACATTGAAGATTTGAGGTATTCTCAAGTGTGTTGCAATGATATTTTTGTAGAAATCCCTCTAGAGAAACCCAGTGAGCAACACATCCCAAGTGATCCCATTGAATATGTCCAAAAAGTTTCCTTGATTGAAGATAATATTGAAGATACTCTTCATGATATCATAACAGAAGTGCATAAAGAAACTTATGATAAGATCAGTATGGTGTGTGGTGACACTAGACCTTGTTCTCCTCATGTTGATGAAGGTTTGGAAAGTTTATTGCCTTTTAACTTTTTTTCTGAAGAAGATTGTTATGAATACAAGGAGGACATGGATAGGCAAGAGCATGATTCCATGGATGAAGAGTCCCCCACATATGACATGGATGGGAGTGATGACTATTGGAATTTCATAGATAATCCAACTTGTGCAAATCTTATGGAGAATCCCGTCCATGATATGTCCAACAAGGGGAGTGTCTATTCAAAAATTTGTGGAAGTCCAATCTACAATACGTCCATAGAGGGGAGCATGGATCTAGATTCCTAGGAAAACCTTAGTATGGAAGAGGAGCATTCAAAATTTTGACGTGATCATTCAAATTCATATCATGTAGAGCCACACAAGGGTATCAGTAATGAAGACATTAAGAAGCAGTGTTGTGAAAATTCAAATGTAATGCAGTTAGTGGAATATCAGTCGCAGCCATCTTTTTCACATATAGAGGTTCCTTATGATTTGGAGCTACTTGGGGCTTGTGCAATGAGTTATCATTTGATAAGCCCCGGTGATCAATATGATGATGTAGTCAGTCTACCTCATCATTCTCATTGGTATATCAGTCCTATCCAATCATGGATAGAAGCAGCTTGCGCAAGCACTTACCAGTTTGGGAGGAAGTTTGACAACATTATTCATTCTTATGATCTCCCATCCATCCCGCACATTTCAGGTCATCACGCAGGTTTGCATTTTCTGAATAAAGTATCCTTACTTTGGCCGATAACCAAAGACAAGGAAAAAAAAATTATGTTAATAAAATGCTTAGGTGGTTACATTGGATTTCCGATTACACTTAACCCTTTTTATATCATGCTTAGAGTAGGAAAATAAGCTCCTTGAAAGATAGCATTTACTTTCTACATTTCTATTTTATACTTAGCTATAATAAAACTTTGCTTCTTTTAGTTAGTTACATTTATTTTGTTTAAATAAATCAGCTTAATGGTTCATTTGGTTTTTTATAAAACTTGTGCTACTGAGGTTTTTCTTGTCAAGTTGAGATGTTTTTACAGGGTATATAAACCAAAGATACTGGTGTTCTTGTATCCTCTCCTTGCCTTGAAGACCAAATGGACCACAAGTCCCATAGTTGGAGCCAGAATGTTACCACCTAAGTTTTACTTAGTGGTTTTTTATCAAGTGAGCCTGGTGAACCAGACAAGGATAACTTGTTCGGACTTCAGAAGACCTTCAGTCTTGCTTCTGGGAAGCTTTGTTGTACTATATCACATGTTCATACCCCATGGGGGAATTTTAATAAATGTTCTAGAATTATAGTGCCTGTAAAAGACTCGGTCTCTTAGACTTTATTTGTCAGTCCAATCAGCCGAGGGTGTTTTTTCCCTTGGTTATTATTAGTTGTTGAATAAACAACTGATAATTTCTGAGTTTTTCACTCCATACCTCCAAAGTTGGGGTGGTCATCTTGGCATTTAGGCCTATTGAGGTTATTAGAGTCTATGTGTCAATGTATAAACATGCTAGGCATCATGGCCAAGTCATATGAACATGTCTAAGTCCCCCTAGGTTTTTTCAATTTTTTTAAATTTTTTATTTTTTCAGTGTTTTTTATTAAAATTTAATTTTTCCAAAACTTATGCTATTTTTTAATAGTTTAATTGGAAAAATTGGTTTTTTAATAAAAGTGGGCCAAATAATTAGTTTCAGTCATGTAGGTGCTCATTTTCAAGCTAAGAGCACCATGTAAACCCATGGACCCGCTATTTCCTAGTTTTGAGATATTTTTAATCACTCAGGTCAGAAAGCCCTAAAAAATCAATTATTGATTATTTTAATTAATAAATTGATGAATAATGGAGCAAATCCAAAATCCTAGATCAGTGGATTCTCATCCGATTTGATTGAAATCGGTCAGATCTAAACCATATTGACTGAATTTGATAAATCCTTGATTGAAGAAGGTGATCTGGATAGATCAAGAGTTGATCTTCAGCATCCTTTATGGGGAATTGCACCCTCTCTCTCTCCTCCACATGTGTGGGCTCTCCCAAAAGCTCTATGGATTGATGTGTCAGTCTGTGGTTTGATGTGTCAGCTCAATCAGCCTCCCGATTGACAAGTAGGCTCATTTCGGCTTTAGATCAACATTGATTGACTCTCCCTCAACTGCAATGATCTGTCTCCTTGGGATTTGCACCCCCCTGGGTTGGATCTCCTATTTTTTGTATAAATAAAGCACAGGTTGCCTCTTCCAAGCCAGTTAGAGCTGGATTGAGGAGCTATTGCCATTGTAATACTTCTATATTTTGTGAATAGAGAATCTTTGGAGGCTATACCATGTAGTGCATGTGTTTGTGTGGATTCCTAGTGTCATGCTGCTAATGTGGTAATTGCAATTTCTTTCCAATTTCTGTGCTGCTTTTGTTTTCTGGTTTCAAGGATTCAGTTGAATCAAGTAAGGGTGTAAACTAGGCAAGTTATATTGCGTGCTCTTTTTTATCCATATTATGTATGCTCAATAATTTCAGTTATATGCTTAAATAAGATTAGTTTTGCATGAGCTTTCATTTTTGTTGCTTTATACATCTATATCCAGATCTCACAAGGTGTTGTGCAGGCTTGTGTTATCTAGTTGCAGGTTCCCCATTGGACAAAGGTGTGGATCAAGATTGACACCATTCCTTATACAATAAGCTCAAGACTCTGTCCCTCAGCGCTCCACAAAAGGGCCTCCTTTCGACTTGGTTCCATTCAAGCAGCGAGCCAACCTTCTCTCCTCTTTTTCTCCTTTCTTTAAAAAATCAATCTTTCGGTTACTTGTTTCTTCCTCTTATAATCAGATCCAGTTCTAAGAATTGAATATATATTGTTAGATCTATTTCATAAGAGTCTTGCTACTTATATTTATAATTTCATAAAGAATATCATTTCATAAAGATAGATCTAGGTGTAGGAATTTCCTTTTTTGCAAGTAGCTAAATCATAGATATAAAGCTTGCTCATAAGGTAGTATATTTTTTCGTTCTTTAAAGATTTAAATTCTGCAAGAAAATTGCATATCTCATTAGCTTCCCAAACATCAAGCCAATACCCCAAGGAAAGATTGCTTTCCTTGGTTCCTTTTTGCAAAACTAGATTAGCCCCTTTTAACAATTTTTTACTTAGTTTATTTTCAGTAACTAGCGTGGTGACCCAAAACACTTTTAAAGTGTTTTTGGGAACATTTTATTTTAATTGCTTGCTGTTTTTCAGTAGGTTTAACAAAAAAGAGAAGGATATTCTGCCCATTTTCCAACTCTTGGGCGAACCAGAGCTTCCCGGAGGCTTCCCCCACCGCTGTGATTTTAGTTTAGCTTGTTACAAGCTTGTTGTAAGCCTTTAGATCCTAGATAACAAGGACCAAAGTGCATAATTTAGTTTTCTGATATTGTAACCAATAATAATAAAAATTATCATTTCGAGTAGGCTCTTTCGATCCCACTCCCCATCCCCCCAGGGGGATTCGCGTCCGTTTCACCTTTTTGCATTTTTTCCTATTTTTTCTCTAGATTAGTCTTGTTATGCAGGATTGTATACTTTGATAACATTCTTCGTTATTCCATATTTTAATTTCAAGAGTAATCATACTACTTACCCCACGACTTCCCGATTAACCCGCAAGGGGAAAGAGATGCATGGTGGGACTAATTAGAAAACCAGCATTGTGTATATTCGATTCATTTTTCATCAATTGTTTCATTAGCTATAATAAAATTAACCTCTCCTTGATTCCCCGATTGATATGCACTTGGATCGAAAGAGGTTCATGGTGGGTTTTCTATTTAACAAGAACACCTATCTTAAAATTGACTAAAAATAACGAAGACTCCAGTGTGTATGCTCTGTACTTAGCTGCGGTTCATTTGATCAGTCAAGCTGCATCAAAAGCACTTGAGTGAGTAGAATACTTAGGATTCACTCTCCACAAATTGGCAAACCATCAAGCGAAAATCCAACGCCTCGATCAAACCATTACGGTGGAAAAATACCCAAACGAAGTGGGGACTCCTGAACAACCTCGATCAAACCATTACGGTGGAAAAAGCGACCTCGGGGCACCGATCTCTATTACACCTTTGGGTGCATTATGAACAACAGCGTCAAAGACTCCATTTAGCCCACATATTCCTTGCGGGTAGCCGTGACAGTTTATTTTTGGACATACTTCAAGTAACCCCTAGGTATATCTGGAGTCCCATCGCCTAAGTTAAATTACTCATCTTCACATTAATTTAAAATATACAATTGCACAACATTTATTTCAACACTTGCAAGCACTCTTAAATATTTTCGACTCAATTTTTGGCACTGGTCAACTGTTTATTTCTTTTAATCTATATGTGATTGTGTGTCATTCCATGCTTACTTGTGATTATCTTATCTGGTTATTCGTTGTTTGCAATTGTTCATTCAAAACTCCTAAAAAACATACTCTTTAATACCATCATCATACTAAATAATTTTTCCTTAGTAACTTAATAGGGTCTACCCCCATTGGCTTCGTTAGGAGTTGAGCCTAAACGGAAGATTCAAGAACAAGGTGACAGCCTTGACTCAAGACTTTCCCCCAAGGACACACCGAGTGGCTTGAATATTTTTGCCACGTGACCCAGGTGTGTGAAAGGCAGTAACACGTTGCTATAGACTTCCCTACACTAGTAGAACCTAGATAATTAATCGGAGCTGGAATATCGAATGTGCCTATCAATGATGCATACATTCTAGCCCCTAAGCCCTCTATAGCAAGTTTAACCTGATCAACCAATGGTATGGTGGACTCGTTTGTTTCCATGCGGCCCTTTCGAGTAAAACTGAGTTGGTCTACAGTAACCACTTCCCTTCATGTGGAAACACTACTACCCGAAATATGGTCGATGCAATAGCAGACATGGTGTAAGTCCAACTTCTCCCCAAGAGCAAGTTATAATCCAAAGTTGCATCAATCCACTCTACCTCAACAGACACTGCTTTCCCTGCCAACTTTATTTCGAAGGCTGGTAGGATACCATGTGGACTAAATGACCTTATGTTGAAAGTAGTAAGTAGGGTGTTTGATGGGACTAACTCTAGAGATTCAAGAGCTTTCTAGGAAGACAGGGACATGACACATGTAGAAGCACCCTCATCAACAACTGCCCTTCCAATGGTTTTTCAACCATGGATGACATCTATCGATAAGGCTACATGATAAGGTAGGCAATTTTTGACATCAGACAAATTAAATTTCGCCATGAGGCTCGATGAATCCATGTTGCCCAAGGCTGCTAAGAGTGCATCTCACTGGGCAAGACAACTCTGTAACACCTCTAAAGCTGACATCGCACAAGGGGTCTAGGCTAAATCTTCAACTATAGAGTAGTTGGATGCATCCCTAACATTGGGATTGTGCAAGGTTTTCTTGAAGACACCTTTTGGTATCTTGGGCATAGGTTCGGCAGGTTTTTCAATCGTGAGAGCGTTGGAAGTTTCACCTATCGACTTTGGAAAGGATTCCACCCATAAGCCAGTGGATTGTTTATGTGTGGGGCAGTGTATGAGGTTCTAGCTACCCCATTCAAAGCTGGGGTTTGGAACACAGGAGCAGCTATCCCTCCGCTAAAAGGTGAGAAAGGAGAGCTCGTGAACGGAGCTGAAATCGGAGTTTGAAAACCTTGACCATAAGGATTAGGGTTTCTAAACTGCACCCCTACATATGCAGGTGTTGGACCTACATATGGAGTGGATGGGGAATATTCCCCCCATTCCAAGGAAAACCCTAGACAAATGATGAGGATCCTATACGACCACTCTGAGCAGTGTGTGTGAAGGAAGTAGGAACCGAAGGTACACTAGGAATCCCAGTGACCACTCCACCAGAAGTACCTACTAAATTGGTGGGAGTCGGTGGTTGAACCACCCAGCTAGCTAGATTTAAAGGTGTAGTAGGTATACTTGTTCTATGGGAACCAACCGAGGGAGGTGGCACTCCTTCAGCTGGAGCGGCTGAGGTGGAAGTAGAAGAACTTTCTCCTGCAGTAGACATTAGTCTTCCCAGAGGGACACCAATCATGGGTGAATTGAAAGGATGAACCTGAACGATCACAGGATCATTTAAATTAGTTAGAGGTGAATTAAAGTTCCTTGCAAACTTTTCAGCCTGCAATTCTTCTATCTCAACTATATTTAAATCAAACTGGTCTATCCTAAGTTCTAGTTCACCCGAAACTTCACTAACTCCTATCGGTTTGAAAGAACCATCCGTGTCTAATCTCCGCCTTTGAGGGGGAGGTGGAGGTTCCAATGTGATAAGCAGAGGAAGGTTTTGCAACATTCATGACCTTCTAACAGATTGGTCCTCCACAATTGTAAATTTGACTCTTCACACCCTAAGGTCGGCTTAACACAGACAAACCACAGAGAAATCACTACAAAATTTCCTAAAGTCTCAACAATCACAAGGGGTATAAGATATGCTTTCCCGAAGAAAGCTAAGAAACAGTTTCTTGGCATCCTTGAAGAGGTTTTTAGGCACAAGCAAAGTAATCATCCATTGCCCTCCTACACTTTTAACAAGGGTTACCTTCCAAGACCATCCAAGGTGAACCAAAAATAGCCTTCCGGTTTACCTGTGTATAAACCCTAGATTTCAAAGAGACTAAAGGCTACCATAAATATATTAGTAGTCTGGGGGAACAGTCATAAGCATGATTTGTATGCATGGGAAGGGTATCAAAGCCCGAAAATATGTCTAGGACAGAATCCCCAAATGTGCAAAAACCTTGGTCTACGTTTTGACAAGGAATCAGAGGGTTATCTCCTCAGTCCAAGCCTCCACGCAGCCTCGTGCTTAACTCCCGTTTGAAAGGAGCTTTCTAGATACTGCCAACATAGAGAAGGATTTACCTATCGAATGGGCAACTATGTCTCAATTTAAACACTTATGGGGATTTTACACTTCCTATCCCACAATTCTAGCCTAAGCTAGTAGGTGTATGACCCTATAAAACAAAACTTACTAATAAATTTTAAATTATAGCGTTCATTTTAAGGGTTGTTCTTAGTCAGAGGGTAAGTGGCGTGAATGACTATGATATTATAGACTCGATAAGAAAAATAAAAAGGTGCATAAAATGAATTCCAAAACAAATTACAACTACTCAAAACAAGCTTCTTTTCTTTTTGTAAATATGAACTAATGAAATTACAACTAAGTATGAGAAGACTAAGACTTATTTTTTGTAATTTTTGAAATTTTATTCAAAAATACTAAAAATAAAACTACAATATGCAATTAAAATGTAAATGTTTCCAATTTTTTTCTTCACTTTTCAAATTCTTCAAAAATTACCATGCACCTAAATGCAAAACTTCTTGAGTATGCTTGAATAATCAAACCATAAAGCAAACAATATGAAGTATAGCAGACTTTCAAGAACCAAATTCAACCACCTAAGGAGGAGACTTGGAAAACACCTAACTTGGGAAAAAACAATGAATAAAATCCATTGAAATCACTAAAGGACAAGTGGCAAACTGACACTACTCAAAAGCAGTACAGAGTACAAGGTATCTAAAATCTTGATCACTGATTCAGATACATAGCACTAAACCTATCGCCCAAACAAGAGAATCCACCTCAAATTGCTAAGTAAAAGAAGACTCAAACAACAAAACTCAGGGGATTACTGAAAAGCACAAAGTATGGTATACAAGACTTTCAAACTTATAACAAGATGCAAGCAACAGAAGACCCTCAAGCAGAGCAAAATCCAAATAAGACAGGGACAAGCAACCCTACCTAAAAATTTTTTTGCTAAAATATGTACGCGATTGTCTTATAGAGAAACCCACGTACTGTACACGAATGTCCAATAGAGAAACCCGCGTATACAAGTTGTTGTGCGCGCCTGTGTAGAACAGAAACCCGCGTACACAACAAAAAAAAAATCAAAAAGAAAAAATAATAGAGGTCTCCAGACACACTACTACAAATAAAATCCAATATAGATAACCACACACTTAATCAGAGCAAAGACTGGGCAAGTATCTACAGGACTAACCCACAGAAGGATGGACTCCCCAGTAGAGTTGCCAATTCTGTTGTTCAGGATTAAGCACCCTTGTAACCTAGGGTCTGGGGTTACCAACTTACTACTAACCTTGCAGACAATCAGCTTTACCAGAGAATGGAAAGGGAATATGAAGAAAGTCTTAACTTACCCGATAACTGGCGGTTGATCCAAGCTTGATCTTCTCCCACTCCTCTTCTCTCTAAAGATTCTAGGGATGCACCTCCTTCACCTGCAAAGAGAAAATCCTTCAAGTAATATCTCATGCATGTATATAATAGAGTTTAGATAAACAATATATCAAACATATAATCAAATACATCCACTAACCACAATAAATGAAATAGACTCAACACAAGGTTGGAATAAGAATTCTCTTTATTAACAATCAGTGAATGAGATAAGAGTACAACCCAGCTTCTGAGACAAGGACTCCTCTGCAACCAAAGGACTCTGAGTTCTGTTGCTCCAAGACTTCTGAAGATATACCACCAATATAACTTTTCTCTCCAATATTGATTTATTATTACCCACCCCAAGGCCTCTATTTATACTTTGGGAAATAGAGTAGTTTTGAAGGCTCAGGTGGTTGAAACAATTGGGATAGTTAAATATTAGGGCCCAAATAATCTCAAATAATCGTGTTTTATATTTTTTAAATCCAAAGTAAGATGTACGCGACTATTGATATAGGTAACCCACGTATGACACGCGAGTTACTCGAAGGAAACCCGCATACGCATACCTTCCTCCGGTAGACCCACAACAACCTTTATTATCACAAAGTCATTTTCATATTTTTTCTCTCTTTTTTAGATTTTTTTCTCTCTCTCTTTTTAACAAGCTATCCTCCCCATGTAGATTCCTCTCTTGCAGTCGGGCCTATTCAGTACCCCATTGGGTTTACCTGGTCATACCACAGGATGGTACCCGCTTCCAGCGAGCATGTTCAATACCCCAACGGGTTAACCTCTTAAACCCATTTTCTATCAGATGCTCTTGTCCCAATGTTTTCAGTCCATAGATATTCAGCAAATAATTTTTCCTATGAAGGAGTGGTGGGGGAGCAACTCTGAAAACCATGCTACAGGGTGGGATGGTATATGGATTGGAGGACAGCTAGTCTTTTCTTTTTTTATTATCATGGAAAAATAAAGGCCACAAGAGGAATATACTGAATCAAAGATACACACGATTGATGGATTTAGTGTAAAGTGGATGAAGCCATAAGATAATGAATGAAAGGTGTCTCTAGTCCCAAAATTTGTCTCTTTCATATAGAATTAAATTAGTGTTCCCCACAAACTAGGAATTCCATTCACCCTAATGCTACTGTGTAGTAGAGATGCTTGAATAACATGCCCTGATAATGAAGCTAGGATGTACGAGTGACCTCTAGGTTTTAGATAGACCTTGATTTATGACAAATCCCTATGATGTTTAAAGTTGGTCTTAAGTAATTGGTATATTAATAAATATGCATCTATGAAAATAAATAATGATGTAAGATTGTTTTGGTTTAGTTATTAATCATGACCTTCTTCTTAGTTCTTTTATTTGAAAAAGAAAACAAAAAACGAAGTTTCATTATTCCCTAAACTAAGAATGTAACATTTTATTTATATACATATTTCCCTACCCTAAGAAGAAAGAAAACGTGTTTATTCAAGTGTATGAGCTTTTCCAATGTAACCAAGTGCGAATCAACATAGAAAAAATACCCTTATCCACATATGCGATGGTTATTGCAGTGATTACCTAAATTTGTAAGTTCAACCAACTTACTTTTCTTTGCATCAATAGGTGTCGAATGAAGGAATGGTATTGCGGTCAAGTTACCTCTTGAAACCATGTTTCGATGTATTCTTGGTACTCACCTTCGTTCTCTATGTCATATAGATCCCCTTCTTCTAGTTGAGCAGTTGTTTGAGCATATGATGGATCTGTTAGCATGCATGTAAAGAACTCTTTAATTTTTGGTTTCTCTCCTTCGGATGTAATCCCCAATATGTCAGATTCTTCTGCAGCCTTGCAAAGAAAATCCTTTTGTAATTCTTAGGATTTTGGTTTGTCTGTCATTTCATGAGTAGTTGATAAACTTTCAACTTCTATCAAGATCTACTCTTCAGTAGAGATCAAAATTCCATCTTTTGCTAAGATTCGAGAGATTTCTCTCATACTAATGAGCACCTTTGAGTCCATGTCATTGGTTGGTAGGTCCTGCTTCACACAAGGATTAGTCCCTGGGGTTCTTACAGTACCCAAAACAATTTATGTGTATTTGAGAAACTATCTACTAATAAAATAAATTTGTGATTTAAAGACAACACACTAAAACATATACATAAAATTAACTTGCGGAAAGTAAACAAACTTGTGCAAAGAAGGAACAACTAATCCGTAGGATCTCAACTGTAGTGCATGAAAAGTTTGTTGTAAAAGAATGCGTGCAACAGGTTAATTAATGGAACAACATTAATAGAAATTAAATGCTTAGAATAGGAATGGAAACCACAACACTGATAGACAGATACAAGAGAAAACACAGAACCAGAGTCACACACATAGATATTTGATAACGGAGTTCACCCCCTCCACTGGGCTACATCTCTGGGTCCCTCTCCAATGGAACCGATCCAATTAAAGGCTTTTAAGAATGGTACAAATGGTTCTGGACTCTGCAAATCAGTTTCGGTAGTATGGACAAAAGTCTCCAAGACCTCTTCTCTGGAATAATACAAATTGGCTTTCAAAAGCAAAGAGAAGCCAAATAGAACAGAGAAGACAAATCGACTCTTTACAATCACAAAAAACGGGTATCCACAGCAAAGTCTTCAAGACCTCCTCTATGAAATTTGCAAAATGGACTTCAATAGTCAAAAGAAGCCAAGTAATAACTGGGAATAGTCGACTTCAGAAAAAGAATAGCAAAAAATGCTCTCTCCACAGAGAAAAACGTTGCACTATCCTCTCCCGGAACTGTCTACCGCTCTGAACGAACTCCTCCTTTATACTCATCTTTGTTTTTACCATGAGCAAAATCCATTCCAGAAATGCGGCTGTTCACCTCCCCTGAAATGCGGCCTCAAGACTGTTCATCTTCTTCTCAACGTTCTTCCAGCTATGGCATAACTACCAAGAAAGCTTCACCAAACCGTTACAAAGAAGCTGTACACATGGTGACAATATCCTGCCGCAACAAAACGGTGCACCAGACTGCAACCCATTTAAAAATGTCCTCGCACGAACGTATCGGAAGCTTTTGTCATCTTCTCTTCTGTCGTTGCGGAAGAGGATAAGCAACGAGCTTCGATGGTCTCAATTGGCTGTCGGCTGGTTTCCGAGTCGGAAGCTTTAGTTACTTTGGCTTCTGTAGTTGCAGATGGGAAACCACTTCTTTTTCCAAATCCGTCGAGTTATTTTGCCGATCTTTTAAGTTTTGGGCTTCTGCCATTGTGGCTGCCGGAAGCGTTGTTCTTCCGATCAAGCTTGTGCCCGTCGTTGCGGCTGTTGGAAGTCTTTATACCTCTATCGTTGCGGTTTTCGTTCCGCTCCGACTTCCAATCCTTTCTATCTTCACCGTTGCGGCTCTTTCATCACTCCGGCTTCTGAACGTCTTTAAGTTTCCACCATTGCGGAAGAGAAAAAGGCTTGTGAGCCCCGTCGTTTCGGAAGGGGAAATGCTTCCGACCTCCGATGTTGTGGAAGGAGATCTCTTCCGACCTCCGATCTGTGTGGCTTCTTGGTGTATCCGCCATCCGATTTTCTTCACGCGTGGCTTCTATGAACCATGTACCATATTGGATCTTTCCAGAGGAATAATCCATCGGATCAATCCTCCCCATTAGAGAGATTTTGGACCACCAAAAGCCTGAATTATTCTACAATTAAGTGAGGGTAAATTTCCCTCACTTTACCAATCTCCATCCATCTCGCTTTGCTAGGATGTATTCCTTTCAGCCCCACTCGAAGGTACTCAGCATTCCCCCTTCATGAAGTCCTTACATTTCTGTCAAGAATAACATCATCCTGCAACTCTTTCATATATTCAGGTGCCAAATCATCTATTGAAGGCATCTGTATGTTAATTTCCTCATCCATGATCATAGGAGGCTCATACAATTTAAGATTCTCAACATTGACAACTGAATAAATTTGCATGTATGGAGGTAAATTCAAGTGAAAATCATTAGTACCGATCTTTTCCAAGATCTCAAAAGGACCATACCTGATAGGCTTAAGATTTTTACCTTCACCTTTCATTCTTTCTTTGGTGATGTGTAACCAAACTCTGTCACCTACCTGAAATTGATGATCAATTCGATGCTTATCATGCCTGGCCTTGTACTTTGCCTGGCTCTTCTCCAACTGTTCTTGAACTTCCTACTGCACTACCTATATTCTCTGAATGAACTTTAGAGCTTTATCTGCATCATGATGTCCATCCACTACATCTTTGCCAAAAGAGAAGTCCATCGGTGTTTTTGGCAGATAACCAAAACAAGTTTCAAAAGGAGATCTTTTCGTGGAAGAATGAACTGCATGATTGTGAGCATGTTGTATATACTGCAACTACTCATCCCAAAGTTTAGGATGCTTACTACAATATCCTCTGAGCAGCTGAACCGCTGTTCTGTTCACTACCTATGTTTGGCCATCGGTCTGTGGATGAAAAGCTGTACTTTTCTTCAGTTTAGTATCCATAAGCTCCCATAAAGTTGACCAGAACTTTCCAAAGAACCGGGAATCCCAATCAGATACAATAGACATGGGTAGCCCAAAATGTACCCAAAAATTCTGAAAGAATAAATGAGCTATTTGTTCAGCAGTGATCTACTTGTTACATGGCATTAAGATACACATTTTGTTGAACCTATCCACAACAACATATAGGTAATCATTCCCTTTTCTAGACATAGGTAGTCCTCCTACAAAGTCCATAGAAATATTGTCCCCAGGACGAGAAGAAACTGGAAGAGGAGTGTACAAACCCAATTTCCTATTGCTAGGCTTACTTGTTGCACACATAACACAACCCCTTATATATTTAGCTACAGTTTCTTGCATCTGAGGTCAATAACAATAATTCTGCAATACAGACAATGTTTTGCTTACACCAAAATGTCCCGCAATTAATGAACTATGTGCTTCTCGAATTACATGCACTCTTTCTTTCTCTGGAATACAGAGTTTACCAAGATGATACAAAATTTGATTATGCACATAATAGTTCTCTTCCTGTTTACCATGTATAAGTGATGCATATACTTCCTTAAAATCTTTATCTTCTGCATACTGTTCAATATAACTTTCATGTGTTAATGAACTGTTCTGAAGAATGATTGAAGCATTCATAGGTGGCCTTGATAACAGGTCTGCTACTTTATTATGAATTCCCTTTTTGTACTTAATTACGAGGTGAAACTGTTGTAAGAACCCCATCCATCTTAAATGCCTACTTTGTTGTACTTTAGTTTGAGATTGTAAATACTGGAGTGGCTGATGATCAGTATGTATGACTGTCTCTTTTCCCATGATATAATGTTTCCACTTCTTTACGCTCTGTACTAAAGCATACAATTCTTTGTCATAGGTCGGATAGTTACTTACCGCAGTAGAGAATGTTTCTGAATGGTAACACACTGGCTTCCTTCCCTGCATCAAAACTGCTCCCATGGCAAACACGTTGGCATCGGTTTCGATCTCAAATGGCTACTACAAATCTGGCAATGTTAGAACTGGTGTTGTGCTAATCTTTTCCTTCAAAGTGTCGAAGGCTCTCTGGTGCTTTCCTCCCCACTGGAAAATTTCTTTAATGCTTGTCAACGCATGTAATGGAGCAGCAATGGAAGAAAACCCAGAAATGAATTTCCTCCAATACTGAACCGCGCCCAGAAAACTTCTGATTTCAGTAACGGTGTTAGGCCGTGGCCAGTTTACAATGACAGCAACCTTGGCTAGGTCCACTCGCAGGTGGCCTCCACCAATAATATGGCCTAGATATACTAAATAAGTTTTAGCAAATTCACATTTAGACATTTTTACATAAAGCTTCTCCTTTCTCAGTACATCTAAAATTTTCTTCACATGTACAACATGCTCTTCCCAAGTTTTGCTAAACACAAGGATATCATCCAAGTATACAATTACAAAATTATCAATGAATGAACTAAAGACATCATTCATGACCCGCATGAAAGTAGCAGGAGAGTTACATAGCCCGAAAGGCATCACAAGCCATTCATACAAACCCTGTTTTGTTTTAAAAGTTGTTTTCCAAGCATCATGCTCAGCAACACGGATTTGATGATACCCACTACGCAGATCCAATTTTGTAAAGTAAGTTGAATGTTTCATCTGATCAAGCAAATCATCAATACGGGGAAGAGGATACCTGTTCTTAATGGTGATTTTGTTAAGGTCCCTATAGTCAATGCACATACTCCACGACCCATCCTTCTTTGGAACCAAGACTATAGGAGAGCCACAAGGAGAAGTACTGGGCCGGATGACCCCCTTCTCAATCAGCTCCTGAACCTGCTTCTTGATTTCCTCATTCTGCATTACAGACATACGGTACATGGCTATGTTTAGGAGTGGCACATCCTACTACAAATGTATCTCATGTTGAATCTCTCTCTTCGGCGGTAACCCCTTTGGCTCTTGAAACAAATCATCATACTCAGAAATGATGTCAATCAGTTCAGATTTATGCTTAGGGTCACATTCTTCAAAAGAGTTAGAGACTTCATCATTTTTCATCTTAACCATCATCAACAAAAAATTATTACTAGCATTTACCAACCTCTTCATTTGTCCTGCAGAGACTATTGCTAGATTGGTTTTTATCTTATGTGCTCGTACAATATATTCCACACCTTCTTTAAAAAGATGATACTTATTCTTCTCTCTATAAAAGACTGCTTTTCGGTCATACAAATATGGGCTCCCAAGTACAATTCCACAAATGTCAAGTGGTACTACATCCAATTCTACCTCATCCCTAAACTTTTCAATAATTGCATATTTTAATACACATTTCCTTGTAACTTGCAATCATGTATCATTAGTAACCCATCCTAGAGGATAGGGCTTTTCATGAGGCACAGTAACTAAATGCAATTTCTTAACCACTTCTTCGGATATCAGATTTACTTGTGAACCACTATCAAACAATGTATAGATCTTTGTGTGATTTGCAATGACACGAACTGAAACAGTGCACTTCTATCTTTATCATTTTGCTTAGAAGTAGATGGCAGACTTGTACTTGCACTAGAACTTGGTTGTGAATCAATGGGAAGTGAGATACTTTTATCCTTACCCTGGATTCCGACAGCTGTAACCTTTGTTTAATCACCTGAGTCAGATCCCAAGTCTTGAATAACTACTGTAGTAGCTTTTGCTTTGTCTTTGTTTCCTCCGTACTTCTTTGGCCTTAACTCCGGATGAAGTTTCCAACACTTAGAGACATCATGTCCCTTCTGACAATGCCAACACGTATGATTTTCACCCTCTTTCTTAACAATAGCCGTATTCTTTCTCCCCTTATCTTTACCTTTCGATTTGCTGTCAGATTTAAATGACTTCTTCACAAAAGTATCATTAGCATGCTTGCCCCTGGCTTCTAAATGGGTAGCTTGAACACATACATCATCCAAATTACTGGGATTAAATATTAACAAAGTATGCTTCAAATAAGAATGCATTCCACCAATGTACTTAAGAAGAGTTTCCTGTGTGTCTAACGAAACATTCAATGCAATAGCCCTTTTTCTGAATTCATGAGTATACTCTTGAATGCTTTGTCATTTATCTTGTCTAAACATTTGCCAATTCATGGTTAATTGTTGTATGTGACCTAAAGGATAAAATTGCTTCCTCAATACTTCAATGAATTCATTCCAAACTGAAATAATTTTACCATTCTTTCGAAGATCTTGCTGAATCTTGCTCTCCCACCAAGTAAGAGCCATTCCACTCATTCTCAAAGTGGCCAATTGAATCTTGGAAGGGTCATCATTAATGCCCTGCACCCTGCAATATACTTCAAGCTGCTTGATCCAATTGTCTAATTTTTCAGCATCTACATCTCCATTATAAATAGGTAATTCAAATTTTACATCCAATTTGAAATAAGGCATATTAGGACTTGCATTATTTGAATGGGAAGTGTGAGAAGAAGAAAAAGTATGTTAGTATCAGGAGGATCACCATCACCTCCTACTCCTTTACCCTTTTCTTCCGGCTTCACTTATGCATCTCTGGATGAAGATCCTTCTTCTTTCTTCTTCCTTTCTTCTCACTCATCAAGTAGAATTTCCATCATGGCTTTCATGCTCATAAAAGCCTCCTGAAACTCAGTTTCAGAAATGACAGGTTTTTCCCGTTCGGTATGTCCTTCTTCTTCCCCTCGTGGAGAAGACATGGTTCTTGAGAATGTTCTCCTGGAGCCAATCTCAGGATCTCCTTCAACTAATTCTCCTTCACCAAGCTTTAACCTAGACCTGGTAAGCATTCACAAACTTGCACAACAGTCAACCAGCTCTGATACCAAAATATGATCCGTGGGATCTCAACTTTAGTGCATGAAAAGTTTGTTGTAAAAGAATGCGTGCAACGAGTTAATTAATGGAACAACATTAACATAAATTAAATGCTCAGGACAGGAATGGAAACCACAACACTGATAGATAGATACAAGAGAAAACACAGAACCAGAGTCACACACACAGATATTTGATAACGGAGTTCACCCCCTCCACTGGGCTACATCTCCGGGTCCCTCTCCAATGGAACCAATCCAATTAAAGGCTTTTGAGAATGGTACAAATGGTTCTGGACTCTGCAAATCAGTTTCGGCAGTATGGACAAAAGTCTCCAAGACCTCTTCTCTGGAATAATACAAATTGGCTTTCAAAAGAAAAGAGAAGCCAAATAGAACAGAGAAGACAGATCGACTCCTTACAATCACATAAACTGGGTATCCATAGCAAAGTCTTCAAGACCTCCTCTATGAAAGTTGCAAACTGGACTTCAACAATCAAAAGAAGCCAAGTAATAACTGGGAATAGTCGACTTCAGAAAAAGAATAACAAAAAATGCTCTCTCCACAGAGAAAAATGTTACACTATCCTCTCCCAGAACTGTCTCCCGCTCTGAACGAACTCCTCCTTTATACTCATCTTTGTTGTTACCATGAGCAAAAGCCGTTCCAGAAATGCGGCTGTTCACCTCCCCTGAAATGTGGCCTCAAGACTATTCATCTTCTTCTCAACGTTCTTCCAGCTGTGGCATAACTGCCAAGAAAGCTTCACCAAACCGTTACAAAGAAGCTGTACACATGGTGACAATATCCTGCCGCAACAAAACAGTGCACCATACTGCAACCCATTTAAAAATGTCCCCGCGCGAACGTATCGAAAGCTTTTGTCATCTGCTCTTCCGCCGTTGCGGAAGAGGATAAGCAACGGGCTTCGATGGTCTCAATCGGCTGTCGGGTGGTTTTCGAGTCGGAATCTTTAGTTACTTTGGCTTCCGCAATTGTGGATGGGGAACCACTTCTTTTTCCAACTCCGTCGAGTTATTTTGCCGATATTTTAAGTTTTGGGCTTCCGCCGTTGTAGCTGCCGGAAGCGTTGTTCTTCCGATCAAGCTTGTGCCCATCGTTGCGGCTGTTGGAAGCCTTTATACCTCCGCCGTTGCGGCTGTCGTTCTGCTCCGACTTCCGATCCTTTCTATCTTCACCGTTGTGGCTCTTTTATCACTCCAGCTTCCGAACGTCTTTAAGTTTCTGCCATTACGGAAGAGGAAAAGGCTTGTGAGCCCCGCCGTTTTGGAAGGGGAAATGCTTCCAACCTCCGATGTTGCGGAAGGAGATCTCTTCCGACCTCTGATCTGTGCGGATTCTTGGTGTATCCGCCATCCGATTTTCTTCACGTGTGGCTTCTATGAACCATGTACCATATTGGATCTTTACAGAGGAATAATCCGCCGGATCAACAACAAAGTTTTGGGGCAACCCACTAAAGTGGATGCGTCAGGCTGTCATACTATGGAAATTCTGTAGTGAAGTCATCTTTGTGTCTTATCATTTCCCCTTCCCCTTGCTATGTAATGTAAATACAACCTATCTACCCTTATCTACCTAGACTCCAATCCCTTTAGCACCTCCCCAACAACGGCGCCAAAATGTTGGGAAAAATATGCACTACTTAATTCAACACTTAATTGTCAACCCGGGAAGGGAGCTTGTGAGATGCAAACACAATATGTGCAGGATTTGAAGGCTTAAGCTAAATAAATATGCAGATGCGCTAACATGCAACTATATGATTTTAATCTACATGCTTGACTATCATGAGTTGAATGCAAGAATTTAATCTATCTATGAAAGCAGGAAATTAAGAACTTGAAAAGTAACTATAATTTCAAATCTAATCTAATGTTATATTAATCTATTCTATAAAGGCAAGAAACTGATTAATAAGTCTAATGCTATGCTAATCTATTCTATGAAATGGAATTGCAACAACTAATCTAGGAAAGCGATCACTTGGTCCGAAATCAATCTAATGCAGTGAAAGTAAATTTGATTATTCAAAACGAGAAAACAAATCAACTAAACTATTTCATGAATGCATGAACTATATGCTTATGCAGGGATGAGAATCTACTTAACCATGTGATTAATTATAAAAACAAATACTGAAATTAATTACAAAAACAAATATGAAATTAATTACTATGAAACAGGAAATTATACTACAAATGAAAGAGCAACTAATCTCTCTATTCTATGAGCGAAACTACTCTATACTTTCAAAAGAGAAAACTAACCAACTATCCTACTCTAGTTATCAAACTTATGCAATCGTATAAAGCAAATCAAAACACTAATCTAAGGACCAAGTGCAAACAAATACTTTGCGAGGACCCATAAAGTAATGTAAGCAAACTAATTTAACAAATCCAATCTAATCAACAACTAATCTATCAATTTGAAAAGTAAACTAAGCTATGAGAACTTTCAAGATCTAATATGAAGGGAAATATGAAAACAATCTAGACCAAACCCTATTCCTAATGCTCAAAATCTATTGTGCAAAATTTATTAAATTCATACAAAACTAAAGTTGAAGATAAAGAATAATTATAGCACCTATCTAATTAATTCCATATTTAATTAAAAACATCAAAGTCAAAATAATATATTCATAAAAACTTTAAAATACAAGTACTTATGTTATTTAAAACTATACAACAAAACTATGAACTACCAAGATAAAATCTATGATAAACCCAAATTTATAACTTAATCTTAAGAATAAAATAAAACGAAAATAAAATGTATATTATAAATCACAAAACAAAATCTAAAATAATTAATATAAAAGAAAAAACTACAACTAAAATGAATTAATATGAATTATAAATTAAACTAATGTATACTAACTAAATTAATTTACAAGTTAACTATAAACTAAAAACTAAAAAACAATATATAGCATTGAGAAGGGGGATCAGGACGACCACCCCTCTCTCAAAATAGAGGGTCTTCAATACTTAGAAACAACTCCATTAAACACATGAACAACTCAGAAAACGGCCAACCCAGAAAACGCACATTTGGCACAAATCGAAAAAATGCCCCTTCGATAACTCTTAGGTTGTTGCGATTTGAGAGAAACAAATTCTGGGTTTTGTATATGGATGGATATCCTCAAAACATATTAAACTGTTTGGCAAGATATTCTTCCATGTGCACGCAAACCAAGGTGCAATATGGCAGTTTAGCAACATTGACTGCTAAAAATCGGGCAATCTAGAACAAATCGGCAAAATGCCCCTTCAATAATGCTTTGTTGGTTGCGATTTTGGTGAAACAAATTCTGGGTTTTGTATATGGATGGATTTTATTCAAACCCATTTGGCTGTTTTTTGAGATCTTCTCCCAAGTGCATGAAAACGGAGGCTCAATATGGCAGTCAAGAAATATTGACTACTAAAATTCTGGGTTTAACATTATTTTGGCAACTCCTGTAACTGCAAATAGTCCCTGAATTAGTGTTGGTTTGTTTGCTGGATCTATTGCTGAGTGCTAGATTTAGTTTGTGGCTAAGTTTTATTTACTTTAGCACATTATTATCCCAGTCTTCCTCCTTCTTATCCTTATGATACGGGATTCCATTTTCATGGCATGCACATAAAAAAGTCTATTAGTTATACAAAGAAAAACAAAATATGAAATGGCATATGATGACAAACTATTTATTTGGCATAATTCATATATGGTTAGTTCACTATCATGAGGTTTTTTAAACAAGTCATTTTATGTTTTAGAGGGTATATATATAATACGACATTTTCTATTTAATAACCAACAACATATTCAAAGGAATTAAAATCATATTTCACTTTTGTTTTGATGAGTATTATATGAATTGTATTTAATTTGTATATGAGTGGGTTTGAAAAGTGATTTAAAGTTAAACAATTGCTTTAATATTTAATTATTTTAATATTTAATACTTTTATTTTCTTATTTAAATTTAAATCAATATTTAAAACTCATTTTTACTTTATGTTTTCAATGTGTACATGAAGGATCAATAAGAACTAGAAGACATAGGTAAGCCAAATTAGTAAACTAACAAGCAATCAAATCTAATTCAGAACTTAGGACCGAAAGAAGGGGCTGAATGGAGTGCCAAAATGTGCACTAAATGCAATAACACATCAAAAATAATGAATTAAGCTTCTTTTACATTTATAAGTTATAATTGATGAAAACATAGTAAAAGATAGACAAATTAAAGATAAATGTATCATATTTCGGTAAATAGGCCAGGGAATTAATATAAATAAAGCCATTGTAAAAGACAATTTCGAGGCCCAACACTCTTTCAAAGAAGAACACCACCAAAATGCTTGCATACCCCAAGTTCTTCCCGCACCCTCTTTTGCAGTCAGAGATTTGTTTTCTCATGATCGGGATCATACCCGAGCACCAGTCAAATACTGTACCCTGCATGCATTCCACTACAATCCACATTTGAGTCTGAGTGGCCAAGTGTAGTGAAGAAGAACTGACAATCCTTACCACTGTGCTTACCATCACTTGTAATGGAAATCCACCTATGTGAGAAATTGGTACGCATGTTCCCTTCTTCTGTGTACCTAGTGGGAAGTAAGTATCAATGTAGTCAAGGACACTCATAGGGTCACCACCCCTACTAGTACCCTCAAGGTTCACGTGTATGCCTCTGTGGGAAAGCCATGTAATGAAATATATTTCCTCCACTGTAATCTCCAAGATCTATCCTTGAAGATCAAATAGACTAAGGTCATGGTCCCAATAGATGGTAAGAGTCTCTAGCAAACGGAAATTATCCCTCATGTCGGAAGTGCAGTAGAATTTCAACAAGCCACATTGTTGCAAATCTTGCAGATTCAGGGCATCCCGCATTACCTCTCAATCCATATCCTCATGGTCTCTTTCCCTCCACTCTAGAACCATTTTGTACCTTCCCAATGACCATTTTCAACCATTAGAACCCATCCATGGCTTTTGATTTTAGCCATTTTCCAACTTTTTTCAAGTCGCACAGCATACGCGACTGTGCTTTAAGCACATGTTGACGGGCGTTTCTGATTCAGCCCGCAACGGGGGAAAACGACCCAGTCCGGGATCCTTAGAACAGGTTCCAAGCTGTTTCAGGTAGTCGTTCCCGACAGGT
>LPNX010943089.1:0-32098 GCA_001517045.1 Pseudotsuga menziesii
GATTACGAAGAACACAAAAGAAAAACAATAGCAAAGAATTATGGTATATGATTATATATTGGTGGAAAATATCAATACTAATTTATTTCACCTCGGGTTATAACAAATTAACTGTGGAGGCATTATTGAAACGCCTGGACTTGCGTCGAATATTGAGGAGGCATTATTGCTGATTTTAAGCTACTATATGTTGATCATGAATGCCCTATTTTATGGTCGCCAATTTTGGAGGCATTAATTACTCGCATTGACTGAACGCCCATGGTGGCAGCATTCCAGGAATCCTTAAGCACTAATCATGGAAGCGCTAGGGCGGGGAGGAGAATAAATCCTCGCTGTGGAGTTGTTGGAAAAAAATAAAAATAGAAATAAAATAAAAAGGGCTTCGCATCCTCCTCGAAGGAGTCTCTACTCCCTAAGGAAGATCTCGGCTGGCGTTGGGGAAGGCTCTCTGCTTTCTAGTATAGAGGGATACGCTACCTGTCAAAGGAAGGAATATTTTTTTTACAAGAGAAGAAGCACACCTTCTTGATCCTTTTTGATTTGAGGATAAATCTCCATGCTGCAAATCTTACCCTATGAATCTAGTATGAATCGGCTCTTTGTGTTTTCAGTTTAGGTGATATGGCCATTTTATATACGCCCCTAATTGCCAGGGTTGCTTTGACTTGATAATTATGGGTTTTTGAGCATCCTGAAATTGTTTCATTTTTGTTAATCTGTATGGACCTAAAATGCACCCATGTCTACACTGAAATATGTTCCCGGTCCATCGTTTGAAGTCTACAATAGTGATGTAACCAATGAATAGTGAAATATGTTCCCGGTCCATCGTTTGAAGTATACAATAGTGATGTCTGCACTGAAATATGTTCCCAGTCCCTCGAGGAGGGTTCTTCGCACGTTGGAAACGTGATTCTGAAGCGCTGCCCTAAGTGAATGTCACCTTATATATCCACACCTACGTAAGCGAGATCCTTACCTTAGTGATAGTGGCTGTGCTCCTACTTGTTGAGAGAAAGAAACTATCCATTAGCAAATCTAGTTTCTTTCTTTTTGCCAGTCCCTGCGTTGTGAGATATGGTAGTATCTGCATCAGGAAATTGTAGTTGTGTAGATTTTAGGAACTTTTGGTATATAGACTATGGGGTAGATCTGCCTTAATGTGACCATAACGGTTCTGATTCTATTCTGCACTGATAATTTATACTAAGTAGGAACGTTGGTTGTTACAGATTTCTGCATATGAGTGATCAGGGCATGACCTTGTTGATCCTTCTCTACGGGAAAACCTGTAATAGAATCAGCACTGTTATGAATCACACTTAGTAGGAAGAGAACTTTTTACCTGATGTGGGTTTGGTTGGGAATGCTTGCCCTTTGCAGAAGCGCCAATATCTTTTAAATATTATGTTTGAACCCTCATCATTTTCAGCGCATTTAAACCTTCTACTCATCCCTCATTCTGTCCAAAAGGATTACTTTGTACGCCATCTTAATCAAGCATCATGATGCCATTATGGCAAAATATTTATCTCATGGAAGGTTCTATCTATTTGTTAGCAGCCTTTTAAATCCTTTTTCAGCCAGTAGGTTGTTTCTTCCAGATAACCGCCAAATTTCATAAAGGTCGTGCAAGTGGCATCGGTTTTCCAGTGGATTAAACTCAGGTAATAGAGAGCAGCTTTAAGAAGCTAAAACATGACATTGCATTATCGACATCCAGAAAAGGCCGGACAGGTAAAGGCAATTTTTTATTGGGCCGACTATATTCCTTTTAGAGAATGTAAATACTCACGGATCGATATATTGCAGAGTACTAATTTTTAAATTCTTATCTATGCCTCTGGAGTTTGTTGAGGACGGGGACTATATATATATATATGAAATTTGTGAAATGTTTGTATTATGTTTGATGATTTGATTCTAGACTGGCCAGGTACAATTCAGGTTTTAGATCCCACGGTAAGGTTACCAAATGTTTAATACCCTTGGGCACTTGGTAGGTGGAAACATCATCCTGATAATTTACTGTCGTGTGGATGCCCATGTTGAACAGCACATTTTAGCAAGATGTTGTTCTGTAAGTTAATACCTTTTAATGTTTCCTCGGAACCGTATTATGTTAAAGGTTCCAAAATAAAATTTGAAATAAGTAGATATAGGAGGTATTCATGTATTTGGGATAAATTTTACAGCCTACTACTCATGCTCTGGTTTGACCTTGGTATTTTGGAAAAAGATGCTGTATCAGAATGCACTTTTGTAACCTTGGTTGAAGAATTTAACAGAAAATCTGAATGGTTGGTGGAGGTAACCCCAAGGTTGGGGTGAACCACATACATTCTTGTCTATCTCCTTTTCATGCACTTGAATGTTTTACTCTTTCCCTTTTATTTTTGTATAAATGATACTACTGCAAATGGATTGAAGTACATATATAACACCTTTGAAAGTGATTATCACCATAAAAATGAAGTCTTTTTTTATTGCATTAATTGGTTCTTGTATTATGTACTTCATTTTCTATATGGAATGATCCAGTATCGAAATCTTTGAAATAACCATACACAAAAGGGCTCCCATATTTATTTTTCCAATTTTTGTCTAAATATGTGTCACCAGAATTTATTAATTGAGTTTATTAAAATCAGACCAGCAATGCTTGAATTCAAACAAGGAAAATGTTGGTAGGATGTTAGATAGTAATGGCCACTCCCATTTTATGTTATAACAGTTTTGATCCTTCTTTTCTAGCTGAAGTTTTAATAACTAAGAGTCAATTTAAGGGGGAGATAAGAACTCAGATAAATCCTTCATGAACTTGCATAAGACATAAGCATGTATCTTAATGTCATCTTTTAAGTGGCCCCTTTTTTTTAGTATTTTAGCATGTAGAAAAACTAGATCAGAAATAAGAAATGGCAATTGGAGAAGTGGGCAGATCCTTGCTAATAGGGCTTATACTATTTGGTTGATAAATACTAAATATTTTCGTCTTATGGCTGATACTACACTAAGGCTAATTATTACAAATATTATACTAAGATCCTTCATGGGTTTATCTGGCACAAGAATTTCTCTTTTCTAAGTAAAACAACTTCTATCACTTCTAGATCCTCATTATGATGCATAGATTGAAGTATCTTGGTTTGATCATCTTTGGCTATTGGACCCAAGGCCTTTTGACAGGTAGGGTAGTTGTACTTATAAGGAGAACAAGTTATAAGGATCGTGTTTTCACTTCAAGTCGTTCTATTTGTGTCTCTGTGTGATGTGTCTGAATCTTTTACTCTCTTCATGGAACTTTCTGTACATGGGATCTTGTGGTGTACACAAAAGGTAATACTGTAAAAGATAATAAAATTGTCACTCTTAACTTACTATTTTATGTATTGCATAGCTTGTCATTTTACAGGGCATTATGAAGATGACATGTTGTGAATTACTCTAAAAGGAATTCTTAAATGATTGTTTTTTTTCATGCACATGGTTATGACATATTAGATATGAAATCTCTTGTAAATTTTTCCGCTAATAGGTTGGACCCATTTGTAGTAATAAAGAAACAAAAACTTTACCCTTTTTCCACACTTATTGGCATCAAGGGCTAAGGGGGACAATACATATGGTATCAAAGCAAAATGAAAACACTCAGACCTGATGGACTCATCGACATGCAGATATGTTGTGAAATATGTGATATTATAATGCACGCTATAAAAATAAATATTGTTGAACTCTCTCCATGAGTTTTTTAGAATTATGTGTAATGAAAGAAGTTAGTTGCATGCACTAAAATACAGGGAGGGTTATTTGTCTAATTTGGGGAATGAGAAAATGAAGACACTATTAGGCTTGTCTAAAGCAAGATATATTTATGTGTTTTACATATGTATTGATGAAGTGAAGTGCAAGTTGAAATTGTGTTTAGTAAGATTAAGTGCATAATAAAAAGATATTGAAGAGGAAGTAAAGCCTTGATATTATGCAAAAATATATTTTGTCACGGTCAAATAAGAACATGTTATCATGTAATTTGTTTATGAGGGTAAGATGCGACTTATTTTGGGCAAGAATTTGTGAGCAGATAATGCATGTGCGCATGGTTACAAGGAGCAGCATCACATGAGGACCAGAGGCAAAGATGATATCCTTAGTAGAAATGGTAACATTTGGAGTCTATATGATTTCCCTGCTTATTATGAAGGTTACCAAGACTTGATTAGTTATATTGAAATTTTGGAAACCATAGCTTCAATAATTTGTTATGTTAAGATATACTTTACAAAAAGTTTTTGGAAAAATTTCTAGTATAAGAAACTTTTGAGATGGTCTATATATGCATTAACACTAGAACATCAAGTTATGATTGGATGTATAATGTAAGTTACTTAGGTCTAGAGGGCTTAGGTAGACATATCTTGATCATAAGCTATGGATCATGGGGAATATCGAGTTACCACATGGATACGGTGTTGAGTGAGTAGGAATGAAACATCAAGTATGCCTAGAGATATGGAAGTTGTGTTTGAGGAGGATCTTCTAGGCTCTGGAATATGGAATATTTCAAGTAGGGATTATGATATTTTTTATGATTAAAATGACATTACAGGTATGTTATGGTAACTCACAGAGCATTGGGATTTTTGCAGGTGATGAATTGTGGAAGTCCCCGTGGGACCATAACTGAATAATTGAATGTAAATTAACTAGGATTACCTATGAAATTTGGCTAGAGTGTAGCCAAAGTGAACGGTAAAGTATCTTGTGCATAAAATAGATAATGCTTCTTGTTATATTGCACTAAATATAGAGACTCGTATTGGATGAACAAGAATGTCATCAGACATAAAATAAGTGGCTGATGATGGTAAGTAGCTCTCTTGGAATTCCTGACGTGATCAAAATACCTATGTCCCTAGCTTGCCACACATAAATGTGGTGTAAAGATGGAATGTCCCTCCACAGTAATTATCGAAGCAACAGATGGGCAAGGATGTCTAAAGTTATTGATATTTGAGTTGATGAATGTTGCATATCATTATACACTAACACTACAGGCTATGTTAGGAACACTATCGGTGAGGATTGACTGGTAGTAAAAATATTTGTTTCCTTAAATAATGACGTTAAGAAATGTTGATTATAGATTTTCAAATTTTTAAGATTTTATAAACCAAGGATTTAACTGTGGATTACGTGGTTTTTATATTGACATTGCAGGATTCACCAAGATTATGACCAATGTGGTGATTAAACCGTTGGAACTTATGATTAGTTAATAAAATTTTGAGTTATTGACAGATGCCTTGACTAACCGTATAGCCGACTCATGAGGCGGGACAATGATGGTAAAATTCATGCAAAGCACCAAGTAGTGTGCATTATGATTAGTACGGTGAAATCTATACTAAATATGAACCAAGAAAAAAAATTTGCATGTTGCGGGAGCACCATGGTGTTAGGCAAGTGACTACCACGTGAACACATCGATGTTAGACATGTACGCCGCAGGAGCACAATGGTGTTAGGAAAGCGATTACCGCGTGAGCACATTGGTGTTAGGCACATGGTGTGGCAAGAAAAGACCTAGGAAAAACTGGACATCTGGAAGACAGGACACTGTGTCGCTGAGGAGAAAACTTTTGACTAGTGGTCAAAAGGGAGAGTAACCTCATAAATAGATGTAATTCCACCATGAAAATTTAACTCCAGGGAGAGTTCAAAAGATAACGAAAATGAAAGTTGTGCTAGCAGCTTTCCAGGTCAATAAATGGTTACATGTCTTAATGTGTAAATGTGAAGGAATGATGAAACTAAATTATGTTGAATTATTGGTTATACATTGTTGTTGATAGGATGCAGATCTAAAGTAGTGCTTCAAGTTGGGAACATAATGCATTCCTCATTCTTATAAATATTAAAGTATGTAAGATCTGACGATAGTATTCGTAGCTCTGGCGGAAAAGAGGTTAAGAAGCAGAATTGGTCTTCGCTCACTAGAATGTGAAAATAATCAAAGGGCGCTAGCAAGGTTAGGGATGACGAACAAGTAACACCGAGGATGGTGTTAATTCTAGGGGGAAAGGATGGATATTCCATCCTTTCCCTTTCCCTCCAAATTAGCCATGAACATTTTTATAAGTAAATCTTCTTTAAATTCAACCCCTAACCTACATATATGCATATGAATTTTGATCGGATGCACAACAACATCATCTCCTTCCTCATTTTTAAATTTGGGAAGATATGTTTTACAATCTATACAAGACATTTGATTTGGGAAATGTGGAATGTGTAAATTATTCATAGGAACATGCCTTGTATATTTGTAAGCTTCCATGGAAATGATCTTCAGACAGTGAAGTCAGTAGTGATGTTTTGAATCATTGATTCTGTTAATAGTTGAGCCGCAAGTATATTGATGTGAACCCTTCTTTTATGTCTGACTATTGTTCACCATCAGTAATCATCTCTAATATTTGTCATTTCTCCCAAGGAATATTTCACCTTTGTTTCCTTGAAACAACACCAATATATTATCACTCAAAATATATCCTTTGGTTGTTTAAGGACAGTTACAAGGTAACTTTTCAAGCCAACTTTTAGGAGGAAAATTGGCTTCCTTCCTACTAGAGAGGGATCTCTCAACAAATGAATACAATGGGTAGAGATGTTTTTACATAAACAAATTTAATGGTTATAATGGATAAAACAAGAGGGTATTATTGGGCTTGGAGTCAAAAATATAAGTAGTTACAAATAAACATGGATTTTGCAACAAGATTTCTTCAAGGTGGTAGGATATTTCTCTTTCAAAATCAAGATTTTAATTGTCTGGTGGTAGAGAAGAAAAATGAATTGTCTATTAATATCGGTACCAAGAGATGGATCCAATATTAACTTTGGAGGAAATATGGTTGTGAATACTTGAATTCTATGCGCCATACCATATGATTATTAATTCTGATCCAATACAAAATTATTCAAGCATGAAAAGATAACACAATGGAAAAGATAATGGGAAAAACATTCACACAAGAAAGGGAAATACAGACTGTAAAACAACAATAAGAGAATCTCTATTATGGACAATGCTTGCTTGGCTCTGCAAATTTTATTAACTTGTAGATGCTCAGTTACAAAAAAGAGTCTCACTCTCATGGGATCCAACCAAAATTACAATGTAGAACATGCTTTGATACATTAAAATTCTCCTTGAGTTGATACCTAACTACCTATATTATAAAAAATAGGATTCTTCTAACTGCCTTATTACATTTATCATATAACTTAATAAACTAAATCACCCTAAATAATAGAAAATATTTAACTCCACTTTGAAGTGCATCTTGATACATCTTTTACTCAAGCATTATAATGCATGTCTTCATCAATGCAACCTATACTTCACTTTCCCAAAAACATTTAATGGTTTTCCATTGATAGTTAGATCGAACTTCCTAACTTGACATTTCTTTAGCCAATACTCTTAGCTCAACATGATCTACATAAGAAAGAGTTGACAGCCTGGTGCCAATCATTTTAAATGAATCCAATATCTCAAAATACACAACTATCTTGTCAATGATAACTTTCCCAGTTAGAGAATGGGTTATATCTTCAAATTTTCTGTGATCCAACCTAGCCTTAACAAATAGAGCCTGATTTTTAGACTGAGATATAAGTTACCATCCTCATCCCAAAAAAAAGGGAGTCCTTTCTAAAATAGCTCTATGAATAATTCTTTGAAAGCTTTTACTTGATGTAAAATATGGTCATCTTTTGCTTGGAAACTTTCAATGTGATGATGCTTTCCAATAATTTTCCTTTCCCAAGTTATCATTGTAACTATCTTTTTAGTTCCCATTTTTTTAAATTCTTCTCCAAACAAAGTATTGAGAAAATTTATAGTATTCTAAGTTGTTTCTACTGGTAATTTATTAAATGTATCCTTTTGTCAAGTAATTTAATATGCAAGTAGGTGCTTTCATATTGAAGAAGGAAAGTGAAGAAAGAAAGAAAATCTAAAGGATAAGAATCCCATGCATGGCAAGGATGGGTTTCCTTTGGTAGATTGGATTAAGGATTTGATTCCTTCGACAGAAGGCTATGCAATCCAATGATAGACTTCCTTCAGTTGATCACATTGTATACATGGCTCTTCGTAAATTATGCATGGATAAGCATGTAAATTGAAGATGTGTTAGCTAAAAAGAAGTTGTAAATTCTTCAAGATGGTGATATAGTGAAGGTTGGGAAAGAAGGAAAGAAATACAAAATAAAAGGATAATAGATTAATAAAATAATAAATAAAAAAGTTCAACCTACTAACAAAATCCGAAGCGAGAGAGAGGTGCCTGATATAATGAATGAACTTAATAAAAATAATAATAACAAGAGTAACATTTGTAGTAATAATAATAAGTGATGAATGATATTGTGGACTTGTGGTGGTCTTATTGATTAAGGATCATCTTAGAAAACTGCATAAACACCCGGGTTGTGAGGACATTAACTAACTTCAGTTGTGATGTGTCTTAGATGGATTTAATATTAGGTGATATGAGCACATGAAATTCAAAGTGAAATAGACCATGCAACATAACAACCATAGTTGTGGAGCTTGGGACAGACATAATAATAAGAGGGGGAACTCTCACTCTTAAGTGTCTATTTTTTTATTGATTTCGAGAAAACGAAAGTGTTGTTATACATGTTACAGTTGAAAATGTCTTGTTTTTACTTGTTGAAAAATACAATGAGTAATGAAATAGTTAAATTTAAATAAAAATAAATGAATACAAATGAATTCATTTATATGGATTTTCTAGGTTAAGCATCAAATTCAAAAGGCATGAAAATGTCCTACTCATGAGAGTAAATGAAGTGACTAATTTTAATATATATATATATATACCTTTTTAGCAAAATGGCACTTCTCCATCTATGTCGACACTTACATGTTAGGTTGCATGACAACAATTCCATGATGACACTTCATGAAGGATACTATGAATAACCCAACGGACGTTAATAGATGGAAGACTCACATTTGATAGCTTTTTAGCAAATTATTACCTTTTTATTGGCATTTCACATGCTATTTGTTGTGACAGTATGATTCAAAATGATATGTAGGAGCTAATGGAATCATCACAGTTCAATATGTTAATGAAATATGCAAAAAAAAAATCAAAAGACTGAAATTAACACATAAAGATAGAGCCAATAGAAATGTTTATTATCATTGTCCAACATGTAAATATGTTTGGAACATGTTTATATTACAAATGGAGAAAAAAATTATCCTTTGGAGGAAAATTGTATGCATACATGCGAAAGGCTTAGATTAGACCTCAAAACCCCCCTAGGTGGACCAATGAGCTCCCTAACCACCTAAAATTGTCATGAATGCAAGTGTGAATGTCGATAGAGAATTATATGATATAAGTTAAGGCAGAGTAGCCGCAACGGAGTGCATGGGTGAGTGGGAATGTCTCTAGAAAGTAATAATTGGTCCAAAAGGACCAAAAACACCAAAAAACCATGCATGGGAGCCTATGGTCAACCAGTTTCCATGTTTTATTGAGAGGGACAACACCAATGAATAAAATATCATAAATTAGGGTGAATTTGTAACCATAATAATCAATTTTTGGATCTTAGGTGCATTAATTAGTCCAAAAGACCAAAGGACCTTGCTTGATCAAGACAACCTAGTGTTGGACCATATAACATAGGTGTGAAACTAATGAAAATGTGTCCTAGGAATATTACCATCATAATAAGGTGGTATAATTCTATAACACCCCCCGTAAGCATGACATAGTCTAAATATATCACAGAATTATTGAGGCCTTAGAAAATAAGGCTCAAGTCACCTCTTACAAAAGTTTATTTGTCCATATAACCAAGGTTAGGAGGAAAAACTCATGGGAACAAAACCTCCGCTCAAAAATGGACATGGAGATAATTTAAGTGAACATCAGCAATCACCATGTGTCACCCACTCTGAGAAGTGATGTCATATAGGAGAATGTATTCTCTGTGAAGCTCTTAGTGAAGATATCGGTAGTTTGCTATGCATATGGGAAATAATGCAACGATATCACCACCTTATGCACCAAGATCCTGATGTAGTGCATGTGTATCTCTATGTTCTTGGTCCTCTGTATCCACACTTGAGCAATAGAAATATTGATTTCACTTTTATTATTACATCAAAGTACGTTGAGTGAATCAAATATAAATCCAAATTCCCCAATAATACCTTGCAACCACACATATTGTGTAGCTATGTTCACTACTCCTCTATAGTCGGCCTCAGTATATGAAATGGATATAGTGCATTGTTTCTTTATTAACTAGACTATGGGACCATGTGTAGGAATGAATACATAACCTTAGGTTTACTTTATGTCAATGGAATCTCCAGACCAATCAGAATCAGTAAATCCAACTAGTTCTAGTGGAGAACTAGCAGCATAGTGTACCCCGAAGCTTTTTGGTTCCTTGCACATAATGAATATTATTTTTACATCATTACAATGGATTTCATGAGGATCCTAAATATATATTTCAACATAACCTAGAACATATTCCAAATCTGGTTGAGATTTTTTGAGATACAACATCTCCCAACTAGTTGTCTGTACAACGAGTTGTCCACCAATTTAGATGCACCAAAATCACCTAGTTTTATTCTTGAAAGGAATGGGAACTTGTGTGCCTTACACTCAACCATATTGAAATTTAATAACAACTAGATTCAGCATACTTTTAGTCTCTTACCTTGATCCCTGGATCAGATTGCCTAATCTTCAAGCTAAGAAATAGTTTCAACAATCCAAGGTGAGTCATAGAAAATTCACTATGAAAATATGCCATTATTGATCCTAGATCATCAATACAAATTCATTTAATAAAAATATCATCAACATAAAAAAATATGACCTATAATAAATCATCATTATTTTGCAAATATATGTTAGGATCATATTTGCATCCGTCAAAGGCTATTGAAAGAAGGAAGCTATCCAGCTTGGGATACCAAGCCCTGAGGGATTGCTTGAGGCCATAGACTCACTTTCTAAAACTACAAGCACATGAAAGATAGTGAATGAAACCTTTCATATATTGCATATATAACTTCTCATGAAGTCCACCATGAATAAAAACACTCTTCACATCCAAGTTATGCTTACTTATGTGTCTAAGGATGAGATCGAACAACATCACTTGCTGCTTGTATGGTTTTCTCATACCAATTTCATATAATTTGTGATTCATGATATGAATGCATGTCATCATCATCATAATCAACATCAGAATCAGAAAAATCAAAGGAATAATCATCACTTACATCATCATGGAGTGGAGGATGTGAGCATTCCCCTTGAAATAGTTTGGCCTCATGCATGGGTGCTTCTTCGAACTGTACACTCCTTTCAATGAATGTTTTTAGACATGAGGGATAAAATATCTTGTATCCCTTTCTATGTTCATCATATCCAACCATAATGGAATCTTTTCTTTGATATTGCAAGCCTTTTCTTTTCTTGGGACGAATTCTATCCCAATCCTTTGAGCCAAAAACCCTGAAATGACAAACAGTGTGATTGTGACCACGCTAAGACTCAAATTGAGTTTTTCCTTCCAACTGTTTGTGTGGATATATTTTCTGAACATATGCAGCATAATTTATAGTTTCATACCATATATTAGGATTCAAATTATTTTCTTCCATCATTCATGTAGCCATCTCCTTTAGATCTCTGCTCTAGTGCTTTGCAATACCATTCTTATCTCCATTTCCAGAATGAGTTTTGCAGCAACAAGATATTTCATATCAAATTTCGACGACATTTGATACTTCACCACATTTATAAAATATTTGTTTGTTTCAATTAGAAACATGTCATTAACATACAATGTTATCTTAATTAAGTGATCTCCAACTTGTTTGAAGTATACACAGTGACCAAGTTTTCTTCTCACAAACCCTAATCCAAGTATGTATGTGTCAAAAATTTTGTACCACATCCTTTGATATTACTTTAGACCATAAAGGGAATTCCTTATTTTGCATACCAGCTCATCTTCCCCTTAATTATGAACCCTTGTGGTTGTTTCATGTATATTTATTTTTCCAAATCTCCATGTAAGAACGATGTCTTTGCATCCATCTTCTCTACTTCAACGTCAAAACAAGCATCAATAGAAATAAGAAATATAACCGAAGTTAATTTTACAATTGGAGAAAATGTTTGACCAAAATCATTTCCCTCTACTTGAGAATATCCCTTCTCTACCAAGCAGGATTTGTACTTCTCCAATTTACCTTTTGCATTCAACTTCTTTTTAAAGAACCATTTTCTCTAGATGGATTTACTTCTAGCTAGTAACTGTACCAGATTCCAAGCTTAATTTTTGTCCAAGGCATCCATTTCTTCAACCATGGTGTCATGTACCCACCCTTCATCCTAGTGGGGAGGACGCAACACTACCATTAATAATCCAGACAAACTATCCCCGTAAACATAGAATGAAATGCATTGAACTAATACATGCACAGATGCATAAATATTTAACATATGGCTGAAGCATAAACATGTTCATCATTTTCATTAAACAAATACAATGCAGATATTAACATAAGAGAGTATTATCTTGGAAAGAATCTCATCCCGCAACCATCTACATCATTGCAACGTTCCACCCAACCATAGGCTAGTGTGATCCTCACTTTCTTAGCAACACTGCTACCCCCGAGTTGGGCATGCTTCCCACAACGAATAAGGAACATTAGCAGGCTCACACATAGCCAAGGATACAAAAAATCTCAACCAAGCCAATATAGTTGGGTTTATCAGGCTGCAAAGGAGCTGGAAAGTATTACTACTAAGATAGTGAGCTCCTCAACAGAGCTACGGACACCTGCACCAAATCTAGCCTCGCTTCTAAACATCTACACAATGAACACACGAAAGCATCCCCTTCTCTACTACAAATTTCCTCAGGCTATGCCTTCCCTTCCAATGCTATTCAAGGTGTGCAAAGAAGAAAACCAGCACCCTAGATCTTTTTGTGAGGTTCCTTCACACACTAGGTTTATCATGCTTGTCAGACCCCATCTCCACTCCCAATTCAATTCATACCAAAGCACAGATGCATACACATCAAGATACACCCTAGGTTGAGGAAAATAGTTTTGGAAACAAAACTAATTGCCAATATGGGTGAAAACAACCCCCTAACAACAATTCGATTCTTAGGGACGTTGCCAAAACAGACAAAAACACACTCAAGAAAACAAGGTCTATCCTCCAAATCATTGGGAAACACAAGAATGGTTTGTCCCAACTAGGTAGTGAGGATAAACCATAGTAAAAACCATCAAGCAAAGAGCCCAGCCACTGGGATTTCCAAAAATGGCTTCCCAGTCATGGGGAAAATGGTGAAATCTGCAAAAACATGGATGGGGAATGCACAATAGCTCCAAAAACGTGAGTCCAAGTGCCAAGGAGCTCCAAAAATGTGAATGAAGAGGAGGACGCCCATGCATGAGGGAATGGTAAGCATTTTTGGGCAACAACTGGAACTATAAGTCAAAAAATGTTTTCTCAAAAATGGGTGCTTTCACAAATTCGAATTTATTTTCCCATACTCCTCCCATTCCCATGCAATAAATACTTCAACCAATTCCTCGCAGTAATAAATGATTGGGTGAATGAGACAAGAAAGGTAGTTGACACTTTGATGGGTTCTCCCTTCACCATTTTGGATTTTCCCCATTGGCCCCAAAGGTTTGAATATTCCCCCCCCTTTATCCTTAGGAAATCATGCCCCAATATCATTATTTGTTGCATTGACATAGCTGGGTGTGTGTTTTTAATTAATTTTCATATTTACATGATGTCCAAAATTATAATGTGTCGGCTAGCATGAAATACCGTCGGCATCGATTTTAATCGTCGAACCTAAAATGATAAATCAATGGTGGGGTTTTTTCCTTTAGCTCCATACCACGATTAAATACAATATAAACATCATATACATTTTTAATGAAAATGGGGTAAAAACTAGGGTGTTATACATGGCCTTCTTTTAGAGATCACTATCCTATGAATCAACAATTTCCTTCACGTTTCTAATATCATCATCAGTAATAGACAAAGAAAAATGAGTGTGAAAATCAGTTTGCGGTTTCCTTCTTTCTCAAGATGATCTCAAAACTGGGGTATGAGGTTATTCTTCTTCTAATTCAGCTTCTTCTGTTGATTTAGATTCTTCACCTTCTAACTCAAATTCTATTTACTATGGTTCCTTTTCCATTGGATTCACTTCCTATGTGGGGACCTCTTTGACCTCTCTAAATACAACATCTCGAATGTACACAATCTTCTTAGTAACAATATTCCAAATCTTATAACCTTTCATTCCATCTTTATATCCATTAAAGATACACTTCTCCTATTTCTTATGCAACTTGCTCGTTTTCGCCTTTGGAACATGTACAGAAGCATCACAACAAAAAAATTTCATATGCTTAATAGAGGGTTTCTTACTAATCCATACCTTTTTTGTACTTTTATCAATCAATGATGATGTGGGTTAATGATTTACCAAGTAACATGTTATCTCCATTGCTTCTGCCCAAAATTCTTGTCCTATCCCAACACTTCTTATCATGCTCCTTGTCTTTTCCATCAATGTCTTATTCATCCTCTTAACAACTCCATTTCATTGAGTTGTGTATGGAGTATTCTTTTTCCTTTCTATACTGCACTTCTTACAGAAGTCCTCCAATTCATTCCCACAGAGCTCTCCACTATTATATATCCTCAACACCTTTATTTTCTTTTCTGAATGATTTTCTACAAGAGCCTTAAATTATTTAAATTTAGAAAATAATTCATATTTCTTTCAAAGTAAATATATCCATGTGTTCCTTCATAAATCATATATAAATCAAACATAATACACATATTTTTCTAATGATGGAACAAGAACATGTCCAAACACATCCCTATGTATTAATTATAGAATTTCACTTCCTCTTGTAGCACCAGATGCAAATCTTACTCTATTTTTTTTCCATATGTACAATGTTTACATAAATTAAAATACAAACTGCAATCAGTCATACCTTCAACAATACCTTTACCTTGTAATGATTGAAGTCCCTTTTCTATGATATGCTCCAAGATTTGATTCCATATCTTTGTCTTTCCTCCTAGTGCAATCAGGGTTTTTTCATGTTTACCTCCTTCCTCAAGCACAACAGATCTACTCCATTCATCAAAGATGGTTATTTCCAATAGTTTGTACAAATTTCCATACCGAACTCCCATCATCAATACCATTGATCCTAGAACCATTTTACAACCACCATATCAACACATAGTCTTTACACCTATAACATCCATGTTTTCGACAGATATCAAGTTTCTTTATAGATTTGGAACTGGTAGCACTCCAGGTAGAGTTCTAATCTTTCCATCCTTCAGTTTTAGCTTTGCTCTAGCATGTCCAATGATACTAGCTAGTGAATCATCTCCCAAGTACACATATCCCCCATTGAACTTTTCATATTCACAAAACCACTCCCTATGAGGGGTCATAGGACATGACACACTTGAGTCAATCAACCATATAGCACATTCTGAAGGATTACACATGGAAGCTAGGTACACATTCCCATCTTCATCTAAGGATTTATTGTCCTCTATTGAAGGGGTATCCTCATATCCCTTTATTTTCTTAATATTATTAAATCTACAATCCTTTTTATAGCTCTCATCTTTATTGCATTTCCAACACTTCTTTATTCCTTTTCATGGGATTTAGATATAGCCTTATATTTAGATATCCCCCCATGTCCTTTATTTTGTTTCTCTTGTGGGGGAGACCTATGATAGACAAGGAATCCATGCTATAATTATCCATCATTTTCCACCTCATTTCTTTTGATAGTAGAGATAATACTATTTCATCAAATTTTAAAGTCTCTTGGCTAGAATTACCTATTGCAATAATTAGGATGTCCAAGGAATTCAGAAAAGAACACAATAATGTAATACATTTATCTTCTTCGGCCGTTTTAATACCAATAGAGGTTATTTGACTGACTAGAGTATTGTGGACATTCAGATTGTCTATTACATTTTCATTTTCATCCACTCTGAGGTGAAACAGTTTCTTTTGCAGAAACAAATTACTCAAAAGGGATTTTGCTCGATACAAACTCCCTACTTTCCCCCAAAACCTTACCGCACTATATTTTCATGATACATTCAAAAACATATAGTCTTATAATTAGTACAATCATATTGTACTCATTTCCCTTCTTTCTATTTTATCCCAATCATCTGGTGACATAGCAATGGGTTTAGTACCTATATCCAGAGCATTCGACTATTCCCAATATACAAGAAGATCCTCCATTTTGAGCTTCCATAACTCAGGTTATGTCCGTTAAACTTCTCGATCTCAATTCGCGAATTACTCACCATTCTCTTTCAATGCACAAATCAACACTAGAAATCTCCCACTAAACCCATGTTTGTCACAAACCCAAGATATATTAACCGCATTGAACCCTCGACAACAAAGGAATCCCCCTGATACTAATAATCAATCTTTGATACCACATGCAAGTTTTAAACCTATGCAGAGAATTAAATAATATAGATTCTTTTAAGAAAAACTTAAATTATACCACAACATTCACACATAAACATACAGATTTACCCTGGAAACCCTTAACCAGGAAAACCAACAAACCTTTGAGCGAGACCCCCTATTTTCTCATTATCATTATGAATGACTCACAACACAATATAGGTATTACGTCGCTCAAGTAACCTAATTCATTAAACCATGTTAGAAAATAGACCTGAATCCCTTAATTGGGATTACATTACATATTTTTAGAAAATTACACCAAAATAGCCAATTGCAAGGATTGTTATATGCAATGCTGAGAAGCGCATGTTCCCTCCGCATGCTCATGCGAGGAATATAAAATATACCAAACAAGAATCCTCTTTCTCTTAGTAAAGCCTAAGCTAATCAGGAATTTTTCAATCTTGTTGTATCATGTCAATATTCTCAAACTGAGAGATCTTCTGTAGTCACTCTCTCTCATGGGGGATTCACTTGTTGACCGATATACTATCACGTTAGTTCATATTGTGGGTTTTAAAATTATCAAAAATTGAACCAATATATTGCAGGTATTGGGGGGATGGGGTTTAAGGTGGGGTTGGGTAGGGTGGTTTATAAGGATTGAGCTATTAAAAGGGGTGGGGAGGAGGTTTTAAGTATTGGGAGGGGATTTCAACAAAAAGAGTTTGGATCAATATCTCTCGAAATTAAGGGTATTCTTTAATATCCCATGATCGCACGTGCTATATGAGAGGTTCACTAAGTGAAGTCCTCGTGGTCTCTCTGAAGCATAGTTTTATCCTCCTTCTATATTTTGGACCTTATGTTTCAGAACCTTGTATATTGGAGTGATAGGTAGCCTCCTCTGCTACTAATATTCTATGTACCAAGATCCTCTATCTCAAACTTTTTGTAAATTTCCTCTTGCACCCACCTGTGAGCCTTTCATCCTTTGTAGGAGTCTATCTACAAATTTGTAGAAAAGGTTGAGATCTCCATCACTCTAGGTGATATTAAATATCCTCATGTGAGTGTATTTTCTATCCAATGGGATCCTTTTGAGCTCATACAGATCCTTGTATGCACGTGTGGTTCTCTGCTTGATACTTCTACTTTACTAGAGAAGTGTGGCTGGTCCATGGATCATTTCTCACCACCATCTGCTCCCTCTTGAGAGGAACCATGAACCTTGCTTTGTATTTCTCGATGCTACCAACTCTTGCATGCATGATATTGTAGATCCACATTGAATACGCTACAGATCTACCTTTAGGTCTCAAAACTGCATCCTAGACATAATGATGAACTCGTACTCTTTGATCATACCCTCCTTCGATTCTTTCTTCTTGGTTGCTTCTTCATAGTTGGAAGGATATGCATCATTACTTTCACATAATAGTGTCGCATAACTGGAGTGTGTCTGAGGCCTCTTACTTTCTTTAAAAGTTTCTTCACCTTTTTTATTCATCTTGGATGATCTCTCATTCCCAATTTGTTATTCATATTTTCAGGCGGATCTACTTTTCTCTATGACTTCGTCACATCATGATTCTTATATTCTTCTGAAGCTCTTTATTTCCTCGTGGTGTCTCTGACCTTGGAATATTTAGGTTCCTCTTCATTTTTTTATTGTAGTGAATCTTCTAGTTGAACCATCACAGGATTTATCAATATCTAAATTCACCATCATACCTAGGAGTTTCTTGACTTTGATAGAATGAATCATTTCCTAGGAAAAAATAACACACTCTATGATATACATTCCCTTGATAAATCCTTACTGCTCAGGAGAGATTAATCCCGAGAGAATAGGTTTCAGGAAATTATCTATTACATTCATGGTGATTTTGTATATGACAATGCAAGGGTTATGGTCCTGAATTTATTTGGGGAATCAACACCTTCACTCTTTCGAATGAGAGTAAAAAGGGTATCATTGAAGGCTAGAAACATCCTACTGGAAGGCCTAGAATCTTCCACTATTCTCCACACTTCCATTATAAATTAGCTCCCAGAAATGGTGAAATAATTTCACTGTGAATCCATCTTGTCTTCGGGTAGTTCCTTCTTTCATCTGGAAAAATGCTTCATCCACTTTAATGAAGGTTATTAGTTTCATCAATAGATCGTTTTTCTCATGGGTAACTAAGGATGGGATAAGTCTTGTTATCATGTCTATATCTTCCTTCCTGTCTTACCTTGGATTAGATTATATGTAGGTAAAATGATGATTTAAAATGGTATCTATATCTTCCCTAGTTTCCACCCATTCTCCTCTCGCATTCTTGATGGAAAAAATCTTGTTTTGTATCCTGTGATGAATGACCAAACGTTGGAAAATTTTTGTGTTTCACTCTCCTTCCTTTAGCCATTGGTTCCTGGATTTATGTCGCCATAGTATTTCCTCCTACTTTTCTCTCTCTTATATTATGGAACATAGCCTTTGTTCCTCCATTTTAAAATCAGTCGAATACCCTTCATTTAACCCAATGGATTGGACCTCCTGAAGTGGCATTCTAGATTTTTTTTATCTCAAAAGATATTACCTTATTCTTCCGTATTCCATTTTTTAATATTTTCTTTCAATCCTTTCAAATTCTATTGCAATTTGTATATGCTTGGTTCATCTCCTTCACTCACCTTTTCCCACCAAGTCCTAATCTTCTCATCAAAGTATGGATGCTCAGACCATAATTATTCAAACCTGAAGGGATTTTTAAACTGAGATCCCAACCCACTCCACATTAATTCAATTGGGCAATGATTTGAGCCCATACCAGGGTGTGTTTTAGAATGAATCTCGGTCCCTAGATCTATAATGGATTCAAATTCCAAAAATCGCTCATGTCTGGAATCAATATGTATATCTCCCATCCTTTTTATTGTTCCAAGTGAACCATACCTCTCCATAAATGATATCTATGAGTCCCAATTCGTTGTTGGTCTCTCTAATTGCTTCGCGCTCATCGTCCAATGTGGGTCTCCCACCATATGCGAGATGTAGAATAGTTGGTGGAGGGGTATGGTTAAGATGCCCCCTAAGGTAAAAGGTCTCAGTTCTAATCCTGTCGGATACCAAAAAATCCAACCATGTTAAGGGTTTGTACGGTCCAGGCCGGGTGCGATCCTTGGGTGATTTTGTCAGCTTAGATGCCCCTGGTTCGTGGTTACTTAGCCAATGGAAACCCTGTTAGTCATCGAGGTTCCACCACTTTGCTAACAAAAAAAAGTGTGCATCTCCCACCCTTTCTTTCCTCGAAGGAGGTGATGAGTTTAAAGTCCCCTCCTACAACCTAGTCATCACTTTACATTCTATCCTGCATTTTTTGAAGGGATTTGATAAAATCCCTATTATCCTCATCATTATTAGGTCCATACACATTCATAAAAACCCCTTCAACTGAAAACCATACAACCTTCAAATATGTATATAGAAAACAACGATTTCCTTGAAAACCCCCTATACTAATCCTAGTGGGGTCTGAGAGAACTCCTTAGCCTCCCATAAATCCTCTTGCATATATTCCTATCCCTTCACTTCCCTTCCAATTTTTTTTCTCAAGTCCTGGATCTAGGTAGCCCGACACTTCGTCGCCTGTAAAAATACAATGGTTAGGCTTGTCTTCTTAATGTTGTTTCTTAGCATCCTAACTTTTTGGGGGCTATTTAGGCCTTTGATGTTCCATGACAAGATCTTCATTGAGAAACTTACAAGCCTAGAGCATATTTAATTGTAGGGTACTATTTTGAATCTACCAAATGCCTTCGAACTTTTGGAAATTTTTGTTTGTTCGATTTCCTACATATCTTCTTGGAATGGTTCTTCAATTTTCTGTTTTTTCTCCTTATGAGATTCTAAGCTTATCCCAAGTTGGTTTGAGGCCCGCACTTTAAGGATGTATTCTCTTAACATGATTACTTCTTCCTATGGTACTTAACGGTCCCCTTTATATTTAGAGGCCTTCTCAATCCCCTCCAAATCCATATCACCTATATCTGTGTTTTCGGCTTCCTTACCTCTATCTTGTTCCAACATTTCTTACAGACTATCCTCCTTATTCTCTTCCTCCATTTCAGTAGCTATCTCAAAGATCTCTAAAGGGGGTGAGGTACCCTATTTTCCCACTGATGGATTGTCTAGGGTTTCCTCCTCTCCATCTTCGAGAACCTCAAATCTGTTTAAGCAAACTATCTTCTTGTGCACCTCCTAGTTGTCCTTCTTTCAACCTCCTCTCTTTCTTGATGGGGATCTTGCAAAACCTTTCTCCTTTTATTCCTCCTTCCCTGAATTTGGATTCGGATTGTTCATAGTCCAATCGATAAATAGATGGACATACTGATGACACCTTCGACACAAGAATGGGATCTACTCATAATCTAGGGTATCCACCCAATCCTCATTCTCCCATGACATTCGAATGGATTCTGGAAACTATTTTGTTATATCCATGTAGACACAAATCCTCGCATAGGTTGTATAATGCTAGATCTATGTTTGTTGTGAGATTTTGTTTAATTTCCCGAGACAGTTCCTCAAGTTCTCCAATATTTTTGGATCCCAATATTCACTAGGTAAAGGATATAACCTCATCCAAAATGCCGCAACTTTCGTATCCTCCTTTTCTACGTAGAAATTTTCCTTCTAGGATCTCAAAAACATGCATGTTGATTAGAAGAAGCATGCCCTCCCCCCCATCCATAACTTTATTTTTATCCTCCAATTTAATGAAGGAGATTGTCAAGAACCACTCGTAACCCAGCTGAAGGTCATAGTGCCCCTTGGGTTTCTAGGTAGAATTGATCCACCAAACTAGGTCCTTTTATGAGGGTTGTATTCCTACGAATTTCCCTATCAACACATGATATTTGATATAGTGGATTCTTTCTCTTATCTTTGAATATGTGATTGTCATGGACAAAATCAAGGCCACTTTATGCATGCACTGCCTTGGCTTCTACGTCATGGATCTTTCTATCTAAGTATCGCCGTCATCGAGATCTACGCGATGTCCTCGATCTTCAACCCTGCTGAAACCGCTGCGAGGGAGGATTTTTTGCTGCCCCCCTTGCCTTCCACTAGCATTGTGTTAGTTTTTCCAAGTTCTCAAATTCCAACCAGTCCTTCTACCTTTGTTTTCTGTCGTTCGAGCTACTTGTGACATTAATTATATATATATATAAGTATTTTGGATATTCATTATAAAAATGAAATGGTAAACAGTACAATTTGTCTTATGGATGGAGGACTAGATACTTCTAATGTTAACTATAAGAGTATGTTTTAATATTTTGAGCATCAATGTAATAAATTTATTACATATCTATTTAATATTGATTCATATAATAGAGGGTTTTAGGAGGTTTTATTGTGTTGAGAAACTTAAACCATCCACACAAAATGTACCATCTCCACCTAGCTCTTTGAACCAAGAGATGGATACACACAAATAAGTATATAAAATGTTGACCCTCACATGTAATTTCCCCATAATGCTAAAAAAAAATCCTCTCTAGGAGGGACAAATCTAAATGAAATGCATACATATAGCAAATTTAAAATAGGCACTGGAATACAAGAAGCATACCTTCATATGCACTCACGAAAGTAGAAAACCCATGAACATAATCAATAATAATCACATAGAACATGAAAATACGAGTTTCCATAAAGTAAATACATTTATTTTTCATATTTGTAAATAATTATAGAAGATTTATCTTTTAGTGGATTTTGTTCTTTAAAACTAATTTAATAAGAGTAATTAGTTGTGATATTTTTATAATTAAGCTAGCATTATGATCTTAGGATATTTAACTAAGACAATAACATGCAGAGCAATAATCACAAGAGACAAGAGACACAAATATTTTTTTCCTCAGGGAACCATAAAGGAGAAAACCCTGCAACTTCCTCAGAGATAGAATCAGCACCAAAAGTAAAACCAAAAAACATAAAGATGATTTCCTGACAACAGCAGTATCTCTCTTGTGCCTGTAACTTCTCCTCTCACTCATGCACCCCAATGAGTGAATGTGTGTGTGATAAGTAGAGAGGATCACTCTCTATTTATAATCTTTCGTTCACTTGAAACCCACTCCAACATGTCGCCCTAAATTAACAATTACTTACTAGAGCCGACATCTCTAGGAGTGTCTAATAACTCTAGTGCGCCGTGACTTGTGGGGACTTTGCCTCCTCTGACCAATAAGGAGGTTTATCCTTAACACAATGGTGGGGAATATTTCCCCGACTGACAATGAATCACCTAGGGTCGACTTCTCTAGGATAGTCTAATAACCCTAGGGCCCCGCAACTACGGGGACTTTAACCCTTGACCAATAGGAGGGTTACCCACAATGACTTGACATGACTTGTTTACATTATAGAAACTTCCTGAAAAAAACATCGGGGTATTGCATGACTCAAGTACATTACAAATACATCCCAAAATAAACATCGGGTTACAATACATAAGAAATACGGATGAATACATTCTGAAGTTACAAATACATCAACACCCCCTCTTAACTAGGAAGGTATTCTCTCAACACAATTTATCAGCACAAGTCTTCTTCTTTGTATCATCTGGATCATCATTGAGTTCTTTTCATCTTCATCTTCAAGTCATCTTCATCTAGATCTGGATCATCATCACTGGATCTAGATCATCACTCGATCTGGATCATCATCACTTTATCTAGATCATCACTTGATTTGGATCATCGTCACTAAATCTAGATCATCACTTGATCTGGATCATCATCATTGGATTTGGATCATCATCACTAGATCTAGATCATCACTTGATCTGGAACATCACTAGACAGCATTACTCGATCTAGATCATCACTGCTAGATCACAATTAATGGATCTAGATCATCACTGGGTCATCCTCATATGTGCTATCTCATGATTCTTCTCATCACAGGAAGCTCTACAGAGCCAACCCTTTTTCATGGTAGTTGTAGGCCTAGCCACCATGTAGGTCTTCTTCAGTGCTTATATATGACCTACTCGTTAGAATGGCATGCCCATCACTTACATCTGACCTACTCATCAGAAAGGCACACCCATCACTCACATCTGATCATGTAGGAACCAATCCTACAATCACATCAGAAAGGCCCAACACTCACATTCACCAGCATGATAGGACACGAATACTATCATCTGTGAAAAGGCATGCACTCACATCTGATCTTGTAGGAACCAATCATACAATTATATCAGAATGGCCCCCAGTCCCAGACTGAGCTACCTGGTAACTGACCAGGTGCCTCCATTATCCCAGAGAATGGCAGTTGCCCTTACATCTGGCCTACTCATCAGAATGGCCTAGCACTTACATCTAACCTACTTGTCAGAAGGGAATGCACTCACAAATGATCAGGTAGGAACCAATCCTACAATCACATCAGAATGGCCCCCAGTCTCAGACGTAGCTACCTGTTAACTGACCAGATGCTTCCATTCTCCCAGAGAATGGCAGTTGCCCTTACATCTGACCTACTCGTTACAATGGCCAACACTCACATTTGACATGGAAGGAACCTAATCCTTTAACCATGATAGAGTGGCTCAGCCCTTACATCTGACCTACTCGTCAGAATGGTTCTCAGTCCCAGACTGAGTATTCCTGGTAACTAACCACATACCTCCATTCCAAGAATGGCATTCAGCACTTATATCTAATCATGTAGGAACTAGTCCTACAGTCACATCAAAGTGGCTCAGCACTCATATCTGACATGGAAGGAACCAATCCTCTCACCATAACAGAATGGCTTAGCCCTTGCGTCTGACCTACTCGTCAGAATGGCTTCCGGACTTGTCATTTCCCCTTGGAAGGGACCTCAATCTAGAGAACACCAAGCTTCTCCCTGAAGTACTCAAACTTCACTCTGGCTAATGGCTTTCTCAACACATCAGCTACCTAATCATCCGTTGCAACATACTAGAGCTTCACTGCTCCCCTCTGCACCATATCCCTGATATAGTGATACTTGATCTCGATATGCTTCAAGTTGTCATGGAACACTGGATTCTCTCAAAACTTCTCACAAATCTGGTTGTCACAATGTATACAAGTAGCATCCAAATGGAGATCAAATAAATCAGACAATAGCTTCCTCATATTTCCTTACAACTAGCTGAACAAGCTGTGACATACTCTGCTTCAGCTGTACTCAGTGCCACACAGGATTGATTCCTGCTAAACCAAGAGATCACACCTGATCCCATACTAAAGCAACATCCTGAAGTGCTCTTCCTATCGATGGAACTTCCTACCCAACTTGAATCAACATAACCCTCTAGGTTAATCTTCTGATTTGTATCATACATGATCCCATACTCAACTTTACCCTTTACAATCATCAAGTGAACATGTCTCAATGTGTTCACAACAAAGAAAATATTGGGTCTTGTATTCGTGAGGTACATCAATGAACAAATCATTTGATGATACATTGTGGCATCAACCGACTATGATGAAGCAACAATCAATAGCTTTAGGTTCGATGCCATAAGTGTGGTCATGCATTCCATCATCCTGAACCTATTCAGGATCTCTATTGCATACTCCCCTTGTCCACACCTCCATGCCTAGAAAGTAGTGCATCAACACATAGTAGGAGCATGACTGGTCTTCCACCTTCAACGTTGAAGCAAAGGTTGGAATCTGCTTTATTCTCAATAAATCCTAGAGTCATTAGTAATCTATCTATCCTATCGTACCATGTCGAACCTCAAGATCTTTTACGGCCACTCCCTCTAAAGCATCATACTTCCTCTTTCTTCCGTACTTTATGCACTGAAACATTATGTACTGGAGTGACACTGGATACCAAGATCCTCTATCTTGAACTTTTTCAAAAGTTATTCTCACACCCATCTGTGAGCTTGTCATTCTCTATCAACCTTGTAGTATAGGTTCATATCGTCATCAAGCTCATCATGTATGTGTTATCCCATCGGTGTCTTTTGAACTCATACAAGGCCTTCTTTTATTTGCACACATGATTCTTCCTATCATGTTTCTCAATTCCCACTCGTTGCAAATGTCTCTTCGTAGTCTATGCCTTCTTTTCCTAAGAAGCCTCATGCTACGAATCTTGCCTTCTATCCCATGATGTTTCCATCCACTGCATGATGGAACTATCAACTTTCCTTCATGTATCAATACTGCATTCTAGACATCATTCTTCTTGAATTGATCTTCCCTTTGTTCTTGGAAGGTTCTGCATCAATGATGTCGCTGCATTCATCATATTATTTTTCATTTTGAAATGTTGTCACTTGTTCTTTAGAACAAGTCTCATCCTTCTTTGCTTGTAGCCGATTATGTATGCGATCTTTCCTACAAGTCATATCCATTTGTATGGTTAGAAACATTTCATAAGGAATATTCATACTGCCAATTTCTTATGCATAAATATATGATCATGAAACTACTTTAGCCAATACAACATTCATCCATATCTCACAGAAACTTTTCTAGATGCCTTCCATCTCTACCAGGACAACATTGAGATTGTGCACTAATCCAATACGTCAGCAAAGAGGTTTAATTCTACATAAGTAGCAATTGAGAGTTATATATCACCATGAGCTACTTACCCATCGCATGCATATTAGTAGTATAATGCCAATAATGCAAACATTCCGTCATGCATAATTCATTAACTAAATATAAAGAAATGCATAACAAAACAATATCATGAAATGACAATGAATACTTATCTTTATTTGTTTCGTGGGTGGACTCCTTCTTGAGCCTTCAGCTTTATCATCTTATTCATTCATAATAGCATCATTTCTCATCCAAATGCTAATATGGATAAGAGGTTCTTCAACATTTGAGTTTTTCATATTCCTCATCGCTCGAGGGATCTTGTTTGGATGGTGAGAGCTAGATCTTCAGTTGCTCCAATCTTATTTTCTCTTATTATTAGTTGAGCTTCTTCTTGCGTGTGCTCTTCCCAGAGTCTATTGAAAGTAATCACTTCCTTCTAACACACATTCTTTGAATGAATGAATCCCATGATATTGGGATACCATTCAAGGTGGCTATCACCACTTCTGCATTCTTCGCTTCTTCTTCTACTACTACATGTTGTTCTTTGATTTGAGAGACCCTTGTAAAGTATGACTGTATGGTCTCTGCATTCTCGATCTTCACATTCTTCAACTATTTTCTCAAAGTCATATTCTGATTTATGTTCTTCCCTTCAAATAGCTTGGTTAAGCATTCAAACATCTTCGGTGTCTTTAGGGAAGACACTTGTAGTACAATGTGATCCGTGATTGAATCAACAATGATCTTTTTGGCCTTGACCAAGTTCTCCTCGTGTAAGGCTTTTAGCCTCATCCCCCTGTGGAACTGGAACCTCTCTACTCATGTAGGTGTCCAATTCATTTTCTTCAGAGAGATCAAATACTTCCATGCTTGGAATTTGTCAACTTCACCAAGATTATCATCAAGCTGATGTGATAGTCACTTTGAAATGAGAACCTCAAATGCAAATAGAAAAAGATTAGATCTTACCGATTTGAGGTGTCCATTGTGGTTTCGGAGGTGGTTGATCTAGGGTTTGTTAGAGAATCCCTAATTTTCAAAAACTTGGAATCTTTCAGATCTTATTGGATAGAAATATAGATCTCTTCAATTTGATCTATCCAATGTACTCCTTTTCTGAAAACAGTGGAGGGGAGCTCCTGGAATAGGAAGCCCTAGTTTTCCAATTTCTTCTGCAGAAATGTCTGTTACTGTTTATATGGTATCTCTGAAATTACTACTCCTATGTGTCTTAACCTTCTGACTGAGGTAGCCTCGCATGTCCCTGTTCCAACACCATAGGTTTCATCAGAATTGGTTTCACCAATTGGGACTTATGATCATTTTTCGAAGCTGACCTGTTACAGGACAGTTCAGAATAGTGAAGTTGTACGGACTTCCATGTGTCACTCGTTCATCTTCTGAGTCTGAAACTTGGACTACAGAAATTACAGTTCGTTCCATTTCTAGAATAGATTCATAAATTTCATTTCGACCTTTGTATCCCAAGATATAGCAATTATCCCCAGGTGTCTTGTTTAGGATGAATTCTAGAAGAGGCTCGAACCCTAACTTGGAGGGATCATATCTCCTAGAATATAGCAAATATGAGGCTAAATTTTGGACATAGTGTACACCAGGATTTTAGCTACAGCCTATACAATTTTTAGCTCCTACGCCTTCGCGAATCTTAGGATATAGCGAATGTACCAAAACTTAGCATTGTTAGTATTTAGGGTTTTTCTAGCTCGGGGTCAAACTAGGGTTTGAATTTCCTAGAGTTCCACCGAACTAAAAATCTTGATCCAGGCCTCTAAACTTCTATTTTGATGAGGAGAGATATCCTATGTCGGGCTCCCTCAAAAATTCCTTTTGTGTAGAAAGCCCTAATTTCCTGCACCAAAAACTCAAAATGCTAAAAATTGAATTGTGCTTTGACAAAGAGATGCACCCTTCAATGGAGAGCCATCCTAGCATATTTTTGCTGATGGATTGTGGAGAGAGACAAAAAAATTAAGAATCCCTAGCTTCTACAGTTACACAATGTATTCTTCGCACGTTAGCTCTAATACCATGTCATATTTTTATCATTCAAGCTAGCATTATGATCTTAAGATCTTTAACTAAGAGAATAATATGCACAACAATAAACACAAGAGACAAGAGACACAGAGAATTTTTCCTCGGGGACACCATAAAGGAGAAAACCCCGTAACTTCCACAGAGATAGAATCAACACCAAAACTAAAACCTGAAAACATGAAGATGATTTCATGACAGCAGCAGTCTCTCACTTGTCCCAATAAATTCTCCTCTCACTCATGTGCCCCAATGAGTGAATGTGTGTGTGATAAATAAAGAGGCTCACTCTTTATTTATATTCTTTCATTCACTTGAAACCCACTCCAACATGTCAGCCTCACTTAACAATTACTTACTAGAGCCGACATCTCTAGGAGTGTCTAATAACCCTAGTGTCCCACAACTTGTGGGGACTTTTCCTCCTCCGACCAACAAGAAGGTTTATCCTTGACACAATGGTGGGGACTATTGCCTCGACTTACAATGACTCACCTATGGTCGACTTCTCTAGGATAGTCTAATAAACCTAGGGCCCCACAACTATGGGAACTTTAACCCTTGACCAATAGGAGGGTTACCCACAATGACTTTACATGACTTGTTTACATTATAGAAACTTTTCATAATAAACATCGGGGTATGACATAATTCAAGTACATTACAAATACATCCCAAAATAAACATCGGGTTACAATACATAAGAAATACAGATGAATACATTCCGAAGTTACAAATACATCAACATTACCAACCCAACCATAGGTTTCTAGTGTAGATTCTACCTCCAAGTTGAGATATGAGAACAAAAAATTGTATCAACCAAGGAATGGGATTATATCTCTATCGTATCAACACACCTTTTCTCATGCTCAATAATTTTACTCAACATAGAGAATTAAGATCTTCTACCTATTGTACTCTAAACCATGTACTCTCATTCTTAGCCATCAATATCCAATAAAGTCTCTTCCACTAACTAGCATAATATAAGGTATTTCTACCCATTCTCTACTCAATTGTACCTCAATGTATCTTTTACTTATAGTGTTTTTCAATGTGTTATGAAAGAGTCCAATTTGTTGTACATGTATTTTTTCAGAGTTGCCTACAAAAATAATAGTTGAGTATCAAGCATCCAAAATATATCAAATTCATAGTTGCTGGAATGTTTTTAGCTTTCCCAACCTCTCTGCTCACATATAGTTTGAACATTTGTTTAATCCAAGGTCAACAATTTCCTCCTCATAATATATTGATCGTGGTTAATTTCCAACTAAGTATTACTTGGAAATAAATAATACCTTACCATCAGCAATTTGAGTGATTGGTTTTTCCCCCATTGTAGTGAACCTACTACGAGTTATCCCAAACATTACCAATGGGGCGGGGGTAATTCAATATGCATCGGAGAAGGAAAGTTTTCCTCATCGTTCAGTCGTTCCTTGAATCACCACTCATGTTCTTCTCTCATTTGTCGAGTGAGTCAGCCTACGGTCTAAAGTAAATGGGCAACATGAAAAAATTAAAGAAACCATCTCAGAATGCTTCTAGAATTAATGTAAGAGTCAATGTTGATGAGAGTATTGGTAAAAATGATGATTGTCATTCATTGTTACCAAGTGAATGTAAGAATATTACAATTTCCATAATGAGTATATACATTTCATTAGTATTTCTCACAAATCTTTTAGATGCAATCAATGATTGATAATAAGTCAAGGAAGGTGGACGATTTTATTTAAGACACGTTGTGGAAAATAGATGAATTCTAAAAATGACACTTGGAAATAAATGATTTACACCTTCATATGCACCATATCTCCCTCTATTCCTCTTCATGTCTAGTGGAATTATAACACTCTATACAACCATCTAAGATGATTATATATTAAACTCTACCATTCATATTTACTTAGTTGGATTTTACAATGGTATCTTACAACATGGTGGATATAATTATATTTGGATCATACATGCCTAGTCATGATTCACTACTCAATCCTAGCCTTTAGATCTAGGAATCCATAGATAATCTCATTTAATACATTGCGTAGGTCAAATTAATTGTCAAATTCGCTATTAAATTGTGTTTGAATGAGGAATACTTCTTGAAAATCTAGATTTAAATATTCTTTGTTGTTATTAATCACTTCATGAACTCTCCTGTACTAAAAAGGTGCTTTGGGGTTAGCTCACAATTTATCATTTTAAATAAGAGGGTCATAAGAACATTTATAATGTAAAATCATTGCAAAATGTGTTTAGTAGAGAAGGTATTCATAACTTTATAAAAATATCAAATCACTTATAAGAGTCAATCACACAAGTTATATAATGAAGATTCATTTTACTTTTTAATAAATAGACATCTTCTATATATAAAGAATCAATCATTCCCCCAAAACACAAGTTACATCTAATAAATATTCATTTTTATTGTTTTATAAATAATCACAAAGAATGAACATATAATCAATGCCTATCATAACATGGATCCAACTAAATTAGAGTAATGAATGTGTATCATAACATGTAGCCAACTAAATTTGAACCTTAAAAAAACAACACAATTTATAATACATAAACATGAGTTATAAATTAAATAAACACAATAAACATCATTTATAAACACTATAATTATTAACAACTTCCATATTCATTATTAACGTTGATGTAGAAATTGAGCATGAAGATACAAACTTCTATGGTGTTACAATTTGATTAATAGAACTTTTTTTCAATCTCAAATAAACTCAAGAAACTCCATAAAAGAAAAAAAAATGTTACAATTTGATTGATAGAGTTTTCTTTCGATCTCAAATAAAACAAAAACTATATCAAAGAAAAAACAAAAAAATATTATATACAGAGATCTCTCAACTATTGTACATTTTTATTTTCTGAAGATCTCGCTTCCTTTAATATTATACCTCTGTTTGGGTGACTAAATTTAGTAATTATGAAGGGTGAGCATGAAGAATGAGGGAATGTCTATTGTTTTCATATATAAAATCTAAAGGGGATTCATTTGGCAATATGCAAAATATATTTTCACTTAATTGGATATTTATAATGTTAATATTTTAATACAAATTTTACAAAATAGATGGTTTTATGTTTTATTTATTCATTTCCAAATCTTAATAAAACATATTTACATTGATGTATGTTTTTATTTGAGATTTGGGGTGGACTAACATCTATGTTTTTTCATCTACTCATGAAACAGGTGATTCTATGATTCTATACCAATGGTTCAAAATTGGAAATAAACAATTATAATATATATATAAACAATAACTAGTAGATAGATGTTGAATGGATAACTAGTGGCAATGTATGCATAAATCATAGCTAATGATTAGATAACCAACAAAAAATGTGAGATAAAAGAAAAAGAACATAAAAAATAAATGATAGTTGATAACTTGATAACATGAAAAATAACATCTAACTCATAGTTAAACACCTTTAACTAGAAGAATATGATTTATAAAAAATATTTCCAAACTCTATCCATTCCATAACTATCAACCCAAGATCCGACCACAAACTATATAAATATACTATAATATTAAACCATTAAGATAAATATCAAACCCTAACCCTAAACTTATAACCGTTACACATAGTAATCCAATAGTTCTAAATGGCACTAAATTGTTGGACTACACACTCTTATCTAAATCTGATGTAGAAAACCAGCCATGAAATGGTCTATAGATAGCTGAATATGTATAATGTTAATATCTAAATACAAATTTTTACAAAAGAGATGGTTTTC
>LPNX010943089.1:34050-107976 GCA_001517045.1 Pseudotsuga menziesii
TACTAATGGTATGTATGTGTGTGGAGAGGTGAAAAAGGTAAGTCTTTGTGTGTCTATGTGTGTATTTACACATGAGATTAAGGTGATTTTTAAATTGTCATGGTCATTTGAGTGGAATAGTCCATCATAATACATGTTAGAATTTTTGCAAACACTTGAATTATGCCTATAGGCGTTAATATCTTGGAATTTTGGGGTGGAATACCATTTATGTTTTTTCAGCTATGGATGAGGATTAGACAAGTGTTGACAAGATTGATTCTATGACATTGGTTTGAAATTCAAAATAAACAATTATATTTAAAAAAGAATGTAAAAATAACTAGTAGTTCATGAATGGATAACTAGTAGCTTATGAATGGATAACTTGAAGTTTATTAATGGATAATCACTACTTCATTGAAGATAAATACAAGAACATGATATATATATAGCTCATGCATGATTGTATGGATAATGTTCAGGTGGACTAGTAGTTGAAGCATGGACAAATTATAATTTAGTGGTACTTAACTTGTGGTATATGGACATTCACCAACCACAAATTAAGTAGTTGTGTCATTATCACGAGAGTAGCACACAAAATGTTGAAATAATCTTAGACTTGTATGATAAAAACGAAAGAAAATAATACACCATCCACATAACACAAGATGTACCTTGTTGGGGCGCATACTCCATAGGAGGTAACTCCGCGGTTAATTAGAAAATTTGTAAGCGGAGCTATGGGTCAAAATAGTCTTAGGGGTGTCACGGTAAGTCAAAACCCTCTCTTTTTGTAATAAACCCATGGTTTAAATTCAGGGTTTAGGGTTTTTGTGGGTGCCCATGGTTTAAGATCATGGTTTTTGTGAAACTGCGCAGTATAAATAAGTGCTTATGTAAAATGGATAGGTTAGGCTTTTTGATGTAAAGAAAGATAAGGTGAAGTAAGGTGGGTCTTTGTAAGGAAAGGACAAGTCCCAGCTGTGTGCGTGGACGACCTCTGCAGCTGTGTGCGCAGAGGGGTTTTGTAAGGAAGAAAGGAAGATCTGCAGCTGTGTGCGCAGAAGCCTGCTGCTGTGTGCGCGGCTGTTAAGGGCTGAAGGAATCTGCAGCTGAGTGCGCAGATAAACTGTGGTTTTGAGGAAAGAGGAATAAAACGCAGTTTGTGGACGTAGCCCCTACACTGGGGGTGAACCACGTTATATTTTGTGTTGTGGTTTTGTTGTGTTGTTTCTGTTTCTGTCATTTTCATGCATTAAACTAAATATATCTCATAATATAAGATCTCTGCTAATACTAAGCTTCGCTGTGGATTCCCTGTAGTGGGTTATGCAAGTTTGGTTTGTTTATTATGCTGTGAAGTTATAGGTGAATGAATGTTAAGTTAACAGGAAGTTGAATAATAATTCTTTAGAAAGGCTAAGGTACAGTAATACCCCTCTCTGCATGCAGAAACCTGATTCTGCGGCACCCCATTGCTGTTTCGGGTGAGACTACAACCTGCGCGCAGGTTGTTGCCGAAAGGGCCAACACAGTGGGTCTTTTGTTGGTGCGACGTATAAAGCGTTAACCCGGGTCTGCCCAAGTGCCCAACAAATTGGTTCCGTTGCCGGTTGAACTCAGTACCTGCTCACAAGGGGTTTACCTTGTACCACAAGGGCTATGTTCTGGAGGCCCCCGGTGAAGGACATCAGTAATTGGTTCGCTGAACGGCAGTATTTCAAAGATCTCCGTGGTAAGTTTTTTTGAATTTATTAAGCTTAAGACTTACAATACTATTGGCTAAAATTGGTATATTGCTGTTTGAATCTGATTATTAGTTTAGTCGTACTAACATATGTTTGCAAGTTCCACTCTCTCGGACGAGCAACGCGGGTTGCTACGAAACGGGAAAAGGTATAAGCAGAATTTTAGCCCTTCTTCCTTAAGCCAGGTCACCACGTCCATCCCTGTAAACCCTGAAGAGTCGGACTCCGCACAGAACCCTGCGGTTGAAAACCCGCCGGCTACCCCGCGACGCCGCTCCGCTACCCCTGACATTCCGCCGCAGTCTGAGAGTCAACCAGATTCGAGTATTCCGACCACAGGCCAGCCTACCCGTGCAAATCCCCCCCCTTCCACCGCCAATCCCCTTCCCAAAACCGCCCGAAATTCCATGGCCCACCTCGTTGATGATATTAAACTCCCCATCTTTAAAGGCACGGGCTCCGAAGACCCAGAACAGTTCTAGTTTCTCTGCGACGCGGTCTGGACCACGAAACAAATTACCGATCCAGATGTGCGCGCCGCGCAGCTCATTACATCTTTTCGGGACAGGGCTCTGACTTGGTTCATGAAATTTTCTAGCACCAAGAACCCTACTTTAGGTGAAATCAAGGCGGCCATAATCAAAGAATTTAAGAAACCTAAATCGGAGTCGTAGAGCATCACCGAACTCAAAGAGATTCAACAGCGGCGCGACGAATCAGTCTGGGACTTTGATCAGAGATTCAAAGTTCTACTGGACCAGGTCAGTTTTACCATTAGTCCTGCACAGCACAAGGAATGGTTTATTGCCGCATTGTTACCACATATCCGAACTCCACTCATGCAATAGAAAGTTGCTGACGAGGAAGAGGCTCTAGAAATTGCAATGAAACTAGAGACTGCCCCTGTCGAAGATGATTCTGGGATTGCTCAAATCCAAGCGCAGTTAGCTGCGATGGCCCTGGAACTCCGCGAGATGAAAAAGGGGAAGTCTGACTGCGAAGCGGGGTGGTGTACGCAATGTCGGACTGAAGGACATGACAAGGAACGGTGCCCTCTAATAGCCAAGTACCTGCAGACCGGCGCGCCGAACCCCTTTCCACCACAGGTTCTCTATTGTGAGCTTTGCAGACTAACAGGCCAACATCGACCTGAGAACTGTTATCTGCTGCAAAAGTATGCGCAGGGACCTAAGAACCCCTACTGTAAATTTTGCAAATCTATCGGTCATAATGAAGAGGAGTTCCGCACCTATGATGCCTACAGGGTCCACACGGAAGGCCCACCTAACGACAATTATGGCTACCAGGGGGGTGCCTCTGGCCGAGGTACCTCTGGAGGTCGTGGCGGCATGGCTGGGAGAGGCCAAAACCAAATTGTGTGTTATAATTGTAACCAAGCCGGGCATTTGGCTCGCGACTGTCGGAACCCAAATACGACGTGCCGGTATTGCCGCGCCGTCGATCATGTGATTGAACAGTGCCCTCAGCTGATCGCTAAATGTCAGGCACGACAGACTATCCCTACTCAGAACCTTCAGATGATTTCTATAGAGCCCCGCCCTGTGGCGACCATTAATGTCGTTACACGAAGTGGACTCACGACACATATCCAGGAAACACCAAACCGCCCTGTCGAAGCTCTAATTCGTAAGGCCCCTGAAAAAATTCCTGCAATTGATATCCTCAGAGAAAAAGAGACATTCATGGCGGCCAAGAAAGAATTTGCTGGCCCTAGTCTACCCAGTGTCCCTGTGCAGCTTCATTCACCGCCCTACGACACATCGATGGATAAAGAAAGTGTACTATCTACCTTTCTGCACAGCTGCCTTAAACTTTTAAGAAATCAATCTGCTCTGAATGAGCTGCAGACCATCCTTACGACCTGTGAATCTTTGCAAACTGGTGCTCAGGACAAAACTGTTCATCGAGTCAGCAGGACCGGCAGGGAAATGCGATTGAATGCTCAGATCGGGGCATATGATATGACCGATGTTATCTTGGACTTGGGATCCGATGTCAATGTTCTAACCAAACAAACCTGGGAACAAATGGGGAAACCTACCCTTTCCTGGTCTCCTATACAGTTGCGGCTGGCCAACCAGCAAAAGATTGTACCCTTAGGAATATTCCTGGATCTCCAAATCGATATTGACGGAGTTAGTACCTTCGCGGACTTCGAAGTAATTGAGATCATTGATGACAACAACCCTTACCCGACCCTATTAGGAATTGAATGGGCAATGGCAAATGCCGCAGTGATCAACCTCAAAAAGAGACAGATGGTCTTCGAAGGGAAAGACTTCAGGGTCATCTTGCCCCTGGATCCGTCACAAGGGGAACGGTATACTGAGCCAATCTACCATAACGATCAGGCTGATGTGAAACCTGTATCTCCTATCACGACGCAGGATGAAGGTAACGCGGATTCCCCGGCCGCAGGATGGGAGTCTGGTAGCTCCTGTATGACGGACCCTGAAGAGGAACTCGAAAATTGGCAACACCGATTGTCTGAGCTCCATCGGGGCAGCAATGCCTGCTTTACCAAGTCTGTCAGATGGGTTGACTCACATCTCGGCTCAGATACCTGCCCTACAAATCATGGAATCCCTAGAGTCAGCATTCAGAGCTACCGCAGTCAAATGGTGGACGAGCCATAAGAAGCAGATCCCTACCTGGGAAGTATGTCAGAAGCTTCTTCGCCTACGGTTCTCGGATCAGTCGGCCACAGTACGAAGTAAGTTTGATGGAAAAACTTGCCCCCAGGACCATCTCAGCAACTGCTACGAGGCATGGAAGTATGTCCCTCAGGATGAGTGGGTACATAGATTTGTTCACACGTTGGGACCACTGGCAAAGAACTGGTATGAGGAGGCTGAACTTCGCCGAGATACTGTAAGTTGGGATTGTCTTGTTCATAGCTTTGTCAATACTTTTTCTACTAATGATGTCTGTCCAGCCCTAGATGCAGCTATCAGGGTCATCCATACTAAGGTATTTAATGATCAAGAAGTGACTGAAAATCATCCTGATTGGACCGCACAAGAAGCCTTCGCAGTCGAATGTTATAATTTCACAGTCGATGAAGAAGGGGATCCGCGTAGTCTTGCTGTCCCAGAAACAGAAGGATATTGTGATGTGCATGGACCGGCAGTCGAAGTTCTCGAAGTGACACAACCCTTGAAGACGCGCACAGTTAACATTGGATCCGACGCTCAGCCTAATCTCGCTACCATTGGCGACTATTGGGACGACGAGATGGTGAGCAAGGTAACTGAATTACTCCAGGAATTCCAAGATCTGTTTCCGACAAAGTTCTCTGAAATGAAAGGTATCTTGGGAGATATCGGGGTAATGAAGATCCCCCTGAAGCCTGATGCCAAGCCAGTGAAGCAGCGCCCATATAGCTTGAATCCAAAATACAAGGAAAAGGTTAAGCTAGAATTGGAAAAGATGCTTACGGCTGGAATCATTGAACCTGTTGAAGAATCTGAGTGGGTCAGCCCTATGGTCGTCCAGGAGAAGAAGACTAAGGGTGAAATCCGAATCTGTGTCGATCTAAGGAAACTCAATGATGCCTGTCTGCACGACCCTTTCCCCACTCCCTTTACAGATGAAGTGCTCGACAATGTCGGAGGCCAAGAAATATACTCTTTTACCGATGGTTTTTCGGGCTACCATCAGATCCGAATTGCTCCAGAAGACCGACACAAGACAACTTTCGCTACCGAAATGGGTTCCTTCCAGTATATCGTTATGCCCTTCGGGTTGAAGAATGCACCTGCCATATTTTCCCGAGTAGTCATTTCCGCTTTTAAGGAATACATACATAAATTTTTAGAAGTTTATTTTGATGACTGGACTATTTTTGGGCTCGTAAAAGACCATATAACTAGTTTGAGACTTATGTTGGATAAATGCAGACAGCACCAAATCTCCTTGAATTTAAAAAAATGCATTTTCTGTGCGCCTTTTGGCATTCTGCTGGGTCATGTGGTATGCAAGCAGGGATTGATGATGGACCCTGCGAAGATCGCTATTATTGTAAATCTGCCACCACCAAAATCAGTCAAACAACTTCGAACAACACTTGGTCACACTGGTTACTATCGGAAATTTATCCAAGGCTATGCTAAGATTACCGCCCCAATGGAGAGGCAACTAAAGAAAGATGTCAAGTTCGAATGGACTCCAGAATGCCAAGCAAGCCTTGACATTCTGAAAGAAAAAATGGTCACCGCCCCTATCCTTGTATTCCCTGATTGCAACAAGGAATTTCATGTGCATGTGGATGCCTCCTCTATTGCTTTGGGTACTGTGCTCGCTTATCCAGGTACAGGTAATATTGATCACCCTATCTCTTTTTCCAGCAGGAAGTTGTCTACGGCGGAGAAAAATTATACTACGACAGAACGTGAAGGTCTTGCTATGGTATATGCATTACAAAAATTTCGGCATTATCTTCTAGGTTCTCATTTTAAAATGTTTACTGACCATTCTGCTCTGAAGTACTTAGTCAAGAAACCTGTGCTAGGAGGAAGAATATGCAGATGGCTACTTCTATTTCAAGAATATGATTTTGAGATCATTGTTAAGCCTGGACGACTTAACCTAGGACCTGAACACTTGTCGCGGCTCGACTCAGGCGAGGAGCCTACCAATATAGATGAAGGACTCCCCGATGCACAATTATTTGCTATACAGATAGTTGATGACTATTTCCAGGATATTGCTCAGTATTTGTCTACAGGTATTACCCCTGCAGAAATGACCACACAACAGAAGAAGCAGCTGGTGATCCGAGCCGCGGACTTCACTTTAATAGCAGGACATCTGTATAAGATGGGACCAGATGAGATATTACGCAGGGGTGTCTTGGAACACGAAAAACCTCTAATATTGGTAGAAGCACACTCTGGCGCAGCAGGCGGTCACTATGCAGGAAAAGCAACAGCACAGAAGATCTTGACAGCTGGCTTATGGTGGCCCACACTTCACAAAGACGCAAGAGAATACTGCCACAGCTGCGACATCTGTCAGAGGACAGGTAAACCATCAAGGAGGGATGAAATGCCCCTAGCTCCACAAATAACATTACAGGCATTTGACAAATGGGCCATTGACTTTGTTGGTCCCATTAACCCACCTACGAAAAAGTCAGGTGCTCGCTATATCATTACAGCAACTGATTATCTTACCCGTTGGGCCGAGGCTCAACCTGTCAAGACCTGCAGTGCTGCTACTGCTGCGAAGTTTATCTTCGACAACATCTTATCCAGATTTGGGTGTCCCAAAGTTCTTATGAGTGATCAAGGGTCGCATTTCCTGAACAAAACTATTGAAGTATTGACCGAAGAATTTCAAGTTTATCATCAAAAGAGTACCGCCTATCACCCACAAGCAAATGGGACTGTCGAAGCTTTTAACAAAATCCTTGAGCAGGCATTGACAAAGGTCTGTAACGCTAACAGGAATGATTGGGATCTTCGAATTCCAGCGGTACTATGGGCTTACAGAACTATTTGCAAGAAATTGACAGGCCATACACCCTTTCGACTAGTTTATGGACAAGAAGCTGTCATGCCCATGGAATATATTGTTCCCAGCCTCCGGATCTCTGCTTTCACCAAGATGGATGACCCTGCCATAATCACAGAAAGGCTACAGCAGATATTACAACTTGAGGAGGATAGACTTGTCGCAGGCTTCCAGCAACAGGTGCAGAAAGCCCGAGAAAAAGCGTGGCACGACAGGCACATTAAGAAAAAACATTTTCAACAGGGTGATCTTGTGCTCCTCTATGACAGCAGATTCATGAAGTTCCCCGGCAAGTTTGAAACACATTGGAAAGGACCGTATGTAGTACAGAGAGTTACTGATGGGGGCGCAGTTCAGTTAGCCAAGTTAAATGGCGAGCTTTTCCCCTCTATGATAAACGGGAGCCATTTAAAAAAGTACATAGACAGGCCAGGTGTTCAGCGCAGGGGATAGCGTCAATTAAATATGTAACATGATTATTGCACTATGTAGTCTGTTCTGTCCACATCCTGCGAAGTAACACGCTGGTCGTAGGTCGCAGGGTCAAGTTGTGTCGAAGTCTCAGGGTGTGCTGCAACTGCGGTGGATGGGACATACCGCAATTCGACGGCGCTAGCACGAGTGTTTCTCTCATTATCGATCATCATGAGATCTTGGGAAAATCCGGTGCCCTGAGGAGCAGATTCCTGGAACGTCGTCAGATTTAGTATCATGTCTAAACCATGATACCACTCTCCGCATTAGGATTTTATAAGGGGCTATTTCGACTTGTAAATTCTATCTGAAGCACATCTGTGACATTTCATCCTGAACTATGTCGAATGACAGTAATGTTCAGACGTTGGTACGGGACAAAAGGGACAGATGTCTGCAACACCTCCTAACTATGCCATTTACATAGTTCTGCTTGGCTAAGTACAAGGACAGGCAGGAGTTTGCTCTAAATTTGCACCGACGGCCAGGAGTCTGCTCTAACATAGAGCAGCCAAGGGCGTGAGGCCTCGCAGAATGACTCTGGGAAATCCCCCTGCGCCGACTATTGGTGTCGCGGAACCACGCCAAGTAGGCTCCTCATGTGGTGGGACACGCAATTCTAGGGGACCCCAAAGTCGTGGATGGTCAAGTATCGGCCATCCGAGAGCCGGATGTTGATGCAGGTGGTTGCGACGGCTTTCATCAGTAAACCTGCTGCAAAGGACAGAAGTATGCAGCCGGCAGCAGCATGGAGAGCTTCATTAAGCAGTATAATATATCTCTTCAGCGAAATTAGGCCATCAGAGAAGATGCAGAGTGTCCTGGGACGGGCCAGTAGTGAGTCTTAGGGGCCTGTTGGGGCGCATACTCCATAGGAGGTAACTCCGCAGTTAATTAGAAAATTTGTAAGCGGAGCTATGGGTCAAAATAGTCTTAGGGGTGTCAGGGTAAGTCAAAACCCTCTCTTTTTGTAATAAACCCATGGTTTAAATTCAGGTTTTAGGGTTTTTGTGGGTGCCCATGGTTTAAGATCATGGTTTTTGTGAAACTGCACAGTATAAATAAGCGCTTATGTAAAATGGATAGGTTAGGCTTTTTGATGTAAAGAAAGATAAGGCGAAGTAAGGTGGGTCTTTGTAAGGAAAGGACAAGTCCCAGCTGTGTGCGCTGAGAGGTTTTGTAAGGAAGAAAGGAAGATCTGCAGCTGTGTGCGCAGAATCCTGCTGCTGTGTGCGGGGCTGTTAAGGGATGAAGGAATCTGCAGCTGAGTGCGCAGATAAACTGTGGTTTTGAGAAAAGAGGAATAAAACGCAGTTTGTGGACGTAGCCCCTACACTGGGGGTGAACCACGTTATATTTGGTGTTGTGTTTTTGTTGTGTTGTTTCTGTTTCTGTCATTTTCATGCATTAAACTGAATATATCTCATAATATAAGATCTCTACTAATACTAGGCTTCGCTGTGGATTCCCTGTAGTGGGTTATGCAAGTTTGGTTTGTTTATTATGCTGTGAAGTTATAGGTGAATGAATGTTAAGTTAACAGGAATTTAAATAATAATTCTTTAGAAAGGCTAAGGTACAGTAATACCCCTCTCTGCATGCAGAAACCTGATTCTGCGGCACCCCATTGCTGTTTCGGGTGAGACTACAACCTGCGCGCAGGTTGTTGCCGAAAGGGCCAACACAGTGGGTCTTTTGTTGGTGCGACGTATAAAGCATTAACCCGGGTCTGCCCAAGTGCCCAACATACCTTAGGAAACCCAATATACGAAAAATCAAATAGAAGATGAGCTCTATGAATTGCACTTTATATTTTGAAAGAACGTGACCTCACTATGCAGTTTCCATGCGCAGTATTATTTATATGGATGCTACTTGGTATTCTCCTTTCTATAGTACACTCCAATTTCCCACTCCTTTTATCTACTCAACTATGGAACAATAATAATAAAATATAATGAAACCCCTTCCTTTTTGAGAGGAACAATATCTAGCCATGTCATGATAGACATTTAAGTTTAGGGTTATAAATTTACATGAATCAACTACAAATTGGGGTTAGGGTTTTTGACCCTCTAGAGTTTTCTTGGAAGTCAAGACACAAATAGCTCCATATCTATAGGTAATTGAAATTAACATGGCATCCATTTCATACTCCATAGGTTAACATGATAGCTCAACTTGTTGGAGACATGAATTCCCTATGAAACCATTTATTGGGGTGGCCTTTATATTCTTGGAAAACTATCAATATATAGAGTTGCATCAAGAGGTTGAGAACTTTGGTGAAAAAAATTTAAAACAAAAAATTATGTATGATGCATACAACAATATCCAAATATTTCTAGAACCCAAATCACTAAAAGAGTACCTACCTCCAAAATCTATTGTAACCTCTAGTTTTTCCACCCAAAAAGTAGAAAACTATATGAAAGATTATATAGCGATACATTTCATATCATACCTCCCCATTTTGGGGGGGCTTTGGTCCAAAAAATATTTTATTGAAGTAGGTGACAAAATTTTTCCTTTACCTTCTCTTTGGAGTACAATTTGTCCTTAGTAGAGAATTTTTCCTTTCAACCCAACCTACTATAGCTCATGCTTCCTTAATCTAGTTTTTCTCCACTTATTATGAAAATTTCATTCTCTATTAACTCTTCACAAGAATCTTCTACTAATACAAATTTGGTAGGTAAGATATACACATTACTTTCTATCCTACAATGGAAAGCTCATGAGGGATGATTTTAAGTAACCATACTTATTTAAACCTGTGTAAATGTTGGCGAGTATTACCAATTCTTAAAACCCCAACTATAAAATGATTGGCAATATTTTTCACAAAATATTTTAATTTCAAAGGATTTTATATCGTTTCTATAATAATTTGGCGATTTTTAGGGTGAAACATTTTTACCCCATCAAAATAGGGTGAAATAGGGCTTCAAGAAATGCAAAATGGGGAATCTTTTTTGGGAGAAAAACATGGAAAAATAGCCCATTGGGCTAAAATTCGCCCCTAAAATTAGCTTTGATCATAGAGTTTAAGGTTTTCCATATTCACTACGAAGTAAATGTGTATATATAAAAGCATACTAAGTCTATAGGGATTATAACCTACCCTCTTCAACACTTCACAAGGACCATACCAAATATCCTCAATCTTATTACAAAGACAATGTAACATTTATTTATTAAGATGCAACAAGCCTTTATCTATCTCCATAGATGTATTCTTAACATTGTCCTAGTAAAATTATCCCTTCCACATTTCCTGTGACTTATTCAATGTTAAGTGTACTTTCACATGGATACACATGACCTTATAAATGAAATTTATAGTATATGTGCTTGATCTCTTATGGTATATTTCTAAACTCCTCCTTATTGTCCATATATATAATACATGGGGGAAGGCACTAGGGCTTGACTTGTTGACCAATATTCTAGCACGCTAGTTCATATTGTGGGTTTTAAAATTGCCAAAAATTGAACGAGTATATTGTAGGTATTGGGGGGATGAGGGGTTTAAGCTATGGGGGTAGGGTCATTTATAAGGATTGGGGTACAAAAAGGGGTTTGTGGGGAGGTTTTAAGTATTGGGAGGAGGTTTCAAAAAAAAGCATTTGGGTCAATATATATCCAAATTAAGGGTAATCTTTAATATCACACGATTGCACGTGCTATGTGAGAGGTTCATTGGGTGAAGTCCCTGTGGGGGAAGGTGATCTATATTTATTTCAGAATGCAATAAAAGAGAAAATAGAGAACCACATACACAAATATATTGCAAGAAACATAGTGATACAATAACCTCAAATTCTATTAAATGAATGAAATAGAAGACTGTAAAAAAACAACTATAATGGTGATAGATATATTCTCTAAGGAGATTACAAAAGGGGATTTCACACCCTTTTTATCATAAAAATGATGAAAAAAAATGTAAACATAAAAAACTAAGCTTAGAAGATTAACCGCAAAATGCTTGTAGGCCTCGAGGTCGTTAGTTTAGGTGTCAACTTCTCCAAGTCAAACATTTGCATATTATATCCATTTAGGGCGTTTGGTAGCCTGTTGGAAACGTCTATCCTATAAGAACACATTTTGTGATGCCAAACTACCTTTGGCTATATTTGAACTAATACATTGAAAAAAAAAATATATTAGGGACTTAAAATGACCTCAAAAGTTTTGGACATCAAAATATGTAAAAAATTTTGAACTAGAAAAGTTGTCTCGACCTCATGCAATAGGTTTGTCGCTATCAATATCTATCTAGAGTAGTCCTCCAACCCAAAAAATTGTGAAACTTAAAAAAGTTTATTGATCAAAAGGAATAGGTGGGTGGCCATCGATATCCATTTAGATTAGTACTCCCCCTTTATAAGCAATGGTCTCCATTGCATTAAGTTTGTCATCATCAAGAAAATAATGTGAGGAGTTGAGATCCTAGTGGGGAATTTTCTTAGGTGAAAAGGATCCATTTGCTGAGGTGATTGGTTGACTTTCTTTACTAACCATGCGGGGATGTAATTATCGTTGATGGATACATTGGACCCATTCAACCCTTTTGGTTCCATCATTATCATTGGTCTCAACCAGTGTAAATGATTTGTTTTTGGAGGAGAGTGTCCTTGAATATATGGACTTGCACCATAGAGGTACCCTAGTAGGAAAGGAAATAATGAATTTGTGCTCTTATTTTATCTGTTGAGTAGAGGAACACTAGGTAGAGGTTGGGGAGGTATCTATGTTTTGACATTCTGTCACGTCCCTGTCCCTCAACCAGTGAAGAGGACGCGACGAACATCAACAAATCAACCGGGAAAACCGCCCCATGAACATAGACAGAAAACAAATGCTGAAATTGGGAGCTTTAACAGGCACCATAACAGGAATGCCAAGCATACAAGAATGTACAGATGCATAATCCTTTAATTATACAGCGGAAACAAACATACATTCCAACATTGAACATGTTCATCTTTTCACATAATACAGTATATAAATTGTAGAGGTGAAGTAAATAGAAACACTTATCTCTTGATGAAGAATTCACCCGCAACCAGCTACGTCGCTGCAACGTTCCACCCAACCATAGGCCAGCTTGCTCATCAATCTCTCAGCAACGCTGCCACCCCCGAGCTGGGCATGATTCCTCCGGAATAAGGGTCAATTGCAGGCTTATACATAGCCAAGGGGACATAAACAACAAACCAACACAGTTGGGTTTCACAGGCTTTCAACAACCAAGCCAAGACGACACAGTCCGAAGACTAACCATTGCACTCAGGAAATTACTTAGCCGTCACAGCTTAAATAGGGAAAAGAAATTCTGAAGCGGCATACAACAAATTCCCCAAATGTGGCAACAAACACACTTACAACAGGGAGAAAGCAACAGTTCGTCCAAGGCAATTGAGCCACGGAAAAACTCACACAGTCCATGCTGGAAAACAAATTTACAGACTCCCAGCCTAAGTGTGGGTAATAATCAACGCAGAACCCACAATTCGACCCATGGGGAAAGGATTCGACCACTCCATTCACCAATCCGCAGAGGAAAACAATGTGGGTAAAACCCAGGAAATTCCTGTGCGCGAAAATGAGAAACGGGAGGGAAATTCTCTGTGTGAGAATGCACAATAGTCGGGAGGACGCGAATTGCAAGTGCCTGAGCATTTAGCAACTCGTGAAAAGGAAGAAAATGCTTGCGTGAGACCAAAATCACCCAGAGCCTATGCGTGAGGAGCCAACAGACCAAAAATCGTGGTGAGAGTCAACTGACCAGGGAAGAGTGCATGAGGGAGAAGAATGGGCAGATGTGGGTTGAGTGGGCATGTGGGAAAAGGACTGACAGTCCTGCCACACCCACCACCAAAGGCAATAACTGCCTCAACCACTCAGCCATAACTCCTCAACCACCAGCTGAGCATTAAAGAGCTTAACAAGGTTGGATGAGACAAAAGGTGACAAAACAACAAAGGTGGTGAGACAACAAGGTAATAAAACATGGGTTTTTCCCTCATAAACCAAGGTTTGACATCCCCCACCCCTTATCCTTTGTAACCATGCCCTTTTCATTCAACGTTGCACTGTCATAGCTGGTTGTGGTTTATTTTAATTGATGTGCGGGTTTACATGATGCCAAATTATAATGTGCCTTATAGCACGACATATCACCGACAATTATCCCCATTGCCGAAACATACACAACCAAATCGATGGTGGGGATTTTTCCTTTAGCTCCTCACCATGATTAATTACATTATATACATCATGCAAACGGGGTCAAAACCGGGGACATTACATTCCCCTCCCCCTTGGAATAACACCGTCCTCGGTGTTCCATTACATATATAGAATACATATACAATTGCACATGAAAATTTCAAAATTTGCAGATCTGCCCCACGTTCAATCATTTACTTTGAACGTTCAAGACCAAGCCTCTCGGTTTCAATGGACTTTTCCTGCTGGTTCTCAGCTTCCTACTGATCCCGAAGTCTAGAAACTCTGCGGCTACTACCTTCATCATGTTCCCTCATTGGACAGTCCTGGCGTAAATGATGTTCCCCGCATCTCCAGCATCTCACTCGCTTCTTCATCTTTACCTGCTCAATTTCCTTTCAGTCTTCATGCCTGGACCGTTTCTTATCGTGTCGCTTGGACAATTGTCCCATTGCTGATCCACCTTCCTTTCCTTTGCCGATTGCTCTCAGAAGGCTCTTCACCTCCCTTTGCAAACCAATAGTCTTGCAAAATCTGGTGGTTCATTTCACTCTGCCTTTTCTGTATCCTGAGCATCTCCCCAAGATTCTCTTGGGTCTTGGCAATCATTTGAAGGAGACTTCTAGCCAAGTCCAACAACTTTTGATCTGCTGCCATAATCAACGTGCACCACCTGGTTTCACTATTCTCACCTATGGAATGCACCATTGAAAGTCTATCATACCAAGCATAATACAGATATCAAAATCAGTTAGTTAATTACCCAATTAGCATGACAGTCCAAGCTTCATCAAGGAAACTTTCATATTTTTCATGCCTTCCCCAACAGGCACATGAGCTCCTTCATGTCCATTCTTGGGCAGGGAATTAACCATTCCAACATTCACAAATTTATTTTAAGCAAATACACACATTTCATTCTCAATCATACATGCATTCAACAATCTTTTGTTTTCACAATGCATAAACATATATATATAATCAAAAGGCAAGAGAGAGTAGTAAGAGTTTTTCTCCTCTTTGTTTTCTTCCATCCTGGAACCCACACCATCACTGTGGCTTTTCATGCTCTCAGCCTCTTTCACTTCACCGTGAATGCTGGACCAATCCTTCTTGGTCATGACACTTAGTGTCGTTAGTCTATTCCAGACCTCTAAACCATGGAGTCTCTCCACATGGTTTGTCTTGGCTGCTAGGACTCCCCCGTCTCACTAGCACCTTTTTCATTGCCGCCCATTCTGAGCTCTCCAGGACAGTCACATGTCCCCATGCACCCCTAGGATGCTCTCATAGTCCTCACTTCTAGTGACACCTATATCCAAACATTGAATAGATTCACATGTTTAGTTTATTCTCATTAATTTTATCTCTAGAACAAGAGCTTAAAACATCATAAACAAATCATATACACATGTATATTCATAAGCAAAATAATCCAATACGTATCTATATTGTGAGTTTCCTCGTTCATCCACAGGATCCTGCTTCGCTTTGCAAGCCTTGGGATCACCTATGGACTCATATGTTAGGTCAGCACACCGGCTGCTCCACAACATCAAATAATTAATGTCCAGCCAGTACATAACCATGTCAACTAGGCTTGGAACTTTATCATGACCATTTCCAGGTCTAGGATCTACTATGGATCCTTAGGCATATCACAGCCCATCTTACACTTATGTCAACAATGACACATACACTTATATCACCATACACTTATACCAACATACACTTATATCAACCATTTACCTTTACCTTTAGCCTGTCAACACAAGCAACACAAGCAATACAAGCAAACTCATCAGCATCATTGCCCCAGAGTGTAATCAATATCGAAAACCCTTTCATGACTCGACATCGGAAAAGTGTGCACCCATTCCCGGTGTGTGCCATGCAGGCCCTATCCATACTCAAGCAATCAGTCATCATGGAAATAAATCAAAACATGTTCTGCATATGGAATTTAATAATTAAACATGCATATTCATAGCAAGGGTCACAGAACACTTATCCATTTTCCGTCGCAGTATGCCTTTGTATCTGTTAGGCACCATCAAGGAGTTGAGAAGAGGCTGAATGCTAAGCTGGTGAGCTCCCTGCAGAGCTAGGAACACCTACACCAAAACTAGCCTGACTTCTAAGACACCCACACACACCCAACACAAGGAATCAGTCCCTTCTCTGCTACTCAGTCCCTCAGGCCCTGCATTCCCTTCCAGTGCTATCCCCGGGTTGTGGAGAAGAAAGCCAGCCCTCTAGCTCTGTCTGTGTGGTTTCCAATCACCAGGTTTAAGAAAACCAAGCCCCCATCCCTACTTCTTGTTTACATTTCATATCCACACACGTCTCACTGACATAATCCAAACTATTTCACTCATGTTATCACCAAACATGCAGTGCAGATGAGACATTTTCAAAATGTCTAATGGAGTTTCACCCGAAATCCATTTCCAAGGGAAAACCTTCCCATGAAGTTTGGCTCTTGCAGGTCATCACACATGATCTTCCTGTAGTGTGTACTCCTGAAACCTTCATCAAATAGCCAAACAGTTAATCATCACTTGATACCACAATCCAATTGATCGTTTCATAACCAAACAATGACATTAGCAATCAAATTCAATAAGAATTTGCGATTCTATCTACTACATAAATTGACTTGCTCAATTGTAGGTTTCTTGTAAGCAGCATTACTATGCCCATTATAATTTTATGCTTACTATCATAACATGAATACCCACTTACCATGTGTCCCTCCTGACACAATCTCACACAAGCCAACAATGATTAGTAGCCGTTAGTACCTCTTAAATCCGAAATCCACAATTCGAATTTAACAACCCGTACCAACTAATTTTCACAACCATGAGACTTTTTCTCATAAATGGTAGATTTTGGCGTTGGTTAGGGTCTTACCTCTCACTTCCATGCTTGAATAATCTACCTGAAACATAAGCTTCAAACATCCAAACACAAGCTTATGCAAGCCAACAATGGCTAGTGGTTGTCAACAATTTCTCAAAGCCGAAATTCACAATTCGAATCCTAACAACCTATTATGCATATCATATGGTAGATTCAGGCATTGGTCAGGATCTTACCTCTCAATGTTGTGCTTGAATAAACTACCTGAAACATAAGCTTCAATCAACCAAACACTTGGTAAGTATGGATGCATATACTATCTCATTGCTACAACCATCACTGAAGCATTTTCAGAATTTATAAAATTCAAATACTTCAAAGGTTAGTCACATCAGTGTTCTCAAAGATCATTTACTTCGTGCAATCATTATCATGCTAACATTGCAAGGTATAGTCATATCATTCATGCAATTAAATGAAAGTTTAGATACCCTTACTTCACAGGCGTATCATTCATACCACCTTGCTCTTCAATAGAGCATTTCTGGTAGCCAATTGATCATGACTATCCTGCATTCATAACAACCTTTGAAACAGTTCCAGAATTATCAGTAATTCATCATTTCAGTCATTAGTTCTCCATAATATCACATGCATTCATCTCAATGCATTCATGCAATGCATCACAACAATTGCACCTTTACTTAGGAAATCAGTCACTCACACCCTTCATATGCATACATCCAATGTATAACAACAAGGTTCACAAAATCTTCTTAATGCATGTCCATTCAACGCTACCTTGCATTGGTTCAGGAATACTATGCATTCAACCATACCATGGCCTAACCATGACTACCTCATATATGATGCATTACTATAATCAATATCATTAACATGTATAGGCATGACACCTTTCTACATTCCAATATTCACATGGTGTGAGGTCTCTTACCTAGACCAATCCATGGAATTTGTCATAAGCAAACTCTTACCTGCATGGGTCTTACTTACACCCTTTTCCATGACCAATTTGATTGGTCCTTGCAGGAGATTTGCAGAATTTGCTCACCAAATTTTGTTATGGACTCGTTGCCTTATCCCTTCTCCATAGGGTTGTTGGTCTCATTCATCAGCATCAGCAACATATTCATCCGGGTCCATGTCATCGTTGGTTTTTCCACTAATGCCAACATCAAAGCAATGATTATCTTTAGTGGTTCATACAGAACATCTAATTTTCAACACTCTTACCAACATGCAATATCTTATGCATGTAATACATATCCTCATGCATTTCATGCCTAAAACTCAGGAAATGTAACATAGTTAGCAAGACAGAGTTTTAAGAGAAAATTCCCTTTGCAAGTCTTTTATCCTATCATGGAACTCCTTTTCCACCCAGCAGCTGTTGACTTCACAGTCCTTGCTGCCCCTGGGCATGCAACTGTCCAGATTTGTCCATTTGACAACAGCGGCCATCCTTAGCACTTTTCTGCTTCATGCTCAGATTCTGGTCTCTTATCCTTGTTCCCTACTGGATAAGCTTTCCAACGCCTATTCACACGCTTTATTCCGATCTCGGATGTGAAAACCACACCACTTCCAAGAATGAAGATTTTCACTAATCTCGGCACTTTCATTACACTACTGCAAAGTAGAATTTTCACATTCTTCTAATGATCTCAGAGCCATTTTGGCAGCTACATTTTTGGCATCCCTTTTTTCCTTGGTGAAATCCCTCTGATTCGAATTCTTGCCCAAAACACAGGATTTTCCCTCTCACAAGAACGACTCTCTCAAGGGACGATGGGGGTCGAGGGGGCTTGCCCCCTTGTGGGTTTTTTTTTTTTTTTTGGTAAATTGTTGATTTTCGCGCAATCTGGCACATTAGCTTGCTGCCAATTTCTCATTTTCAACCCCTGAAAATCCTCAAAATTTCACTGAGAAACAGCTGAAATCGGCTGAGAAATCTCATAGAAAAACTCAAAATTTTCCCTGTGCAAATCGGGTGTCGGCTGACTCTCTGATCAGCTATCGGAACCATCATCTCATCCGCTGAATCGGCTCCCAAACCGATCTCGCAGCCGTAGAATCAGCTCCTCGGAAGCTCTAACCTTCCGTAATGGCAACTCTCCAGGCGTTTCAACCCTTCCGCAACTACGGCTCCCCAGAAGCTCCAACCTTTCGACGTATCGGCTGACTTCACATCGGATGCTGAACTGCTTTTCATCCGCAACGGCGGATGTCTAATTCGTCAACTATTCTGATCGACGAACTATCCTTGAGCCTTAACCCTTTTTTACGTGTCGGTGATCGGGGGAATCTCCCATCGAAAGACTTAACCATTTGGGCTTCCGCAACGACGGACGGAAACTTCATCAGTTTGCCTGCAACGGCGAACACCCACTTCACCGGCTCTTCCGATTGGCACTTACGTCGAACGTCGACGAACTTCTGACATCGGACATCGGACAACTCTTGGAACATCAGACGTCGGCGGACTCTCGAAACATCGGACGTCGGACCACTCTCCCTTCCGATTTCTCCAACACTTGACAAATTTTTCAAATTTCCCAAAATTTCTTCTTCGTCGGCAATCGGATGACTCTCGCATCAGATGCAGGATTTCTTCACTGTCCGCAACGGAGGATAGGAGACTTTACCAATCCTTCCGCAACGGCGGAAGTTCACTTCCTCCAATGGCCCGACCATTCCATACTTAGCCGGATTTGGAAATATTTATGTGGCGTCGGCGATCGGACGGATCTCGAGTCGGATGCGAGATTGCTTTGCCGGCCGCAACGACGGATGGAAAGATCGTTGTCTCACCCACAACGAAGGAGGTTAACTTCGTGAACTCTTCCGCAACCGCGGACAGGAACTTCACGAAACCTTCCGCAACAGCAGGTAGGAACTTCTCCAGTTCTTCCGACTGTTCACACTTAGCCAAATTTTCTCAAAATTTTTGCTGCTCTGCTGAACAAAGAAGGTAATCCTATCTTCTATCGCTGCACCTTCTTGTCCCATAGAGGCCCATTTCTGCAACCATGGCTCTGATACCACTCTGTCACGTCCCCGTCCCTCAACCGGCGAAGAGGACACGACGAACATCAACAAATCAACCGGGCAAACCGCCCCATGAACATAGTCAGAAAACAAATGCTGAAATTGGGAGCTTTAACAGGCACCATAACAGGAATGCCAAGCATACAAGAATGTACAGATGCATAATCCTTTAATTATACAGCAGAAACAAACATACATTCCAACATTGAACATGTTCATCTTTTCACATAATACAGTATATAAATTATAGAGGTGAAGTAAACAGCAACACTTATCTCTTGATGAAGAATTCACCCGCAACTAGCTACGTCGCTGCAACGTTCCACCCAACCATAGGCCAGCTTGCTCATCAATCTCTCAGCAACGCTGCCACCCCCGAGCTGGGCATGATTCCTCCCGGAATAAGGGTCAATTGCAGGCTTATACATAGCCAAGGGGACATAAACAACAAACCAACACAGCTAGGTTTCACAACCTTTCAACAACCAAGCCAAGCCAGCACAGTCCGAAGACTAACCATTGCACTCAGGCAATTACTTAGCTGTCATAGCTTAAACAGGGAAAATAAATTCTGAAGTGGCATACAACAAATTCCCCAAATGTGGCAACAAACACACTTACAACAGGGAAAAATCAACAGTTCGTCCAAGGCAATTGAGCCACGGGAAGACTCACACAGTCCACGCTGGAAAAAAAATTTACAGACTCCAATCCTGGGTGTGTGTAATAATCAACGCAGAACCCACAATTTGACCCATGGGGAAAGGATTCAGCCACTCCATTCACCAATCCGCAGAGGAAAACAACATGGGTAAAACCCAGGAAATTCCTGTGCGCGAAAATGAGAAACGGGAGGGAAATTCTCTGCGTGAGAATGCACAGCAGTCGGGAGGACGCGAATTGCAAGTGCCTGAGCGTTTAGCAACTCGTGAAAAGGAATAAAATGCTTGCGTGAGACCAAAATCACCCAGAGCCTGTGCGTGAGGAGCCAACAGACCAAAAATCGTGGTGAGAGTCAACTGACCAGGGAAGAGTGCGTGAGGGAGAAGAATGGGCAGATGTGGGTGGAGTGGGCATGTGGGCAAAGGACTGACAGTCCTGCCACACCCACCACCAAAGGAAATAACTTCCTCAACCACTCAGCCATAACTCCTCAACCACCAGCTGAGCATTAAAGAGGTTAACAAGGTTGGATGAGACAAAAGGTGACAAAACAACAAAGGTGGTGAGACAACAAGGTAATAAAACATGGGTTTTCCCCCATAAACCAAGGTTTGACATCCCCCACCCCTTATCCTTTGGAACCATGCCCTTTTCATTCAACGTTGCACTGTCGTAGCTGGTTGTAGTTTATTTTAATTGATGTGCAGGTTTACATGATGCCGAATTATAATGTGCCTTATAGCACGACATATCACCGACAATTATCCCCATTGCCGAAACATACACAACCAAATCGATGGTGGGGCTTTTGCCTTTAGCTCCTCACCATGATAAATTACATTATATACATCATGCAAACGGGGTCAAAACCGGGGACATTACATATTCGCTTTTAGAGGAAATTGTGAATATGGAAGCTTTCAAAGTGTTGGATATTATCTTTATGTATTACTTAGTTGAGGTTAAAGAGACTGCAATAGTGGAAACTAATTTTTGTATCACATAGAGTTATCCTTCGAGACTGACAATGACACTACGAGGACATGTCTCATACACATCATGATGAGTCCAAATATATGGTTATCCTAAATGAACATCACAAACTTAGAGTGGGTCCACATAACAAAATATCTATTCTACAAAAGGCTTGATGACATATGGTAGATGGGATTGATGACTTGCACAAATACCTTTTCCTTGGATTATCCAACTAATGGTGTATGGCCACATATGTGGTGTTTCCGGTAGATACAACCTATTGATAACATTCGTTGATATGAAGTTACTTTTGTTGTCATTCTTAACAACAAAATGTAGGGGGATTCCCTTCACCCACATTTGTGAGTGTAAGAGGAACTCGACTACCTCTAACCTTTCTAGTTCCTCTAACTAAATCTCTGTGGTAGCAACCATGACACTAGTATTTTCATAATGATATGCTTCACCCTTTCGGTGACTATGCCATTATGTTTTGAATTGAACTGATAACTACAATATGATTATGACGCTTTGATATTTTTCACCAATGAATTATTTGAGCAACATTCATTAGTGGTGTCCCAGGGGATTTTATTGAAATTGCATCACTTTCTAGAGACCTGATTAACCTTCCCCTTACCCTTATTGGATGGGTTTACTTGAGTTTGGTCATCCTAGTGTTGTACTTTATTTTGTGACTCTCAGCTATCCTTTCCATGTTTCTACTATGATGGATTTGTAGAGCCAAAATCCCACTTAATATTTTGCTGAAAATTTTGGTCTATTTTTACAACATACTTATAAGTGGCTCCTAGTGAAGAGATGTCTAGGAGTTACATCTATGTTCATATGTACTAATGTAGGCCAATGCAAAATGTAGGTTCATTGGGTGAAGTCCCTATGGGGGAAGGTGATCTATATTTATTTCATAATGCAATAAAAGAGAAAATAGAGAAGCACATACACAAATATATTGCAAGAAACATAGTGATACAATCAGCTCAAATTCTATTAAATGAATGAAATAGAAGACTGTAAAAAAAAAACTATAATGGTGGTAGATATATTCTCTATGAGGTTACAAAAGGGGATTTCATACCCTTTTTATCATAAAAATGATGAAAAAAAATGTAAACATAAAAAACTAAGCTTAGAAGATTAACCGCAAAATGCTTGTAGGCCTCGAGGTCGTTAGTTTAGGTGTCAACTTCTCCAAGTCAAACATTTGCATATTATATCCATTTAGGGTGTTTAGTAGCCTGTTGGAAAGGCCTATCCTAGAAGAACACATTTTGTGATGCCAAACTACCTTTGGCTATATTTGAACTAATACATTGAAAAAAAAACATATATTAGGGACTTAAAATGACCTCAAAAGTTTTGGACATCAAAATATGTAAAACAGTTTGAACTAGAAAAGTTGTCTCAACCTTGTGCAATAGGTTTGTGGCTATCAATATCTGTCTAGAGTAGTCCTCCAACCCAAAAAATTGTGAAACTAAAAAAAATGTTTTGATCAAAAGTAATAGGTGGGTGGCCATCGATATCCATTTAGATTGTTCCTCCCCCTTTATAAGGAATGGTCTCCATTGCATTAAGTTCGTCATCATCGAGAAAATAATGTTAGTAGTTGAGATCCTAGTGGGGAATTTTTTTAGGTGAAAAGGATTCGTTTGCTGAGGTGAATGGTTGAATTTCTTTACTAACCATGCAGGGATGTAATTATCGTTGATGGATACATTGGACCCGTTCAACCCTTTTGGTTCCATCATTATCATTGGTCTCAACCAGTGTAAATGATTTATTTTTGGAGGAGAGTGTCCTTGAATATATGGAATTGCACCATAGAGGTACCCTAGTAGGAAAGGAAATAATGAATTTGTGCTCTTATTTTATCTGTTGAGTAGAGGAACCCTAGGTAGAGGTTGGGGAGGTATCTATGATTTGATATTCACTTTTAGAGGAAATTGTGAATATGGAAGCTTTCATAGGGTCGGATATTATCTTTATGTATTACTTAGTTGAGGTTAAAGAGACTGCAATAGTGGAAACTAGTTTTTGTATCAGATAGAGTTATCCTCCGAGACTGAAAATGACACTATGAGGACATGTCTCATACACATCATGATGAATCCAAATATATGGTTATCCTAAATGAACATCACAAACTTAGAGTGGGGCCACATAAAAAAATATCTATTCTACAAAAGGCTTGATGACATATGGTAGATAGGACTGATGACTTACACGAATACCTTGTCCTTGGATTATCCAACTAATGGTGTATGGCCACATATGTGGTGTTTCCGGTAGATACAACCTATTGATAAATTTCGTTGAGATGAAGTTACTTTTGTTTTCATTCTCAACAACAAAATGTAGGGGGAGTCCCTTCACCCACATTTGTGAGTGTAAGAGGAACTCGACTACCTCTAACCTGTCTAGTTCCTCTAACTAAATCTCTATGGTAGAAACCATGACGCTGGTCTTTTCATAATGATATGCTTCACCCTTTCTGTGACTATGCCATTATGTTTTGAATTGAATTGATAACTACAATATGATTGCGAGGCTTTGATATTTTTCACCAATGAATTATTTGAGCAACATTCATTAGTGGTGTCCGAGGGTATTTTATTGAAATTGCATCACTTTCTAGTGTCTTGACTAACCTTCCCCTTACCCTTCTTGGATGGGTTTTCTTGATTTTGGTCATGTCAAAACCCTAAATTTTCTGAAAAATTAAATTTTTTTAAAATATAGATAATTTTCATAAATGCAGTCAACTAATTGTTTAATTAGTTATATGTTACTAAATTCATTATCTGAATTATTTATTTGATTATGTTTATTTTTATAGAACAATTTTTTTTTAGTTTACTAATTTGTTTTCTCTTTGCGACCGCAAGGTGGAACTGTCATCAAATTGTAGGCTTACTTAGCTATCAAGCTAACGCAGAAGTTTTCCTTCTCTTACAGACTACAGGTAAGAAGTTTGGGTGCTGCTTGTCATTAATTCTAAAGAATTCAGATAAAAGGTCGTCGCACAAAATAACTCAGTAAAAAATATAAATGATAAAGAATTTCCAAAGCTTATCGAGGTAAAATTATTAAACTGTCCTTCTTTTTAGACTCTAAGGAATGCAATTTAGTTCTAACAGTAATGGCTATAACTGTCTTCTTTCAAGTAGATGCAAATTTATAGTTCTTAATGCTTACTGAACTATTCAATGTCTATCGTAGTCGTCAAGTGTAAAAATGTCTTAAATCTTTCTTTATAAGAATTTTTAAGAATGGCAGAGTTATTAAGTCAAGGATCTAGTTTAAATTGTGCACAAAATACCTTTACATTAAATGAATTTGGCTACTGTTTGTGATAAGAATATAATGTATAATTCTAAGGGGTTTAAGTACTACAGTTCCCCTTTTCAAAACTTGACGTTTAACGGGATTACATCTTTATTTCGAGCTGCTCTTGAAAAGAATATACTAGTGTTGATGCACAGAGTTTTATTTACACAAAACCTATTCAGAGAATAAGGTTTAGCTAGTGTTATTAATCATCAAAAGTTTACTTATCATTCAAATCTGATAGTTACTAAAATGATTAACACCTTTGTCTACCTATTTAAGGTTTCACACAACAATTGATCCAAATCATAACCAGAGCTATTCTCATAAGATAGATATCTTATTGTGAATAGGTTTTATACAACTCCTTTCACAAATGTAAAAAGGGCATATCTTTCATGGATGGTAACCATTGATAGAATGCAAAACTTAAAAGTTTTAAGGCCTAACTTTTAAGTTGAAAAATCTTTTCTTAAAAGGATAAGAGGCTTAATCCTTGTTATAATTATTATAATTTATAGTAAGGATACTATGCAAACACAAACAAAAGGGTTACAAAACATAGAACACGCCATAATAAAACTATTGTTTACCCTTGATCTATGCTTTACAAACTAAGATTACATGCCTCCTTTACAAGTTTAAGTTCTAGGTCATACAATGGCAGAGGTTCATGCTATGATACATCATAATCATCGTTCTAAGGTTTTCGTGTTTGAACTTTATAATTTGTAGGTTATTTGACATTTGGTCCAACGGACCTTGTAGAAATTTCCACTGTATGATTTGGTTTACAAATCATTGGGATTCTTGCTTGCTATAAACTATAATGTTTCTACCCACTGCATGCCAATTATTAAAATGTCAACGTGGCAATTATTAAAATGTCAACATGGCCTCGTCATAGCCAAGTGTTGGAGGTTTAAAGGGTAGTCTTGAACCCTAGTTTGACATTCCTTCATTGCCTTCGGGCTTGCGACCACTCTGTTAAAACATTTATGTCTGCACTGTCATGTGTACTCGCATTTGATGGTCTTCCTGCTTGTTATCTTCCTCATGGGCTCGTCCAAAAGAACTGTAAAGAAGTGTTGTTACCAAATGTTTGTTTGTTTGAGGGTATGTCAGTGATTTTTCTTCAGGGTTTCACCATCTTGCACACTCAGTCCCGAACTCTTCGACTCTAAAGAGTCCCTACTTATTTGGCTTGAAATTAAGAGTGATGGCCTTTTGATTCAAGGGTGTTATCATAGGGTTTGTGTTAGTTTTTCATCACATTTAAGCTAGCATTATGTTAGGATATTTTCACTGAGAGAATAACAAGTACAACAATAACATAAGCACATCACAAGAGACAAGAGACACAAAGAGTTTTGATTGGGGAAACCATAAATGGAGAAAACCCCGCAAATTCCTCAAGATAGAGTCACCACAAGATGTAAGACCCAAAAACAGTAATATGCACTCCCAACAACAGTAGGCTTCTTCTTCTGTCTAGTCCGAGTATTTCCTTCTTCGCTAGTGCGCCACACTTGAGTGAGTTGATGATGTGTGTGGTAAATAGAGAGTCTCACTCTCTCTTTATATTCTTCCGTTCACTTGAAGTGCATTTTATCACGTAGGCTCAACCTAACAATTACTTACTCGAGCCTACACCTTAATTAGTGTATAATAACTCAAGTGCCCTGAAACTGTGGGGACTTACCTAATCACTTGACAAGACTTGTTTACATTATTAATCCTACCGATCGGAACATCGAGGCATGACAACATGACTCAAATACATAATAGAAACATCCTGGAAAAAACATCGGGTTACAATATATAAGATATATATAAGAATACATTCCGAAGTTACATATACATCAACACTCCCTCTTAACTAGGAAGGTATTCTTTCAACATGATTTTCAGCACTGGTCTTCTTCTCTGTATCAACTGAATCATCTTCGTCTTCAAGTCATCTGGATCTGGATCATCTCTCGATCTGGATCATCATAGAACTGGATTTGGATCATCACTCGATCTAGATCATCACTGCTGGATATGGATCATCACTCGATCTGGATCACTACTGCTGGATCTGGATCATCGCTCGATCTGGATCACTACTGCTGGATCTGGATCATCACTCGATCTGGATCTCTCGGAGTCATCACAACTGGATCTGGATCATAACTTGATCTCGATCATCTCTGGTCATCATCATGTGTGTACTAATATTGTCATGGGAAGTTCTACAGAGCCAGCCCTTTTTCATGCTGGTTGTAGGCCTAGCCACAAGTTAGGTCTTCGCCCAGCACTTACATCTGACCTGCTCATCAGAAAGGCATGCCCAGCACTCACATCTAATCATGTAGTAAACTACAATCACATTAGAAAGGCCCAGCACTCACATTCACCAGCATGATAGGACATCACATCAGTAACATCTGTGAAATGGCTTTGCACTTACATCTGACCTACTCGTAAGAAGGGAATCACATCCATCCAGGCTGGAACCACATCCTACCACACTGATGAAAGAACCCTATTATTTTCACCCAGGCTGGAACCACTTCCACCACACTGATGGAAGACTTTCAACCAGGCTGGAACCACAACCAACACAATGACGAAAGAACTCTGTTCTTTTCACCAAGGTCAGAACCACATCCGCCACACTAAAGAAAGATTGTTTGCGCTCACATCTGACCTGGTAGGAACTGAATCCTACACCCTCATCAGAATGGCCCCCATTCCCTGACTGAGCTACCTGGTAACTGACCAGGCGGCTCCACTCTCCTAGAGAGTGGCAGTTGCCCTTACATATGTCCTACTCAACAGAATGGCCATCACTCACATATGACATGGAAGTAACTTAACCCTTTAGCCATGAACATAATGTCTCAGCCCTTACATCTGACCTGCTCGTCAGAATGGCTCTCTCAGTCCCTGACTGAGGGTTCCTGTTAACTGACCAGGTTCCTCCATTCCCAGAATGGCAATCAGCACTCATATCTGACATGGAAGGAACCAAGTCCTCTCACCATGACAGAATGGCTCAGCCCTTACATCTAACCTACTCGTCATAATGGCTTTGGATCTCTAGCACTCATATCTGACATGGAAGGAACCGAATCCTTTCACCATGACAGAATGGCTCAGCCCTTACATCTGACCTGCTTGTCAGAATGGCTTTAGGACTGATCACTTTCCCTTGGAGGGAACTTCGATCTGGAGAACACCAAGTCTCTCTCTGAATTACTCAAACTTCAGCCTAGCCAATGGCTTCGTCAATACATCAGCTATCTATTCCTCCGTTGCAACATATAGGAGCTACACTGCTCCTCTCTGCACCATATCCCTGATATAGTGATACTTGATCTCGATATGATTCGACTTGTCATGGAACACTGGATTCTCTGACAACTTCACGCAGCTATGGTTGTCACAATGTATACAAGTAGCATCCAACTGGAGATCAAATATATCAGACAGTAGCTTCCATAGCCATGTTGCCTCACAACTAGCTGAACAAGCTGCGACATTCTTTGTTTCAGCTGTACTTAGTGCCACACATGATTGCTTCCTGCTAAACCAATAGATCACACCTGATCCCATACTGAAGCAACACCTTGAAGTACTCTCCCTGTCAATGGCACTGCCTGCCCAATCTGAATCAACATAACCCTCCAGGTTAATATTTTGATTTGCATCGTACTTGAGCCCATAATCAACTATACCCTTCAGGTACCTCAGAATATGCTTTGCAGCCATCAAGTGAACACTTCTTGGATCTGTCAGATACTGGCTCAAGGTGTTCACAGCAAAGCAAATATCTCGTCTCGTGTTCGTCAGGTACATCAATGACCCAATCATCTAACGATACATCGTAGCATCAACCGTCTCCGATGAAGCATCGCTCAATAGCTTCAGGTTCGATGCCATCGGTGTGGTCATAACCCTCCAGTCCATCATCCCAAACCTCTTCAGGATCTCTGCTGCATACTTCCCTTGTCTAAGGAAGATCCCATCTGTACTCTGCCACACCTCCATACCTAGAATGTAATGCATCATCCCCAAGTCCTTCATTTCGAACTCAGCAGCAAGCTTTCTCTTCGTACCAGTAATCAACCCATCTGTACCTGTAACAAATAGATCATCTACATATAGTAGGAGCATCACTGGGTTGCCATCTTCAACCTTGTAGTAAAGGTTGGAATCTGCTTTACTTTTAGTAAAGCCTAGAGTCATCAGTAATCTGCCCATCCTGTCGTACCATGTCAAACCTCAATATATTCTGTAGTCACTCCCTCTGAAGCTGAGCATCATACTCCCTCTGTCTTATGTACTCTATGCACTAAAACATTCTGTACGAGAGTGACAAGTAGCTTCCTATGCTACTAGTATTCTATGTATCCATCTAGTGTATAGACTTGCATCTTCAACCTTGTAGCAAAGGTTAAGATCTTCATCAGGCTCATCATGTATGTGTTTAAGCTCTTACTAGCTGCAAATGTCTCTTCGTAGTCTAGGACTTCTTTTTGTGAGAAGCCTTGTGCTACGAATCTTGCTTTGTATCCCGCGATGTTTCCATCTAGTGCAGAATGGAACTATGAAATTTTCTTCAGGTCTCGATACTAGTCCTTGACATCATTCTTCTTGAACTGGTCTTCCCTTTCTTCTTGGTGGTTGGAAGGTTCTGCATCAATGATGTCACTAAACTTCGTCATATTATTCTTTGTCTTTGAATTTTCGTCACTTATTCTTCGAAACAAGTCTTCATTCTTCTTTGCTTGTAGGCAATTATGTATGCGGTCTTTCCTACAAGTCAAATGCAGTTGTATGGTTAGAAACATTTCATAAGGAATATTCATACTGGCAAATTCTTATGCATAAATATGTGATCAAGCAACTACATTAGCCCATACAACATTCATCCATATCTCACTGAAACTTTATAGATGCCTTCCATCTCTACCAGGACAACATTGAGATTGTGCACTAATCCAATATCTCAACAAAGAGGTTTCATTCTAGATAAGTAGCAATGGAGAATTTGTATAGCACCATGAGCTACTTACCCATCACATGAATATTACTAGTATAATATCGTTAATGCAAACATCCTATCATGCATAAGACAATAACTGAATATAAACAAACGCATAACAAAACAATATCATGAAATGACAATTGAATACTTATCTTTATTTGTTTCGAGGGTAGACTCCTTCTTGAGCCTTCGGCTTCATCGTCTTCTTTATTCATAATCGCATCATTTATTATCCAAATGCTGAGGTGGATAAGAGGTTCTTCAAGAGTTGAGTTCTTCATATTCCTCATTTCTTGAGGGATCTTCTTTGGATGATGAGAGCTTGATCTTTAGTTTCTTCCATCTTCCCTTCTCTTCTTATGAATCGATCTTCTTCTTCTTCTTGAAGTTTGTTGAAATGTAATCACTTCCTTCTGGAACACATTCCTTGAATGAATGAATTCCACGATCCTGGGAGGCCATTCAAGGTGGCCATCACCACTTCTGCATTCTTCACTGCTTCAAGTTGTTCTTGATTTGAGAGACTCTTATGACTACGTGGTCTCTACATTCTGGATCTTCACATTCTTCAACCGGTTTCTTTAGGTCATATTCTGATTTTGTTCTTCCCTTCAAATAGCTTGAAATTGTGGAAGACCTTTAACATCTTTACTTGCAATAGGTAGTGCTCTGTAATGCACATGTGCAAGCCTTCTATGACAAAGCTCATTTGGCTCTACTATGTCATGGATCAAGGATTGTTCTGGATGGCCCTTCAATTTGTACAAGCTTCCTTCTTGTTCTCCAATCACTACCGCATCATCGATAGTCTTTCCTTTTGGTCATATGATGACTTGACCATCTATGAATGCAACCCGCATTCCTTTTGCATCAATGTTGAAATGGAGAGAAGGTTCTTCTTGAGTCCTGGAACAAACAATACTTCTTTGATTGTTAGAGACTTACCAGAGTCTAGCTTGCATGAAGATTCTCCACTACCTTTGATTGGATATTGGTAGTCATCTTCTAGTTTCACCTTGTGAGGTGATTCATGTTCTGACAGTCTTACAAAGGATTCCTTGAGTCCTGTCATATGTTTGGAAGCCCCATTGTCTATAAGTCAATCATCACTTCCATGAGTAATGTTACCTGTGAGAGCTAATATCAAAACATATTCATCCTCGCTTGAAGAATCTTCACTTTCATATCTGGATCTCTTTCTGTATTGTTCATCATTCTCTACAGCATGAACATGATGTCTTCTTTGGCCTCGTCTCCCTCTGAAACTGGAACCTCTATACTCATGTAGGTGTTTAATCTGGAGAGATCAAATTCTTCTATGCTTGGAAGTTGTCAAATTCACCATGCTTATCATCAAGCTGTTGTGATAGATCATATTGAAATGAGAACCTCAAATGGAAATAGCAAAGGATTAGATCTTACCGATTTGAGGTGTTCATCCTTGACCCGGAGTTTGCTGATCTAGGGTTTGTCATAGAAACCCTAGTTTTCAAAACTTGGAATATTTTAGATATTATTGGACAAACAGATAGATATATTCAAATGGAGCTTTGCAATATACTCCTTTTCTGAAAACAGTGGGGGGAAGCTCCCGGAACAGGAAGCCCTAATTTTCCAATTTCTTCTCGATAAATTCATGTTACTGTTTCTGTGATATCTACGAAATCACTGATCCTATATGTCTAAAATTTCTCACTAAGGGAACCTCTCATGTTCCTGATATAACACCATAGGTTTCATCAGAATTGGTCTCATCATTTGGGATTTATGATCCTTTTCCCAAGGTGACCTGTTACAGGACTGTTCAGAACAGAGAAGTTGTACGGCATGCCACATGTCACTAGTTTATCGTCTGAGTCTGATATTTGGACTGCTGAAATTAAATTCCATGGCCTTTCGGGAAGATCTTCAAGAATTCCATTTGGACCCTTGTAGCCAAAGATATTGCAAATATCCCCAGATGTCCTGTTTAGGGATGAATTTTGGAAGAGGATGGAACCCTAACTTGGAGAGATCATATCTCCTGGAATACAGTGAATCTGAGTCCTATTTTTGGACACAGGATTCATCATTATTTTATCTTTGTCCCCTACAATTTTTCACTTCTGAGACTTCTCCAACCATGGAATATAGTGGTTGTACCAAAACTTATCCGTTTTAGTATTTAGGGTTTTTCAAGCTCGGGGTCAAACTAGGGTTTGACTTTCCTGGAGTTTCACCCAACCAAATTTCTTGATTTAGGTCTCTAAACTTCAGTTCTGATGAGGAGAACAATTGTATTCTGGTCTCACTCAAACATTCCTCTTCTGTAGAAATCCCTAATTTCCGCATCAAAAAGTGAAAATGCTCAGAATTGAATTCCGCTTCGACAGAAAGATGCGCCCTAAGGTGTTCCACCTTACTTTTGCTGAAAATATATGGATGAAGGTCCACAAACTAGGAATCCCTAGTTCCTGTAGCTGCACAATGTCTTCTTCTCAGGTTAGCTCAGATACCATGTTATTTTTTCATCACATTTAAGCTAGCATTATGTTAGGATCTTTTCACTGAGAGAATAACAAGTACAGCAATAACATAAGCACATCACAAGAGACACGAGACACAAAGAGTTTTGATCAGGGAAACCATAAATGGAGAAAACCCCACAACTTCCTCAAGATAGAATCACCACAAGATGTAAGACCCAAAAACAGTAAGATGCACTCCCAACAGCAGTAGTCTTCTTCTTCTGTCTAGTCCCAATATTTCCTTCTTCACTAGTGCACTACACTTGAGTGAGTGAATGATGTATGTGATAAATAGAGAGTCTCACTCTCTATTTATATTCTTCCGTTCACTTGAAGTTCATTTTATCACGTAGGCTCAACCTAACAATTGCTTACTCAAGCCTACACCTTAATTAGTGTATAATAACTCAAGTGCCTCGAAACTGTGCGGACTTACCTAATGACTTGACAAGACTTGTTTACATTATTAATCCTCCCGATCGAAACATCGGGGCATGACAACATGACTCAAATACATAATAGAAACATCCTGGAATAAAAATCAGGTTACAATATATAAGATACATAGAAGAATACATTCCGAAGTTACATATACATCAATAGTTTCATCGCAGAGTAGTGTCTTTAGCAGAATATGATGTGATGACCCGAGCCTAAATAGTTACTGCACTTACTGTTCTCATTCTCAGTCATGGTCGGTTGCTTGCTGGGTGGTAACCTCCTTCCTTCTTGCAGCAATGAAGGGTTTCCTTCTCCTCCCGTTGGTGGTTTCCCTTCTGGTTGTTGGTGGTCATGCTTCCATAAGGTTCTAGGTAAGAAACGTTATCAACCCTTCTATTAAACTTTGTAGTTTTTAATCTAATATACTAATATTATTTTGTTTACTCATTTTAACACTATCATGCTTCTTGTTTGCAGGTGTTGGCTTATCTCCATCTGTGTGGCTAGTGAGAGACCATGGCGACTTGCTGGTTAACGGTAAGCCCTGGATATCCATGGCAAATCCTCCTTGTTGGGTCCCTTATGGGATAGTTGTGGGTTGGTCTTTGTGGCCTGTAACCCTTGAAGTTTTGGTTCAATTATATTGACCTGTTCCTTGTTTGTTTAAGAAGTTAAACCCTTCGCTTGATATGGGACCTCCGGCTTAGGCCGAGACTATAATTTTCGGTCTTATTTTGATTACTGTGTAAATATATATGTAAATGATGTACAACCTGTAAAAGCCTTACTCTGTGGAATTTTTTTTTTAGGCCGAGAGGCATAAAGGAGTTGGACTCTTTCCTTTTATTAACTCCATTGTCTAATTTGGTTTTAGTAGGGTTTTACCCTAACTAGAGGATGTAAATCTATCTATACAGTCCCTTTTGAAAATATCCTTTTGTTTACAGTACAGTACTGAAATTTATTTGTTTTACTTGTGTTATAAATATACTATTTAAGCTCAGCATAATGAGCATATCTAAGTTCCGTTACTTAGATTGCAGTAATCTAATATATCTGAATTACACTCTGTAAATTATTTAAATTATTTATTGCTAGGGTTTCTGTACATTGTTTTTATATTAGATTACTTCATTATAAAAGAATTTATAATAGAATTTGTAAATGTTGTTAAATATTTTTTTAACCTTTGGAAATAAAATATATCCATGTTTTTACTGAAGTACTTTGTATTTGTCAGATACAGCTTTTGAATACAGAAATTATATTCTGTTTACTGTTTACTATGATGGGATAAAAACATTACTTTATCTACATATTAATACTATTCTTATAATTATATATTTATTCTCTATTACTTTATTAGCTTTATATATTTATAAGAAAACGTGCCAAAATAAGTTTTTGTGAGTTGGAATTCAAGAACCAATAGAATTTCAATAAAATAAGTCAACCATAATGGTTGAATTGGCATATTTGTCATTAAAAAAAACTACTTTTTTTGTTCGTATTTTCGACATATCTCATTGTGTTTTTACTCAAATTTTGATCGGGAGAGCTCGTTGGATGCGGAATTTGATTCCGCATCCAACGAGTACCCACACTGCATACTTTTGATAGACCCCGCTACCCCAAAAACAAGAAATACCGGAAAAAATGTGATGATGATGTCATCATCACATTTTTTTAGGTATTTCTTGTTTTTGGGGTAGCGGGGTCCGTCAAAAGTATGCAGTGTGGGTACTCATTGGATGGGGAATCAAATTTCGCATCCAACGAGCTCTCCCGATCGAAATTTGAGTAAAAACACAAAGAGATATGTCGAAAATACGAACACAAAAAGTAGTTTTTTTCTTTCTTCCTCCAAAATTAATCAATATTATTTTATTATTTTAACTATTATTTTATTATTTTAACTATTATTTTATTATTTTCCTTAGGAAGCCCATTTTAGACCCCAAAATTCCTCTAATGACAGAGATATGAAAAACATTATGTACTTTCAAGTTAGGTGGTAATACTAGCTGGTATGCAACTTGACCAATTCTAGACAAAATTTCGAATGGACCACAGTAACGTGGTGCTAGATTTGCACAACTCCCCAGTATTAGAGAGATTTTATTTGGCCTTACCTTTATAAAAACATGCTCACCTACCTAGAACTCCTTGGGAGATCTTTTCAAGTCTGCTTGGCTCTTTTGCCGATCCTTTGCCACCTTCAAATTTTCCTGCACTTGTTTCACAATTTCCTCCATTTTCTTCAACAATTCTGGTCTTAACACTAATCTATCCACTGGATTATTCTAGGAGATAGGAGTGTTGCATTTACATCCATACAAAAATTCAAATGGACTAAACTTAGCTGATGACTGATAGTTATTATTATATGCAAACTCTGTTAGATGTAAGTAGTCTTATCACTTACCTGGCTTATCTTTAACATACATCCTTAATAAATCCTCCAGCACCTGATTCACTCTTTCAGTCTGTCCATCTGTTTGAGGATGGAAGGAGGTACTGAAATTCAATGTTGTATTTAATCTTTTAAACAAGGACTTCCAAAAATTTCCTGTGAATTTAGGATCCCTGTCTGAAATTATAACTTTCGGTACTCCATGTAACTGAAAAATCTACTTTAAGAAGATATCAGCTATATTGGTAGCCTTGTAAGTAGTTTTGACAGGAATAAAATGCACTGCCTCGCTCAACTTGTCAACTACCACCATAATAGAGTTATTTTGATTCTGATTTCTGGGCAGTCCAGTAATAAAATCTAAGCTAATCACTTCCCATTTCTAGCTAGGAATAGGTAAAGGTTGTAGCAAACCAGTTGGATGTTGGTGTTTGGTTTTCACTTGTTGATAGTCCAAACATCTAGCAATGTATTTAGCTATCTCAGATTTCATATTAGGCCAAAAATATTATTTTCTTAGCATAGTTACAGTCTTTTGATAACCTATGTGTCATGAATATGGTGTTTTATGGACTTCGTCCAGAATTAACAACTTAACCTTAGACACATTAGGCACATACAATTTATCTTTAAATAATAACAATCCATTTTCATTTAAACTATAACCTTTTATTAAGCTTTCTGTAGGTTCTTCCTTAGCTGTAATTTGCAATTTCTGATCATTTTCATCTTGTTTTACCCCTTCTTTACGCTGTTCATTTAAATCAGAAGCATAAGTGCTGATTGCTGCTGTAAAGTTCATCTTTGCATTTCTACTCAATGCATCAGCCACCTTATTTTCCTTACCCTTTATGTGCTAGATTTCAAAATCATATTCACTCAAGAAGGATAACCACCTTGCTTGTCTTGCGTTTAAATTAGGATGATCTAGAAGATATTTCATTCCTTTATTATCAGTCATTAAAATAAATTTCCTGCCTATTAAATGATGTCGCCACATTTTTAAGGCATGTATAACAGCCGCAAGTTCTAGATCATAAGTTGCGCAATTCTTTTCGTGAATTTTTAACTTCCTAGACTCATTGGCAATAACATGCCCGTCTTGAGTTAGAACACTGCCTAAGCCATCATTACAGGCATCAGTGCATACTACAAAGTCCTTATTAGGATCTCCTATTCTTAGAATAGGTGCACTAGTCAATAAGGTTTTTAATTTCTTAAAACTTTCTTCACATTTTGAGTTCCAATCAAATTTCTTGCCTTTCTTTTCCAAGGAAGTGATCAGATTTGCTATTTTTGAGAAGCCTTCAATGAATCTCTGGTAATAACCGGTAATTCCCATGAACGACCTCACATCCGTTACATCTTTAGGAACCGGGCAGTCTTCGATTGCCTGAATCTTTTCTGGATCGACTGAAATTCCTTCCTTAGTCACTACATGACCTAAGTACTAAATTTCATCCTTAAAGAAGTCACACTTACTAAATTTCACGAAGAGTTGTTGTTCTCGCAACTCTTGTAAAACTATATTTAGGTGTTCTTTATGTTATTCTTCCATTTTAGAGTAAATTAAGATGTCGTCTATAAACACGACTACAAATTTATCTAAGTACTTATGCATTATATTATTCATTAAGCACATAAAGATAGATGGGGTGATGGTAAGTCTGAATGGCATTACGACAAACTCGTAGTGTCCATACCTTGTTCTAAAGGTTGTCTTGAAGATATCTTCATCCTTAATTCTTACTTGATGATATACTGACCTTAAGTCTATCTTTGAGAACACCGTGGCTCCACGTAGTTGATCAAACAGATCATCTATGCGGGGCAATGGATATCTATTTTTAATAGTCTTCTTGTTTAGCTGACGGTAGTCTATGCATAGTCGCATAGTTCCATCTTTCTTTTTAACAAAGATGACCGATGCTCCCCAAGGAGACACACTAGGTCGAATGTACTTCTTATCTATTAATTCTTTTAGTTGTGATTTTATCTCATTAAGTTCTAAAATATTCATTCGATAAGGAGCTTTTGAGCTAGGCACCGCACCCGGTACCATCTCAATAGTGAAATCCAATTCCCTCCTTGGAGGTAATCTTGGAATTTCTTCTGGGAATACGTCATTGTATTCTTTTAAAACAGGAATATCTTCTATTTTTAACTTGTCTGTTTCAGTTTTACCTTCCTCATCTGTAATAGTTACTGCATAGGCTTTACATCCTTTTCTAACAGCTCTTTTAAGTTGTGAAGCAAAAATATGTCTGATTATAGTTTTTCTAGGAATACCCTTAACCTTTACTAGTTGTTCATCACTATTTAAACACGTGAAATTTTTATCGTAACAATTTAAAAATACCTTATGCTGTTCTAACCAATCCATTCCAATCAGTAAATCATATGAGCCAAGTGGAAAAACATTAATCTTAATTGTAATTTTAAATTCATCCATAAGTAAAGCACATTCTTTCACAAAACAGGTTACTTTTCTTTTTGCCCCAGTGGCTAATTGAACTAACCAAGAATTTTCAAACTTATCGACAGGCAACTTACATTTTTCCACTATCTGTGGGGCAATGTAACTAATACTAGTTATTGGATCGATTAAAATGGTTACAGGGGTTTGATTAATCATACCTTCCACTTCCACCATGGAAGTCTGATAGTCAGCTTGGTGGTTCTCCAAAGCTACATTAATTCTGGGCATAGTCCTCATTAGTTCTCCAACAGTCATTTCCTCCTGCATAGTATGAATATTGCTGACTGACTTTTTCTGTTTTGGATAGACCGAGGCATAGTCCAGGCCATTACATTCCCAGCACTTAACAGGCTCCTTACGTTCAAAACTCCTGGTAAAATTCCCATGGTTATTTGCATCTTCCTTGCCCTTAAAATTATTTGAATTATTGGAAGTACCATTTCTATTTTCGTGGAAATTCTTATTGTTAAAATAATTTTTATTCTTATTATCCTTGAGATTTCTCTGGGGTACAAATTCCTTCTTCTTAAACTCAGGCTGATTGTTATTTTTCTTAGCCTTCCAGTTGGCTAAGCCTTCTTTCTTCCGGTTCTACTCAAAACAAAAATTATCCTTCCTCATAGCTTCCTCCAGAGTCTTTGGGTTATCATACTCAATTATGTCCTTCATATGATATGGTAGACAGCTGAGAAATCATTGTACTTTAGGTTTCTCGTCAACTAGGTAAGGTACATACCTAAGCAAGCTTAAGAATTTATTGTTCAAATCCTTCATAGTAATTGAACCTAACTTCAATTCATAAAATTCTTTAGCTCTTTCTTCGTAATATTGTTTGGACAAAAATTTCTTCTTGAAATACCTTTTAAAGGTACTCCAATTAACTTCTTTTTCTCTGATACGCTTGACTCTCTTCAGATCTTGCCACCATATATCATCTTTTTCGGAGAGGTTATATATTTCCATCATTTCCTTTAGCTGATTAGAGTAATTATATATATGAAAATATTTCCTCATCTCGGACAACCAGGACTCTGCTTCCTCCCCTTTTTCGGTCTCTCCATTAAAAGTCGGGGGATTTATATTTTTAAACTCCCCTGAAATTTCCTCATATGGTCTGTATTTATTCTTTCTGTCATACAAATCAGCCTCACTACTGTCACTAGTAGTATGGTAACTTTGTCATTCACCGAACCCTTCAGATGATGAACTACTTTCATTTTTCGCCAGCTTCATCTTTTTAGATCTTCTTTGATGACTAACATCCTCAGATTCTGATCTTCTGCTCCTTCCTTCAGTTTGGAACTTTTCTATTAAAATTTGGTTCAACTCTTCCTGAGCCTTCAAAATCCTCTCATTCTCCCTCTTGACTGATTCCATTTCAGTATTCAAATCTTTTACAGTCTACAACAGCTTTGAAGAGTTGGCAGTCACCTCTTCTAACATAGGTTCTCTAGGCAATTGTCTTGTTTCTATGTTTGGAGACTCCTCCTGTGCATACTCTCCTAGCTTTTCCATACCTGCCTGTTAAACTTCAGAAAAAGGAAATTTTATGTTCTTAACATAAAACCCAATATATGTTAGCATCTTAATTTAATTTACTATTCTATAGAAGCTACTTGGGCTGCATTAAGGCCTAGTGTTTGAACCTTATGCTCTGATACCACATGTCAAAACCCCAAATTTTCTGAAAAATTAATTTTTTCTAAAATACAGATAATTTTCATAAATGCAATCAACTAATTGTTTAATTAGTTATATGTTACTGAATTCATTATCTGAATTATTTATTTGATTATGTTTATCTTTATAGAACAGTTCTTTTTCAGTTTACTGATTTGTTTTCTCTTTGCGACCACAAGGTGGAACTGTCATGAAATTCTAGGCTTACTTAGCTTTCAAGCTAACACAGAAGTTTTCCTTCTCTTACAGACTATAGGTAAGAAGTTCAGGTGCTTCTTGTCATTAATTCTAAACCATTCAGATAAAAGTTCGTCGCACAAAATAACTCAATAAAAAGTATAAATGCTAAACAATTTCCAAAGCTTATCGAGGTAAAATCATTAAACTGTCCTTCTTTCTAGACTCTAAGGAATACAATTCAGTTCTAACAGTAATGGCTATAACTGCCTTCTTTCTAGTAGATGCAAATTTATAGTTCTTAATGCTTACTGAACTATTTGATGTCTATCGTAGTCGTCAAGTGTAAAAATGTCTTAAATCTTTCTTTACAAGCAGTTTTAAGAATGGCAGAGTTATTAAGTCAAGGATCTAGTTTAAATTGTGCACAAAATACCTTTACATTAAATGGATTTGGTTAATGTTTGTGATAAGAATATAATGTATAATGCTAAGGGGTTTAAGTAGTACAGTTCCCCTTTTCAAAAATTGACATTTAATAGGATTACATCTTTATTTCGAGCTGCTCTTGAAAAGAATATGCTAGTGTTGATGCATAGAGTTTTATTTACACAAAACCTATTCAGATAATAAGGTTTAGCTAGTGTTATTAATCATCAAAAGGTTACTTATCATTAAAATCTAATAGTTACTAAAATTCTTAACACCTTTGTCTACCTATTTAAGGTTTTACACAGCAATTGCTCCAAAGCATAACCAGATCTATTCTCATAAGATATATATCTTATTGTGAATAGGTTTTATACAACTCCTTTCACAAATGTAAAAAGGGCATATCTTTCATGGATGGTAACCATTGATAGAATGCAAAACTTAAAAGTTTTAAGGCCTAACTTTTAAGTTGAAGAATATTTTGTTAAAAAGATAAGAGGCTTAATCCTTGTTATAATTATTATAATTTATAGTAAGGTTACTATGCAAACACAAACAAAAGGGTTACAAAACATAGAACGCACCATAATAAAACTATTGTTTACCCTTGATATATGCTTTACAAACTAAGATTACATGCCTCCTTTACAAGTTTAAGTTCTAGGTCATACATTGGTAGAGGTTCATGCTATGATACATCCTAATCATCATTCTAAGGTTTTCATGGTTGAACTTTATAATGTCCAGGTTGGTTGACATTTGGTGCAACCAACCTTGTAGAACTTTCCATCGTATGATTTGGATTACAAATCATTGGTATTCTTTCTTGCTGTAAACTATAATGTTTCTACCCACTGCATGCCAATTATTAAAATGTCAACGTGGCCTTGTCATAGCCAAGTGTTGGAGGTTTAAAGGGTAGTCTTGAACCCTAGTTTGACATTCCTTCATCGCCTTCGGGCCTCCGACTGCTCTATTAAAACATTTATGTCTGCACTGTCACATGTACTAGCTATTGATGGTCTTCCTGCTTGTTATCTTCCTCGTGGGCTCGTCCAAAATCACTCTAAAGAAGTGTTCTTACCAAATGTTTGCTTGTTTGAGCGTAGGTCAGTGATTTTTCTTCAGGGTTTCACCATCTTGCACGCTCAGTCCCGAACTCTTCGACTATAAAGAGTCCCTACTTATTTTTCTTGACATTAAGAGTCGTGGCTTTTTTATTCAAGGCTGCTGGCATAGGGTTTCATCGTAGAGCAGTTCCTTTAGCAGAATATGATGTGACGACCGGAGCCTAAATAGTTGGTGCACTTGCTGTTCTCATTCTTAGTCGTGGTTGGTTGCTTGCTGGGTGGTAACCTCCTTCCTTCTTGCAGCAATGAAGGGTTTCCTTCTCCTCACGCTGGTGGTTTCCCTTCAGGTTGTGGGTGGTGATGCTTCCGTAAGGTTCTATGTAAGAAACGTTATGAACCCTTCTAGTAAACTTCACAGTTTTTAATCTAATATACTAATATTAATTTTTTTACTAGTTTTAACACTATTGTGCTTCTTGTTTGTAGGTGTTAGCTTGTCTCCATCTGCGTGGCTAGTGCGAGACCGTGGCTGGTTAATGGTAAGCCCTAGATATCCATGGTAAATACTCCTTGCTGGGTCCCTTATGGGACAGTTGTGGGTTTGTGTTCGTGGCCTGTAACCCTTGCAGTTTTGGTTCAATTAGATTGACCCGTTCGCTATTTGTTTAAGAAGTTAAACCCTTTGCTTGGTATGGGATCCCGGCTTAGGCTGAGACTGTAATTTTTGGTTTTATTTTGATTACTGTGTAAATATATATGTAAATGATGTACAGGATATAAAAGCCTTACTCTGTGGATTTTTTTTTTAGGCCGAGAGGCATAAAGGAGTTAGACTCTTTCCTTTTATTAACTCCATTGTATACTTTGGTTTTAGTAGGGTTTTACCCTAACTCGAAGATGTAAATCTGTCTATACAGTCCCTTTTGAAAATATCTTTTTGTTTACAGTACAGTATTGAAATTTATTTGTTTTACTTGTGTTATAAATATATTATTTAAGCTTGGCATAATGAGCATATCTAAGTTCTGTTACTTAGATTTCAGTAATCTAATATATCTGAATTACACTTTGTAAATTATTTAAATTATTTACTACTAGGGTTTCTGTACATTGTTTTTATATTAGATTACTTCATTATAAAAGAATTTATAATAGAATTTGTAAATGTTGTTATTATATTTTTAACCTTTGGAAATATAAGATATCCATGTTTTTATTGAAGTACTTTGTATCTGTTAGATACAACTTTTCATTAGAGAAATTATATTTTGTTTACAGTTTACTTTGATGGGATAAAAACATTACTTTATCTACATATTAATACTGTTCTTATAATTATATATTTATTAGCTTTGTTCTTTGTTTATTTATAATAATAGAATAAGATAGTATTTTATTAATGTGTTCTTTATACTTACTGTACTAAATACTTTATAGAAGTACTCTCTGTATTCTATATTGTCTTGTTTATGGTACAAGTTAATATTTATAAAATAAAAGTAACAGAACTAACTATGTGCTGCATTTGTTGACATCTTAAAAAGTATAGGTTGGCAGTTGTATATTTTTCTTTATGCTTAGCTAGAATAGAACATAAATGAATGAATAACTTACATTACTATCCTTAAATAAATTCTGAAATCAACTAGATTATCTATAGAAGTAAAATAAAGATTCTAGCTATTCTTCTTTCAATTTCATTATTATACATGCAATAGTTAAATTTCCTAAACTGGAAAGAAGTAAATGGTATAGTTGTAAAGCATTTTTATTTAGCTTAACCCTACTATAGTTTAGCTATTATACTATTTTCTTGAATTCAAATAAGCCATAATATTACTAAAGGTAAATACTGTATCAGAACTGTTTTATCTACCCACACATACTACTATCAATAAATAATATAGCTTATTTTTTTGTTTCTACTAAATTGACAGTCTCAGTCCAAGTTTAACACTACTCCTGGTATACAAGATATTTCTTCTAATAACAAAATAAAGGAAATATTCTATAATTCCACTAACATTTTATTCTACATTTTAATCATACTATCTTTATTTATAATTTCACCACCTGTGTTGGAGTATGGTTTGGATCACTCCAGATGAGGAAAAACACAGGTAGGGTTTTGTTTCTTATCAAAATGATTCTATTACTAAACAAACTAAGAACAACTTCTTTACTAAACCATATAAATCTTTACATCATAAGCTACAATGAATCATTCAATCATCCACAGATAATACACAAAAATTAATAAATAACAGAACATGCTCTTTGAGCTTGGACGACAATAGTAATGGGAGGTCATTCCTCCCTACCAACTCCTGGAGAGCACTCAAACAGCGAATCCGTAGGACCCCCGAGCTTGCTCTGGTCTCCCTGGATGGAACTAGGTGCAGCAATAATCAAGTACCAGTCTTAAAACTCAGTACCAATCCTGAACTTATGAGTAAATTCTCTTAGCTAGAAAGCTGTATCAGGCCAAGTTACTACAGATTATCTCTCAAAACACCTTCCTTACAATTTTCCCTTTTCCCCAATGAATTCCTTGAATTTCATTCCTCTTGAATGATTCTTCTACTGGAAAATATCTGAGCAGCCTGAGCTCTATTCATTGGGTACTTTTAAACGATTGCCTAGGTCTTTTTGGGTTAGTTGTCATTTATTGAGCCACCTGCTCTGATCCCACTTTCTTGGGGGATCATGACCCCAAATATAGGGAAGTTTCCACCTGCAACATAGGAAGTGTTTGAGTATGTTGCCACTTGTCTTATGTTATCCACCTAGTTCCTTCCACAAGTTTGACCAGTGACACTCTTATTAACATCTCTCCCAAGCTGTTGTCTCCACTTTTTATTTATTGATAATAAAATATTTAGAATTATGTTCCACATCTTTTGACTTTGTCGAGTCATCAGTTCCTACTTAGCATTAATTTAACATAATGTCTTAGGAAATCAAATTAAAACAACTAACATTATTTTACAAAATTGGGGTATGTGACAGGTCATCCTAGTGTTGTACTTTATTTTGTGACTCTCGGCTATCCTTTCCATGTTTCTACTATGATGGATTTGCAGAGCCAAAATCCCACTTAATAGTTTGCTGAAAATTTTGGTCTATTTTTACAACATACTTATAAGTGGCTCCTAGTGAAGAGATGTCTAGGAGTTACATCTATGTTCATATGTACTAATGTACGCCAATGAAAAATTTCATAACTTGGTGTTTCTTCAAGTCTTTGATACCCATATTTGTGCAAACCATATTAAAGTTATTGTTGTACTCTAGCACTACTTGGTACCTCTCTTGACACACTGTGGTCCATATTATGTATTGGTCATCATAATTTCCCATATGGTAATATTGTTCCTTAACAACATCTATAAAAGTGGTCGAAGTGCGATTGGCCTCAAATATTCTTGAATCCTCTGTTAAGTATTACTCACAATAAGTTTCACGCTAATTTTTGACATGTTGTGTAGCCTTAAGGAAAACAAAGGTCATCTTTTCCATTTTGGAAAAAATGTTGACACAGAAATACCATTTTAGTAGACTCAACCATTTATGTAGGGAATAAACATTGGTTTGGATTTCAAATAAAGGGATATAAAATTTAACTTGTACCCTTAAGGTGCTTCCTTTGAAATGATAACTTAATGATCCATCCATTGACATTGGCATCCGCTAAAGGATCTCGACAATATTTTCTATAATATCGTTCCTATGTTCTACAAAGGCTTCCCCAAGAAACAACTTGATAGGGTATTCTACTCTTTCATGTCTATTTTCTTCCACCATAGAAGTTTTCCTAGGGTGGCAAGAGTGGTATTACCCAAGAGAAACTAGGTCAATGCCCTACACTCTTTACCGTGATGTCATTGACGAGACACACTAAGAAACAATCAAATAAAAACTCCTTGATACCACTTATTTGGATTTGTGTGTGAAAAAAATGAAGCATAACATATAAAAACACACACACACATATATTGCAATAAACATAGTTACATAATAAACTCAAATTACATTAAATGAATGAAACTGAAGAGATGGTAAAATAAAAGCAGGTAGAATCGTGGTAGCTATATCTCTTAGAAGAGATGTAAGGTTATGCTCATTGATGACAAGTTGATTATAAAAGGAGGTCAAAGGGTATTTTTATCATAAAAATGAAGTAAAAATCCTAAAAATCAAAATCCAAATCCTAGAAGATTGATGGTAAATAGGTTTGCGCATATTGAGGTTGGTAATTGAGATGCCAACTACTCACGGGAATAATGTTTGCATACGATATCCATATAGGTCATGTAGTATCTCATTGGAAAGCTTTAACCAAGTGAAAGACAAATTCAACATATAAAATACCTTTTTATATGCATGGATTGATGTTTCACAAAAAACATTTCTTAGGCGCTTAAAACAACAACAAAAAATTTGGAAACAAAAACTCGGAAAAACTACCAAACTAGAAAAATTGTCTTGAAGTAGTGGAATAGGTGAGTGGCCACTGATATCACCTCTAAACTAGTCATATGAATAAAAAACTACCTAACTCAAAAGTATATTTTGAGCCAAAGGAATAGGTGCGTGTCCATTGATATCCATGTAGATCACTGCTCCACCCTTCAGAATCAATGGTATCCATTACAGGAATTCCGTCATCATGCGGAGAACTGCGTGTTGAGTTGAAGTCCTAGTGAGCAATTTGCTAAGGTGAAAGGGATGTATTTACTTGACATACCAATTAGGTTGTAATTGTTTTTGAAGAATGCACTCGATCTATTTAACATTTTTTGTTTCCCTAATATCCTTCATATGAATTGGTGTAAATGATTACTTTTTATCGGAGCACCTTTAATGCATGTGTTTGCACTTTAGAGGTACCTAGTTAAGAGACGAAACAATTCCTTCTAATTATTATCATTTCTACTAAGACTGAGGACCCTATGTAAAGGTTGTGGCAGTATTTATGATCTGATCTGATGTAAGATCCCCCTTCCACCTTGCAGATCTAAGAGCGACTACGACTTGTAAAAAATAGAAAATGAATCATAAATATGTCCAGGAGGAATAGAAAACCCTCATCTCAATGAGGTTACTCCCACCCCAAGTTAATCAAGGGCACTTGAGACATTCTTATAAATGAAGAACATTATATGTATGATGGGGATATACATTTAAGATATGTATTATCTGAAGAGCAGGTAATGTTACCTATAATTTGGGACATCACCTGGTGAAACAAATCGCATACATATTAAATATTATATGTAGAACACTACTTTTATAATAAAGAATATTATATATATATATATATATATATATATATATATATCTGAGTAGAACATTTAAGTTGAAAATAATCATGGAAAGGTACATGGTGAAACAAACCTCCTACATACATACATTATATGTAGCGCATACATATAATAGTGGATCTCTCTCTCTCTCTCTCTCTCTCTCTCTCTCTCTCTCTCTCTCTCTTTCTATATATATATATATATATATATATATATATATATATAATAACATAGAATATTATAGATTGGAGTCATATATATAATTGTGATATCTATACTTGAACAACATAATGTCACAGCACTACATGGTAATACAAACCTCCTACAGACATACATTATATGTAGCACATACATATAATAGTGGATCTATATATAGATTGGAGTCATATCTATAATTGTGATATATATTGTTGAACACATAATGTCATAGCGTTACATGGTAATGAAAACATACATTATATGTAGAGCGTACATGAAATAGTGAATCCATATATAGATAGATAGATAGATAGATAATGGTTGGAGGCACATATATATTTGCGATATTTATGTTACAATGTCACAAGGTAAATGCAAACCTCCTACGTACATAGATTAGGGGAATTCTCTCTCTCTCTCTCTCTCTCTCTCTCTCTCTCTCTCTCTCTCTATATATATATATATATATATATATATATATATATTATGGATTATGAAGAACACAAAAGAAAAAATGACAGCAAAGAATTATGGTATATGATTATATATTGGTGGAAAATATCAACACTAATTTATTTCACCTCGGGTTATAACAAATTAACTGTGGAGGCGTTATTGAAATGACTGGACTCGCGTCGAATATTGAGGAGGCGTTATTGCTGATTTTAAGCTAATATACGTTGATCATGAATGCCCTGTTTTATGGTCACCAATTTTGGAGGCGTTAATTACTCGCATTGACTAAACGCCCATGGTGGCAGCATTCCAGGAATCCTTAAGCAATAATCATGGAAGCGGTAGGGTGGGGAGGAGAATAAATCCTCACTGTGGAGTTGTTGGAAAAAAAAAATATAAATAAAATAAAAAGGGCTTCGCATCCTCCTGGAAGGAGTCTCTACCCGCTAAGGAAGAGCTCAGCTAGCGTTGGAGAAGGCTCTCTCCTTTCCAGTATAGAGGGATATGCTACCTGTCAAGGGAAGGAATTTTTTTTTTACAAGAGAAGAAGCACGCCTTCTCGATCCTTTTCAATTTGAGGAGAAATCTCCATGCTGCAAATCTTACCCTATGAATCCGGTATGACTCGGCTCTTTGTGTTTACAGTTTAGGTGATATGGCCATTTTGTATACGCCCCTAATTGCCAAGGTTGCTTCGAATTTATAATTATGGGTTTTCGAGCATCTTGAAATTGATTCATTTTTATTAATTCTATGTGGACCTAAAATGCACCCATGTCTGCACTGAAATATGTTCCTAGTCCATCGTTTGAAGTCTACAATAGTGATGTAACCACTGAATAGTGAAATGTGTTCCCGGTCCATCGTTTGAAGTCTACAATAGTGATGTCTGCACTGAAATATGTTCCCGATCCATCGAGGAGGGTTATTCGCACGTTGCAAATGTGATTCTGAAGCACTGCCCTGAGTGAATGTCACCTTGTATATCCACACCTGTGTAAACCAGATCCTTACCTTAGTGATCGTGGCTGTGCTCCTACCTGTTGAGAGCAAGAAACTATCCATTAGCAAATCCAGTTTCTTTCTTTTTGCTAGTCCCTACGTTGTGAAATATGGTAGTATCTGCATCAGGAAATTGTAGTGGTGTAGATTTTAGGAAGTTTCGGTATATAGATTGTGGGGTAGATCTACCTTAATGTGACCATAACAGTACTGATTCTATTTTGCGCTGATAAGTTATACTAAGTAGGAACGTTGGTTGTTACAGATTTCTACATATGAGTGATCAGGGCATGACCTTGTTGATCCTTCTCTACGGGAAAACCTGTAATAGACTCAGTGCTGTTACAAATCATGCTTAGTAGGAAGAGAAATTTTTACCTGGTGCAGGTTCGTTGCGAATGCTTGCCCTTTGTAGAAGCGCCAATATCTTTTAAATATTTTGTTTGAACCCTCATCATTTTCAGTGCATTTAAACCTTCTACTCATCCCTCATTCTGTCCAAAAGGATTACTTTGTATGCCATCTTAATCAGGCATCATGATTCCATTATGGCAAAGATTTATCTCATGGAAGGTTACATGTCTTAATGTGTAAATGTGAAGGAATGATGAAACTAAATTATGCTGAATTATTGGTTATACATTGTTGTTGATAGGATGCAGATCTAAAGTAGTGCTTCAAGCTGGGAACATAATGCAGTCCTCATTCTTATAAATATTAAAGTATGTAAGATCTGACGATAGCTTTCGTAGGTTTGGCAGAAAATAGGTTAAGAAGCAGAATTGGTTTTCGGTCACCAGAATGTGAAAATAAGCAAAGGGGTCCAGCAAGGTTAGGGATGACAAACAAGTAACAACGAGGATGGTGTTAATTCTAGGGGGAAAGGATGTAAGATCCATCCTTTCCCTTTCCCTCCAAAGTAGCCATGAACATTTTTATAAGTAAATCTTCTTTAAATTCAACCCCTAGCTTATATGTATATGCATATGAATTTTGATCAAATGCACAACAACATCATCTCATTCATCATTTTTAAATTTGGGAAGATATGTTTTACAATCTATACAAGGCATTTGATTTGGGAAATGTGGAATGTGTAAATTATTCATAGGAACATACCTTGTATATTTGTAAGCTTCCATGGAAATGATCTCCAGACAGTGAAGTCACTAGTGATGCTTTGAATCATGGATTCTGTTAATAGTTGAGCCGCAAGGATATTGATGTGAACCCTTTTTATGTCTGACTATTGTTCACCATCAGTAATCATCTCTAATATTTGTCATTTATCCCAAGGAATATTTTACCTTTGTTTCCTTGAAACAACACCAATATGTTATCACTCAAAATATATCCTTTGGTTGTTTAAGGACGGTTACAAGGTCACTTTTCAAGCCAACTTTTAGGAGGAAAATTGGCTTCCTTCCTACTAGAGAGGGATCTATCAACAAATGAATACAATGGGTAGAGATGTTTTTCCATAAATAAATTTAATGGTTATAAAAGATAAAACAAGAGGGTCTCATTGGGCTTGGAGTCAAAATCATAAGTAGTTACAAATAAACATGGATTTTGCAACAAGATTTCTTCAAAGTGGTGGGATATTTCTCTTTCAAAATCAAGATTTTAATTGTCTGGTGGTAGAGAAGAAAAATGAATTGTCCATTAATATGGGTACCAAGAGATGGATCCAATATTAACTTTAGAGGAAATATGGTTGTGAATACTTGAATCCTATGGGCCATACCATATGATTATTAATTCTGATCCAATACAAAATTATTCAAGCATGAAAAGATAACACAATGGAAAAGATAATGGGAAAAAAATTCACACAAGAAAGGGAAATACAGACTATAAAACAACAATAATAGAATCTCTATTATGGACAATCCTTGCTTGGCTCTGCAAATTTTATTAACTTGTAGATGTTCAGTTACAAAAAAAAGTCTCACTCTCATGGGATCCAACCAAAATTACAATGTAGAACATGCTTTGATACATTAAAATTCTCCTCGAGTTGATACCTAACTACCTATATTATAAAAATAGGATTCTTCTAACTTCCTTATTACATCTATCATATAACTTAATAAACTAAATCACCCTAAATAATAGAAAATATTTAACTCCACTTTGAAGTGCATCTTGATACATCTTTTACTTGAGCATTATAATGCATGTATTCATCAATGCAACCTATAATTCATTTTCCCAAAAACATTTAATGGTTTTCCATTGATATTTAGATCGAACTTCCTAACTTGAGATTTCTTTAGCCAATACTCTTAGCTCAACATGATCTACATAAGAAAGAGCTAACAGTTTGGTGCCAATCATTTTAAATGAATCCAATATCTCAAAATCCACAACTATCTTGTCAATTATAACTTTCCCAGTTAGAGAATGGGTCATATCTTCAAATTTGCTATGATCCAACCTAGCCTTAACAAATAGAGCCTGATTTTCAGACTGAGATATAAGTTACCATCCTCATCCCAAAAAAAGGGAGTCCTTTCTAAAATAGCTCTATGAATAATTCTTTGAAAGCTTTTACTTGATGTAACATCTGGTCATCTTTTGCTTGGAAACTTTCAATGTGATGATTCTTTCCAATAATTTTCCTTTCCCAAGTTATCATTGTAACTATATTTTTAGTTCCCATTTTTTTAAATTCTTCTCCAAACAAAGTATTGAGAAAATTATAGTATTCTGAGTTGTTTCTACTGGTATTTTATTAAATGTAGCCTTTTGTCAAGTAATTTAATATGCAAGTAGGTGTTTTCATATTGAAGAAGGAAAGTGAAGAAAGAAAGAAAATATAAAGGAGAAGAATCCCATGCAAGGCAACTGCAGAAACAACTTGTGGTGGTCTTATTGATCAAGCATCATCTTAGAAAACTGCAGAAACACCCGGGTTGTGAGGACATTAATTAACTTCAGTTGTGGTGTGTCTTAAATGGATTTAAGATTAGGTGATATGAGCACGTGAAATTCAAAGTGAAAGAGACCATGCAACATAACAACCATAGTTGTGGAGCTTTGGACGGAGATAATAATAAGAGGGGGAACTCTCACTCTTAAGTTTCTATTTTTTTATTGATTTCGATAAAATGAAAGCGTTGTTATACATGTTACAGTTGAAACTGTCTTGTTTTTACTTATTGAAAAATACAATGAGTAATGAAATAGTTAAATTTCAATAAAAATAAATGAATAAAAATGAATTCATTTATATGGATTTGCTAGGTTAAGCATCAAATTCATAAGGCATGAAAATGTCCTACTCATGAGAGTAAATGAAGTGACTAATTTTAATATATATATACCTTTTTAGCAAAAATGGCACTTCTCCGTCTATGTCGACACTTACATGTTAGGTCGCATGACAACAATTCCATGATGACACTTCATGAAGGATACTATCAATAACCCAATGGACGTTAATAGATGGAAGAATCACATTTGATACCTTTTTAGCAAATGATTACCTTCTTATTGGCATTTCACATGTTATTTGTTGTGACAATATGATTCAAAACGATTTTTAGGAGCTAATGGAATCATCACAATTCAATATGTTAATGAAATATGCAAAAAAATAATCAAAAGACTGAATTTAACACATAAGGATAGAGCCAATAGCAAAGTTTATTATCATTGTCCAACATGTAAATATGTTTGGAGCATGTTTATATTACAAATGGAGAAAAAAATTATCCTTTGGAGGAAAATTGTATGCATACATGCGAAAGGCTTAGATTAGACCTCAGAACCCCCCTAGGTGGACCGATGAGCTCCCTAACCACCTAAAATTGTCACCAATGCAAGTGTGAATGTCGATAGAGAATTATATGATATAAGTTAAGGTAGAGTAGCCACAATGGAGTGCATGGGTGAGTAGGAGTGTCTCTAGGAAGTAATACTTGTTCCAAAAGGACCAAAAACACCAAAAAACCATGCATGGGAGCCTATGGTCAACCAGTTTCCATGTTTTATTGAGAGGGAAAACACCAATGAATAAAATATCATAAATGAGGGTGAATTTGTAACCATAATAATCAAATTTTGGATCTTAGGTGCATTAATGAGTCCAAAAGACCAAAGGACCTTGCTTGACCAAGACAACCTAGTGTTGGACCATATAACATAAGTATGAAACTAATGAAAATGTGTCCTAGGCATATTACCATCATAATAAGGTGTTATAATTCTATAATACCCCCTGTAAGCATGACATAGTCTAAATATATCACAGAATTATTGAGGCCTTAGAAAATAAGGCTCAAGTCACCTCTTACAAAAGTTTATTTGTCCATATAACCAAGGTAAGGAGGAAAAGCTCATGGGAACAAAACCTTCGCTCAAAAATGGACATGGAGATAATTTAAGTGAACATCAGAAATTACCATGTGTCACCCACTCCAAGAAGTGATTTCATATACGAGAATGGATTCTCTGTGAAGCCCTTAGTGAAGATATCGGTAGTTTCCTATGGATACGGGAAATAATGCAATGATATCACCACCTTATTCACCAAGATCCTGATGTAGTGCGTGCATATCTCTATGTTCTTAGTCCTCTGTATCTGCACTTGAGCAATAGAAATATTGATTTCACTTTTATTATTACATCAAAGTGCATTGAGTGAATCAAACTAAATCCAACTTCCCCAATAATACCTTGCAACCACACATATTGTGTAGCTATGTTCACTAATCCTCTGTAGTTGGCCTTAGTATATGAAATGGATATAGTGCATTGTATTTATTAACTAGACTATGGGACCATGTGTAAGCATGAATACATAACCTTATGTTTACTTTATGTCAATGGAATCTCTAGACCAATCAGAATCAATAAATCCAATTACTTCTAGTGGAGAACTAGCAACATAGTGTACCCCGAAGCTTTCTAGTTCCTTGCACATAATGAAGATTATATTTGCATCATTACAATGGATTTCATGAGGATCCTAAATATATATTTCAACATAACCTAGAACATATTTGAAATCTGGTTGAGATTTTGTGAGATACAACATCTCCCAACTAGTTGTCTGTACAATGAGTTGTCCACCGATTGAGATGCACCAAAATCACCTAGTTTTATTCTTGAAAGGAATGGGAACTTGTCTGCCTTACACTCAACCATATTGAAATCTAATAACAACTAGATGCCGCATACTTTTAGTCTCTGACCTTGATCCGTAGATTAGATTGCTTAATCTTCAAGCCAAGAAATATTTTCAACAATCCAAGGTGAGTCATAGAAAATTCACTATGAAAAGATGACATTATTTATCTTAGATCATCAATACAAATTCGTGTAGTAAATATATCATCAACATACAAAAATATGACCTATACTAAATCATCATTATTTTGCAAATATATGTTAGGATCATATTTGCATCGCTCAAAGGCTATTGAAAGAAGGAAGTTGTCCATATTGGGATACCAATCCCTAGGGGATTGCTTGAGGCCATAGAGTGACTTTCTAAAACTACAAGCAAGTGAAAGATAGTGAATGAAACCTTTCATCTATTGCATATATAAATTCTCATGAAGTTCACCATGAATGAAAACACTCTTCACATCCAAGTGATGCTTACTTATGTGTATGAGGATGAGATCCAACCATGATAAAGCATCTCTCTAAAATATTCAATTCACAGGTAGAGAAGGAATTGTGAAATTGAGATATAGTCTTCCTAGAGTCTAATGGATCTCCAACAACATCACTAGCTTCTTGTATGGTTTTCTCATACCAATTTCATATAATCTGTAAGTCATGTTATGAATTCATGTCATCATCGTCATCATCAACATCAGAATCAGAAAAATTCGAGGAATAATCATCACTTACATCATCATGGACTGGAGGATGTGAGTAGTCCCCTTGAGCTAGTTCGGCCTCCTGCATGGGTGCTTCTTCGAACTGTACACTCCTTTCAATGAATGTTTTTAGAAATGAGGGATAAAATATCTTGTATCCCTTTCTATGTGCATCATATCCAACCATAATGGAATCCTTTATTTGATATTGCAATCCTTTTCTTTTCTCAGGAGGAATTCTATCCCAAGCCTTTGAGCCAAAAACCCTGAAATGAGAAACAGTGCGACTGTGACCACTCCAATACTCAAATTTAGTTTTTCCTTCCAACTATTTGTGTGGAGATATTTTCTGAACATATGCAACATAATTTATAGTTTCATACCATATATTAGGATTCAAATTATTTGCTTGCATCATTCATGTAGCCATCTCCTTTAGATCTCTGCTCTAGTGCTTTGCAATACCATTCTTATCTCCATCTCCAGAATGAGTTTTGCAGCACCGATATATTTCATATCAAATTTTGACGACATTTGATACTTCACCACCTTTATAACATCTTTGTTGATTTCAATTAGAAACATGTCATTAACATACAATGCTATCTTAATTAAGTGATCTCCAACTTGTTTGAAGTATACACGGTGACCAAGTTTTCTTCTCACAAACCCCAATCCAAGTATGTATGTGTCAAAAATTTTGTACCACATCCTTTGATATTGCTTCAGACCTTAAAGAGAATTCCTTATTTTGCATACCAACTCATTTTTCCCTTAATTATTAACCCTTGTGGTTGTTTCACGTATATTTATTTTTCGAAATCCCCATGTAAGAATGATGTCTTCGCATCCATCTTCTCTACTTCAATGTCAAAACAACCATCAATAGAAATAAGAAATATAACCTAAGTTAATTTTTCAATTGGAGAAAATGTTTAACCAAAATCATTTCCCTCTACCTGAGAATATCCCTTTTCTACCAAGCAGGATTTGTACTTCTCCAATTTACCTTCTGCATTCAGCTTCTTTTTAAAGAACCATTTTCTCTGGATGGATTTACTTCTAGCTAGTAATTGTACCAGATTCCAAGCATAATTTTTGTCCAAGGCATCCATTTCTTAAATCATGGTGTCATGTACCCACCCCTCATCCCAGTGGAGAGGACGCAACACTACCATTAACAATTAAGACAAACTATCCCCATAAACATAGAATGAAATGCATTGAACTAATACATGCACAGATGCATAAATATTTAACATAGGACTGAAGCATAAACATGTTCATCATTTTCATTAAAGAAATACAATGCAGATATTAACATAAGAGAGTATTATCTTGGAAAGAAGCTCATCCTACAACCATCTATGTCATTGCAACGTTCCACCCAACCATAGGCTAGTGTGCTCCTCAATTTCTCAGCAACACTGCTACCCCTGAGTTGGGCATGGTTCCCACAAGGAATAAGGAACATTAGCAGGCTCACACATAGCCAAGGATACAAAAAAAATCAGCCAAGACAATACAATTGGGTTTATCAGGTTGCAAAGGAGATGGAAAGGATACAAAAAAACTCAGCCAAGCCAATACTAAGCTAGTGAGCTCCTCAATAGAGCTACAGACACCTGCACCAAATCTAGCCTTGCTTCTAGACATCTACACGCTGAACACATGGAAGCATCCTCTTCTCTGCTAAAAATTTCCTCAGGATATGCCTTCCCTTCCAATGCTATTTAAGGTGTGCAAAGAAGAAAACCAGCACCCTAGATATTTTTGTGGGGTTCCTTCACACACTAGGTTTATCATTCTTGTCAAACCCCATTTCCAATCCCAATTCAATTCATACCAAAGCACAGATGCATACACATCAAGATACACAATTCTAGGTTGACGAAAATAGTTTCGGAAACAAAACTAATTGCCAATATGGGTGAAAACAACCCCCTAACAACAATTCGATTCTTAGGGATGTTGCCAAAACAGACAAAAAAAACTCAAGAAAACAATATATATCCTCCAAATCATTGGGAAACACAAGAATGGTTTGTCCCAACTACCTAGTGGGGATAAACCATAGTAAAAACCATCAAGCAAAGATCCCAGCCACTGGGATTTCCAAAAATGGCTTCCTAGTCATGGGGAAAATGGTGAAATCTGCAAACACATGGATGGGGAATGCACAACAGCTCCAGAAATGTGAGTCCAAGTGCCAAGGAGCTCCAAAAACATGAATGAAGAGGAGGACACCCATGCATGAGGGAATGGTAAGCATTTTTGGGCAACAACTGGAACTATAAGTCAACAAACGTTTTCTCAAAAATGGGTGCTTTCACAAATTCGAATTTATTTTCCCATACTCCTCCCATTCCCATGCAATAAATACTTCAACCAATTCCTCACAGTAATAAATGATTGGGTGAATGAGACAAGAAAGGTAGTTGACAGTTTGATGGGTTCTCCCTTTGACATTTTGGATTTTCCCCGTTGGCCCCAAAGGTTTGAATATTCCCCCCGCCCTTTATCCTTAAGAAATCATGCCCCAATATCATTATTTCTTGCATTGACATAGCTGGTTGTGTGTTTTTAATTAAATTGCATATTTACATGATGTCCAAAATTATAATGTGTCGGCTAGCAAGAAATACCGTCGGCATCGATTTTAATCGTCAAACCTAAAATGATAAATCAATGGTGGGGTTTTTTCCTTTAGCTCCACACCACAATTAAATACAATATAAACATCATATACATTTTTAATGCAAATGGGGTAAAAACTGGGGTGTTATACATGGCCTTCTTCTAGAGATCACTATCTTATGAATCAACAATTTCCTTCACATTTCTAATATCACCATCAGTAATAGACAAAGAAAAATGAGTGTGAAAATAAGTTTGAGGTTTCCTTATTTCTCAAGATGATCTCAAAACTGGGGTATGAGGTTATTCTTTTTCTAATTCAGCTTCTTTTGTTGATTTAGATTCTTCACCTTCTAACTCAAACTCTATTTAATATGGTTCCTTTTCCATTGGATTCACTTCCTATGTGGGGACCTCTTTGACCTCTCTAAATACAACATCTCGAATGTACACAATCTTCTTAGTAACAAGATTCCAAATCTTATAACCTGTCATTCCATATTTATATCCAATAAAGATACACTTCTCCTACTTCTTATGCAACTTGCTCGTTTTCTCCTTTGGAACATGTACAGAAGCATCACAACCAAAATATTTCATATGCTTAATAGAGGGTTTCTTACTAATCCATACCTTTTGTGGAATTTGATCAATAAATGCTGATGTGGGTGAACGATTTACCAAGTAACATCTTATCCCCATTGCTTCTGCCCAGAATTCTTGTCCTATCCCAACACTTCTTAGCATGCTCCTTGTCATTTCCATCAATGTCTTATTCATCCTCTTAACAACTCCATTTCATTGAGGTGTGTATGGAGTATTCTTTTTCCTTTGTATACTGCACTTCTTACAGAAGTCCTCAAATTCATTCCCATAGAGCTCTCCACTATTATATATCCTCAACACCTTTATTTTCTCTTCTGAATGATTTTCTACAAGAGCCTTTAATTATTTAAATTTAGAAAATAATTCATATTTCTTTCAAAGTAAATATATCCATGTGTTCCTTCATAAATCATCTATAAATCAAACATAATACACATATTTTTCTAATGATGGAACAAGAACATGTCCAAACAAATCCCTATGTATTAATTATAGAATTTCACTTCCTCTTGTAGCACCAGATGCAAATCTTACTCTATTTTGTTTTCCATATGTCCAATGTTTACATAAATTAAAATACAAACTGCAATCAGTCATACCTTCAACAATACCTTTACCTTGTAATGATTGAAGTCCCTTTTCTATGATATGCTCCAAGATTTTATTCCATATCATTGTCTTTCTTCCTAATGCAATCAGGGTTTTTTCATATTTACCTCCTTCCGCAAGCACAACAGATCTACTCCATTCATCAAAGATGGTTATTTCCAATAGTTTGTACAAATTTCCATACCAAACTCCCATCATCAATACCATTAATCCTAGAACCATTTTGCAACCACCATATCAACACATAATCTTTACACCTATAACATCCATGTTTTCGACAGATATCAAGTTTCTTTATAGATTTGGAACGTGTAGCACTCCAAGTAGAGTTCTAATCTTTCCATCCTTCAGTTTTAGCTTTGCTCTAGCATGTCCAATGATACTGGCTAGTGAATCATCTCCCAAGTACACATATCCCCCATTGAACTTTTGATATTCATAAAACCACTCCCTATGAGGGGTCATAGGACATGACGCACTTGATTCAATCAACCATATAGCACATTCTGAATGATTACACATGGAAGCTAGGTACACATTCCCTTCTTCATCTGAGGATTTATTGTCCTCTATTGAAGGGGTATCCTCATATCCCTTTATTTTCTCAATATTATTAAATCTACAATCCTTTTTATAGCTCTCATCTTTATTGCATTTCCAACACTTCCTTATTCCTTTTCATGGGATTTAGATATAGCCTTGTATTTATATATCCCCCCATGTCCTTTATTTTGTTTCTCTTGTGGGGGAGACCTTTGATAGACAAGGAATCCATGCTATAATTATCCATCATTTTCCACCTCATCTCTTTTGATAGTAGGGATAACACTATTTCATCAAATTTTAAAGTCTCTTGGCTAGAACTACCTATTGCAATAATTAGGATGTCCTAGGAATCTAGAAAAGAACACAATAATGTAATACATTTATCTTCTTCGGCCATTTTAATACCAATAGCGGTTATTTGACTTACTACATTATTGTAGACATTCATATGGTCTATTACATTTTCATTTTCATCCACTCTGAGGTGAAACAATTTCTTTTGCAGAAACAAATTACTCAAAAGGGATTTTGATTGATACAAACTCCCTGGTTTCCCCCAAAACCTTACCGCACTATATTCACATGATACATTCAAAAATAGATAGTCTTATAATTAGTACAATCATATTGTACTAATTTCCCTTCTTTCTATTTTATCCCAATCATCTAGTGACGTAGCAATGGGTTTAGTACCTATATCCAGAGCATTCCACTATTCCCAATATACAAGAAGATCCTCCATTTTGAGCTTCCATAACTCAAGTTATGCCCATTAAACTTCTCGATCTCAATTCTTGAACTACTCACCATTCTCTTTCAATGCACAAATCAACACTAAAAATCTCCCACTAAACCCAGGTTTATCACAAACCCAAGATATACTAACTGCATTGAACCCTCAACAACAAAGGAATCCCCCTAATGCTAATAATCAAGCTATGAAACCACATGCAAGTTTTAAACCTATGCAGAGAATTAAATAATATAGATTCTTTTAAGAAAAACTTAAATTACACCACAACATTCACACATAAACATAAATATTTACCCTGGAAACCCTTAACCAGGAAAACCAACAAACCTTGGAGCCAGACCCCCTATTTTCTCATTATCATTATGAATGACTCAGAACACAATATAGGTATTACGTCGCTCAAGTAACCTAATTCATTAAACCATGTTAGAAAATAGACCTGAATCCCTTAACTGGGATTACATTACATATTTTTAGAAAATTCCCCCAAAATAGCCAATTGCAGGGATTGTTATATGCAATGCTGAGAAGTGCATGTTCCCTCCACATGCACATGCAAGGAATATAACATATACCAAACAAGAATCCTCTTTCTCTTAGTAAATCCTAAGCTAATAAGAAATTTTTCAATCTTGTTGTATGATGTCAATATTCTCAAACTGAGAGATCTTCTATAGTCACTATCTCTGAAGCAGAGTATTATCCTCCTTCTACATTTTTTACCTTATGTTTCAGAACCTTCTATATTGGAGTGATAGGTAGCCTCCTCTACTACTAATATTCTATGTACCAAGATCCTCTATCTCAAACTTTTTGTAAATTTCCTCTTGCACCCACCTGCGAGCCTTTCATCCTCTGTAGGAGTCTATCTACAAATTTGTAGAAAAGGTTGAGATCTCCATCACTCTAGGTGATATTCAAGATCCTCGTGTGAGTGTATTTTCTATCTGATGGGATCCTTTTGAGCTCATATAGATCCTTGTGCACACGTGTGGTTCTCTACTTGATACTTCTACTTTACTAGAGAAGTGTGGCTGGTCCATGGAGCATTTATCTCCATCATCTGCTCCCTCTTGAGAGGAACCATGAACCTTGCTTTGTATTTCTCTATGCTACCAACTCTTGCATGCATGATATTGTAGATACACATTGAATACACTACAAATCTACCTTTAGGTCTCAAAACCGCATCCTAGACATATGATGAACTCGTACTCTTTGATCATACCTTCCTTCCATTCTTTGTTCTTGGTTGCTTCTTCATAGTTGGAAGGATATGCATCATTACTATCACATAACTGGAGTGTCTCTAAGGCCTCTTACTTTCTTTAAAAGTTTCTTCACCTTTTTTTATTCCTCTTGGATGATCTCTCATGCCCAAGCTGTTATTCATATTTTCAGGTGGATCTACTTTTCTCTATGACTTCTTCACATCATGATTCTTATATTCTTTTTAAGCTCTTCCTTTCTTCATGGTGTCTCTAACCTTGGGAGATTTAGGGTCCTCTTCATTTTGTTATTGTAGTGAATCTTCTAGTTGAACCATCATAGGATTTATCAATATCTAAATTCACCATCATACCTGGGAGTTTCTTGACTTTGATAGAATGAATCATTTCCTAGGCAAAAACAACACACTCTATGATATACATTCCCTCAATAAAGCCTTACTGCTCAGGAGAGATTAATCCCGAGAGAATAGGTTTCAGGAAATTATCTATTACATTCATGGTGATTTTGTATATGACATTGCAAGGATTATGGTCCTGAATTTATTTGGGGAATCAACACCTTCACTCTTTCGAATGAGAGTAAAAAGGGTAGCATTGAAGGGTGGAAAAATCCTACTGGAAGCCCTGGAATCTTCCACTATTCTCCACACTTCCATTATAAATTAGCTCCCAGAAATGGTGAAATAGTTTCACCGTGAATCCATCTTGTCTTCAGGTAGTTCCTTCTTTCATCTGGAAAACTGCTTCCTCCACTTTAATGATGGTTATCAGTTTCATCAATAGATCATTTTTCTCATGGGTAACCAAGGATGGGATAAGTCTTGTTATCATGTCTATATCTTCCCGCCTGTCCTACCTTGGATTAGATCATATGTAGGTAAAATGATGATTTAAAGTGGTATCTATATCTTCCCTAGTTTCCACCCATTCTCCTCTCGCATTCTTGATGGAAAAAATCTTGTTTCGTATCCTGTGATGAATGACCAAACGTTGGAAAATTTTTGTGTTTCACTCTCCTCCCTTTAGCCATTGATTCTTGGATTTATGTTGCCATAGTATTTCCTCCTGCTTTTCTCTCTCTTATATTATGGAACATAGCCTTTGTTCATCCATTTTAAAATCAGTCGAATACCCTTCATTTAACCCAATGGATTGGACCTCCTGAAGCGGCATTCTAGAATTTTTTTATCTCAAAAGATATTACCTTATTCTTCCTTATTCCATTTTTTAATATTTTCTTTCAGTCCTTTCAAATTCTATTGCAATTTGTATATGCTTGGTTCATCTCCTTCACTCACCTCTTCCCACCAAGTCCTAATATTCTCATCAAAGTATGGATGCTCAGACCATAATTATTCGAACCTGAAGGGATTTTTGAAATGAGATCCCAACCCACTCCACATTAATTCAATTGGGAAATGATTTGAGCCCATACTAGGGTGTGTTTTAGAATGAATCTTGGTCCCTAGATCTATAATGGATTCAAATTCCAAAAATCACTCAAGTCTAGAATCAATATGTATATCTCCCATCCTTTTTATTGTTCCAAGTGAACCATACCTCTATAGAAATGATATCTATGAGTCCCAATTCATTGTTTGTCTCTCTAATTATTTCACGCTCATCATCCAATGTGGGTCTCCCACCATATGCGAGATGTATAATAGTTGGTGGAGGGGTATTGTTAAGATTCCTCCTAAGGTAAAAGGTTGTCGGTTCTAATCCTATCAGATACCAAAAAATCCAACCATGTTAAGGGTTGGTGTGGTCCAGGCTGGGTACGATCCCCAGGTGATTTTGTTAGCTTAGATGCCCCTGGTTCGTGGTTACTTATCCAATGGAAACCCTGCTAGTCAGGGGGGTTCCACCACTTTGATAAAAAAAAAAGTGTGCATCTCCCACCCTTTTTTTCCTCAACGGAGGTGATGAGTTTAAAGTCCCCTCCTAAAACCCAGTCAGCACTATACATTCTATCCCGCATTTTTTGAGGGGATTTGATAAAATCCCTCTTATCCCCGTCATTATTAGGCCTATACACATTCATAAAAACCCCTTCAATTGAAAACCATACAAACTTGAAATCTGTATATAGAAAACAATGATTTCCTTGAAAACCCCTTAGACTAATCCTAGTGGGGTCCGATAGAACTCCATAGCCTCCCATAAATCCTCTTCTGTATATTCCTATCCCTTCACTTCCCTTCCAATTTTTTTTCTCAACTCCTCAATCCAGGTAGCCTGGCACTTCGTCTCCTGTAAAAATACAATGGTTGGGCTTGTCTTCTTAATGGTTTTTCTTAACATCCTAACTTTTTGGGGGATATTTAGGCCTTTGATGTTCCATGACAAGATCTTCATTGAGAATATTACAAGCCTAGAGCATCTTTAATTGTAGGGTACTATTTTGAATCTACCAAACGCCTTCGATCTTTTGCAAATTTTTGTTTGTTCGATTTCCTACCCATCTTCTCGGAATGGTTCTTCAATTTTCTGTTTTGTCTCCTTATGATATTCTAAGCTTATCCAAAGTTGGTTTGAGGACCGCGCTTTAAGGATATATTCTCTTAACATGATTAATTCTTCCTATGGTACGTAACTATCCCCTTTAGCTTTAGAGGAATTCTTAATCCCCTCCAAATCCATATCACCTATATCCCTCTTTTTGGCTTCCTTACCTCTATCTCGTTCCAACATTTCTTACAGACTATCCTCCTTATTCTCTTCCTCCATTTGAGTAGCGATCTCAAAGATCTCTAAAGGGGGTGAGGTACCCTATTTTCCCACCGGTTGATTATTTAGGGTTTCCTCCTCTCCATCTTCGAGAACCTCAAATCTGTTTAAGCAAACTATCTTCTTGTGCACCTCCTAGTTGTCCTTCTTTCAACCTCCTCTCTTTCTTGATGGGGATCTTGCAAAACCTTTCTCCTTTTATTCCTCCTTCCCTGAATTTGGATTCGGATTGTTCATAGTGCAATCCCTAAATAAATGGCCATATTGATGACACCTTCAACACGAGAATGGGATCTGTTCATAATCTAGGGTATGCACCCAATCCTCATCCTCCCATGACATTCGAATGGATTATGGAAACTATTTTGTTAGATCCATGTAGACACAAATCCTCGCATAGGTTCTATAACGCTAGATCTGTCTTTGTTGTGATATTTTGTTTGATTTCCTGAGATAGTTCCTCAAGTTCTCCAATATTTCTGGATCCCAATATTCACCAGGTAAAGGAGATAACCTCATCCAAAATGGTGCAACTTTTGTATCCTCCTTTTCTGCGCAGAAATTTTCCTTCTAGGATCTCAAAAACATGCATGTTGATTAGAAGAAGCATCACCTCCCCCCCATCCATAACTTTATTTTTATCCTCCAATTTAGTGAAGGAGATTGTGAAGAACCACTTGTAACCTAGCTGAAGGTCATAGTGCCCCTTGGGTTTCTAGGTAGAATTGATCCACCAAACTAGGTCCTTTTATGAGGGTTGTATTCCTATGAATTTCCCTATCAGCGCATGATATTTGATATAGTGGATTCTTTCTCTTATCTTTGAATATGTGATTGTCATGGACAGAATCAAGGCCACTTTATGCATGCACTGCCTTGGCTTCTATGTCATGGATCTTTCTATCTAAGTATTGGTGTGATCGATATCTATGGGATGTCCTCGATCTTCAACCCTGCTGAATCTGCTGCAAGGGAGGATTTTTTGCTGCCCCCCTTTCCTTCCGCTAGGATTGTGTTAGTTTTTCCAACTTCTCAAATTCCAACCAGTCCTTCTACCTTTGTTTTCTATCGTTCCAGCTACTTGTGACATTAATTATATATATATATAAGTATTTTGGATATTCATTAGAAAAATGAAATGGTAAGTGATACAATTTGTCTTATGGATGGAGGACTAGATACTTCTAATGTTAACTATAAGAGTATGTTTTAATATTTTGAGCATCAATGTAATAAATTTATTACATATCTATTGAATATTGATTCATATAATAGAGGGTTTTAGCAGGTTTTATTGTGTTTACAAACTTAAACCATCCACAAAAAAATGTACCATCTCCACCTAGCTCTTTGAACCAAGAGATGGATACACACAAATAAGGATATAAAATGATGACCCTCACATGTAATTTCCCCATAATGCTAAAAAAAAAAAATCCTCTTTAGGAGGGACAAATCTAAATGAAATGCATACATATAGCAAATTTAAAATAGGCACTGGAATACAACAAGCATACCTTCATATGCACACATTAAAGTAGAAAACCCATGAACATAATCAAGAATAATCACATAGAACATGAAAATGCGAGTTTCCATAAAGTAAATACATTTATTTTTCATATTTGTAAATAATTACAGAAGATTTATCTTTTAGTGGATTTTGTTCTTTAAAACTAATTTAATAAGAGTAATTAGCTATTATATTTTTATCATTCAAGCTAGCATTATGATCTTAGGATCTTTAACTAAGACAATAACATGCACAGCAATAAACACAAGAGACAAGAGACACAAATAATTTTTCCTCAGGGAAACCATAAAGGAGAAAACCCCACAACTTCCTCAGAGATAGAATCAGCACAAAAAGTAAAACCCAAAAACATAAAGATGATTTCCTGACAGCAGCAGTATCTCTCTTGTCCCTGTAACTTCTCCTCTCACTCATGCACCCCAATGAGTGAATGTGTGTGTGATAAATAGAGAGGCTCACTCTCTATTTATATTCTTTTGTTCACTTGAAACCCACTCCAACATGTCGTCCTTAGTTAACAATTACTTACTAGAGCCAACATCTCTAGGAGTGTCTAATAACCCTAGTGCGCCACGACTTGTGGGGACTTTTCCTCCTCCGACCAACAAGGAGGTTTATCCTTAACACAATGGTGGGGAATGTTTCCCCGACTTACAATGAATCACCTATGGTCGACTTCTCTAGGATAAGGTTAGCTGAGATTCCGTAGTGAGGTTTCATGGCATCCAATGGAGAATCTGCGGTGAGAAGATTTATTTTCGACGTTTCGAACCAAGCATGGTTCATCTTCATGATAAGGAGATGCCTGAAGATGAACCGTGCTTGGTTCGAAACATCGACAATAAATCTTCTCACCATAGATTCTCCATTAGATTCCATGAATTCTCTAGGATAGTCTAATAACCCTAGGGCCCCACAACTGCGGGGACTTTAACCCTTGACCAATAGGAGGGTTACCCACAATGACTTGACATGAATTGTTTACATTATCGAAACTTCCTGAAATAAACATTGGGGTATGACATGACTCAAGTACATTACAAATACATCCCAAAATAAACATCGGGTTACAATACATAAGCAATACAGATGAATACATTCTGAAGTTACAAATACATCAACACTCCCTCTTAACTAGGAAGGTATTCTCTCAACACAATTTATCAGCACAAGTTTTCTTCTTTGTATCATCTGGATCATCATTGATTTCTTGTCATCTTCATCTAGATTTGGATCATCACTCGATTTGGATCATCATCACTGGATCTAGATCATCACTCGATCTGGATCATCATCACTTTATCTGGATCATCCCTTGATCTGGATCATCATCACTGAATCTAGATCATCACTTTATTTGGATCATCATCATTGGATATGGATCATCATCAATATATATAGATCATTACTCAATCTGGTTCATCACTAGACATCATTACTAGATCTGGATCATCACTGCTCGATCAAAATCAATAGATATGGATCATCACTCGATCTGGATCATCACTGGGTCATCATCATATGTGCTATCTCATGATTCTTCTCATCACAGGAAGCTATATAGAGTCAACCATTTTTCATGGTAGTTGTAGGCCTAACCACCATGTGGATCTTCTTTAGTTCTTATATCTGACCTACTCATTAGAATGGCCCGCCCATCACTTACATCTGACCTACTCATCAGAAAGGCACACCCATCACTCACATCTGATCATGTAGGAACCAATCCTCTCAGCATGATAGAATCACTCAGCCCTTACATCTGACCTACTCATCATAATGGATTCCGGACTCATCACTTCCCCTTGGAAGGGACCTCGATCTAGAGAACACCAAGATTCTCCTTGAAGTACTCAAACTTCACTCTAGCTAATGGCTTTGTCAACACATCGGCTATCTGATCATCCATTGAAACATACTTGAGATTCACTATTGCCCTCTGCACCATATCCCTGATATAGTCATACTTGATCTCGATATGCTTTGACTTGTCATGGAACACTGGATTCTCTGACAACTTCTCACAACTCTGGTTCTCGCAATGTATACAAGTAGCATCCAAATGGATATCAAATAAATCAGACAGTAGATTCCTCATACTGCCTTACAACTAGTTGAACAAGCTGCGACATACTCTACTTCAACTGTACTCAGTCCCACACAGGATTGATTCCTGGTAAAGCAAGAGATCACACCTGATCCCATACTAAAGTAACATCCTGAAGTGCTCTTCCTATCGATGGCACTGCCCACCCAACTTGAATCAACATAACCCTCTAGGTTAATCTTCTGATTTGTATCATACTTGAGCCCATACTCAACTTTACCCTTTGCAACCATCAAGTGAACATGTCTCAATGTGTTCACAACAAAGAAAATATCAGGTCTTGTATTCATCAGGTACATCAATGAACAAAATCATCTAACAATACATTGTGGCATCAACCGACTGCGATGAAGCAATAATCAATAGCTTCAGGTTCGATGCCATAAGTGTGGTCATGCGTTCCATCAACATGAACCTATTCAGGATCTCTACTGCATACTTCCCTTGTCCACGCCTCCATGCCTAGAACGTAGTGCATCAACACATAACAAGAACATCACTGGTCTTCCGCCTTCAACCTTGAAGCAAAGGTTGGAATCCGCTTTATTCTCAATAAATCCTAGAGTCATCAGTAATATATCCATCCTATCGCACCATGTCGAACCTCAAGATATTCTATAGTCACTCCCTCTGAAGCATCATACTTCCTATGTCTTTCGTACTCTATGCAATGAAACATTATGTAGTGGAGTGACACTGGATACCAAGATCCTCTATCTTGAACTTTTTCAAAAGTTCTTCTCACACCCATCTGTGAGCTTGTCATTCTCTATCAACCTTGTAGTATAGGTTCATATCTTCATCAAGCTCATCATGTATGTGTTATCCCATGGGTGTCTTTTGAACTCATACAAAGCCTTCTTTTATTTTCACACATGATTCTTCCTTTCATGTTTCTCAACTCCCACTGGCTGCAAATGTCTCTTCGTAGTCTATGCCTTCTTTTCCTAAGAAGCCTTGTGCTACGAATCTTGCCTTGTATCCCATGATGTTTCCATCCACTGCATGATGGAACTATCAACTTTCCTTCATGTATCAATACTGCATTCTAGACATCATTCTTGTTGAATTGATATTCCCTTTGTTCTTGGAAGGTTCTGCATCAATGACATCACTGCATTCGTCATATTATTTTTCATTTTTGAATGTCGTCACTTGTTCTTCGGAACAAGTCTCATGCTTCTTTGCTTGTAGCCGATTATAAATGCAATCTTTCCTACAAGTGAGATGCATTTGTATGGTTAGAAACATTTCATAAGGAATATTCATACTGCCAATTTCTTATGCATAAATATATGATCATGGAACTACTTTAGCCAATACAACATTCATCCATATCTCATAGAAACTTTTCTAGATGCCTTCCATCTCTACCAAGACAACATTGAGATTGTGCACTAATCCAATATGTCAACATAGAGGTTTCATTCTAGATAAGTAGCAATGGAGATTTGTATATCACCATGAGCTACTTACCCATCGTATGCATATTAGTAGTAGAATGCCAATAATGCAAACATTCTATCCTACATAATTCATTGACTAAATATAAACAAATGCATAAGAAAATAGGGTGTGTGCAAGAAGTTGAGGGACCCTTGATATGCAATGGTGGAGTGAAGCCATTCACTCTTGATACAAAAAAAAGAAATCAACCCAAGCAACACCAAACCTGCCAAGCCTAGTCCCAAGACTGGAAATGGTCATGCCAACTAGGCTAGTAAACAAAATCGCGCCTCCGTTTTAGCAAAGGAAATCACATGCATGATTTCCTTTGCTAAAACGAAGGCGCGATTCTCAAAACCTGTTTTTTATTTTTAAACCGGTTGAGGCCGTCCCTTTCTCATTTTTGGCGCAACTATTGGAAGAATGAAGATGAAACCTCTACTGTGCATATGTGATATAACCAAGACCCAACCTCCTATATTCTAACTCAATTGCTTTCAAAATTAGAGCAATGTCAGTATAACAACTTCCATACTCATCCCACAAGAATAATAAGTGTGTTTTGGCAATGTCATCATCAAGGGAAAGACATGTATACATATTTCCATGATTTCTACTACCCTCATGCTTTCCACTTTTGTATTCCATCATCATTCTTCTGACAGTATATAGTCATGGGTCTTCATGTGGAGAAGAAGTTCAAGATTTTGCTGCTGTAGATGAAATGATTCATGGGAAGAGTGTAACTAGTAGTTTCTAGGCTGCCATAAATTGAAATATCAATGTGGTAAAATCTTCACTCATATGAATGGATATTCATGAAGATTGATAGGAACCTCACCTCTCAATAGTAACTCAAAATTTAGACCAAATTCATCAACAATTCACCAAAAAATATTGGCACTACAACAATCACCCAAGTTTAAGGTGCAAATATATCATCTGTCCAGATCAATCCTTTCTTTTATAATCTCTTTAGCTAAAGGCATTTATCAAATGAATATAGAAATACTAATTTATTACATATTTTTATACTATTCACCCACCCATGTGACACTACATGCACAAGTGACGTTTTTTTTAATTCCAAATAAATATTATTCATCAACTTCATTCTATTTCATTGACCCACTTCTACACACTTTCCTATTTTCATATGTTTTCTGGGTTCAGTTTTCTTCTCCTTATGATATGTGTGCACTTGTGTGAGTCATTTCTAAATAAAAAATATTTAGTTCATATTCTAGGCACAACTTTCAATTGTACTCCTATTTCTTATTTATACTACCTAAACATTTAAATCATACATCACTTATATGGAAATCAACAATACATATTCATTTTCTTCAAATTTTCTTCATAATGAATGAAATACATATGCCTTTTTTTTATGGATGTTTAGTAATCATATTTGATACCAAGGGTGTCATGCTTCCACATGCCCTTTAATTTTTTAGTCGGTGTAGGCATATTATAATGATTGAAACCAGGTTAACTCATCTTGTTCTTACCTCATGAGAGACTAATGATCACTAATAAATAAGGATGGGTTAGAAATTCACCCTCATCATAGCTCCTACATATTTGTTGAATATCACCCTCATCAAAATAATAATAATCTTCATTATTAATAAATGGCTTAGAAATTGATTACCAACTCCATTCAACAATAGCCCCTCTCATTAACAATAAATAGCTTATATGAATAGGATAACACTCTAAATAGCTTATGCCACCTATTCTTTACTATAAAATTCAAGATCAATCTTTAAATTACATGATAGATGTAGTTTATATGTCAATAGTTATATAGTTTTCAGTTCTTATATATGTCATTATATCATGTGTTTATATTTCTAATGATATTTTATTTGTATTTATGATTGCAGTGTCTACTATGGATCGTAACAATGCAGAGATACTGAGGTTCATTGGCCATTTGAGAGAGATAGGTTCAGCTTGGAGGGGTGGAGATGAGCTCCACCACTCCCTGTCAGATTCATTATTATCTATTGCTGATACGATCGCAATATTGAATGATGCGTTGTATAGCATCGCATCTTACATGGACAGAAAATGGAAACGGTATGCTGATGGCTTGAGTTACAATGAGGTAAAAAAGTTGAAAATAACAAAACAAGCCATCTATTCATTGTTTAGAGTGCCTAGGACGGATAACATCCCGAAGATCAGTAGGCCACATATTTCTATTGAGTGGTGCACTTTTCCACCCATCAGAGACAACTGGATGGATAGGTGGTACATGGTTTTTGACATCCCCCCTCACAAAAATAGGGAAGTACCGATGTACTTCCTCCGAAAATTGTATGCAGAGTTTGTGATGGGGAAACATGTCAACTATTTTGACATGTTGGGCTTCCAGGGAATTGGTAGGGGAATTCCCCAACATTGACCCCATGCTAGGCATAGAGATGCCAATCCACAGATACCTGCACCCCGTGCCTAGATACCGACGGCAGACATCCCTCCTGCACATGACATGGTTTCCCAGACACAGGATGCATTTTTTACTCTAGCTGAGATGGTCTCTCAACATACGGCCACTATTGACTAGAGAGCGCCCTCTTCCTCTGCTGGTGTACAACCACCAGCTTCTGGTGGTGGAGGGACATCTGTTGGTGGGGATAGACTGACATCTGATGTGCCTCAAAGTGAGCCGCACATCTGCACATCGTGTGGGGGACCCTGTTATGGTCCTGGACCAAGACATGGTTCCAGTACGATGACTAGTGGTCAGGTAAGGACTTTGTTTTAAAACTCTGTTATTGAACTCAATTTTTAATTGTTCCATACTATATCTAACATATTAAAATATTCAGAATATATATGCAATATTTACTCTTGCAAGAGTTTGATGCCTCTCACGGGGGTGGTACTGCACTCAGTGTGGTTGTACCCGAGACCCAAAGAACCACAGTTGAGGTAATATTTAAACACTTGTCATTTTGTTATTACATGTATATTTTTGTTAATGCATGTGTTAGTCTTGATTAATTTATTAAAATGTCTAATATTTACAATTTTTGAAGTTGCAGGAAGCCCACTTGGAACATGATGCTGAAGATGAAGATATCAACAACATAGTCCAAGCTAGTATTTACAACTACTTAAAGAGTGTAAGTACATGGTTTATGATTGAATCTTGTTCGAATTATTTAAATTTCTTACTGTACACTCCTTTATAGAGATCACTAATGTAAATATAATTTTTAAACTTGCAGATGCTAGACGCATCTAAAGAGGAGCACCAAATTGATGGAAGCGGTCACTCCCGTGGTGGAGATATGTCCCAAGAAGGAATAAGTATATTACAACATGTTATTTTTTCAGTACATATTATTCCATCCATTCAAATCCATGTCTAACTATGGTAACACTTTATGAATGCATACATCATCACAGATCCCTGCACCACCTCTTTGGTATAGATCTCCCAGTAGTCGAAACATAGATAAGGGGGTTGTTTACACCAGATGAGGTCCCTCTTCCTTCAACAGAATGGCTGTGCATGAGGATCAACCTACTCATCCCACGGTAATGTACACACTTCCAATGGTAGTTGTTGGTTAGCTATGTATTCACTTCACAAGTGGTTTTTCTTAATGTTATTTTCGCATGTTTACAACATCAGCATGTAGAGTCATCCATGCTAGATCTTAGTGGGATTGTTGATGCTGCTGTCAATGCCGCATCTACAATAGGGATAAGTCACAGTGAGGTACATCTACTTGAATATTTGTAATTGTACATTTCATTTGTATTGTTTCTGGACATACACGATGTCTAACTATTTAATCATTTGGTGAATGTATCCATGCCATGGTCCATTAGTGCATACAACTGAGGTTGATGTTCAACCTACGACTCCTCTTACTACTGAAGAGCACCAGCCTCATCTCCTAGAAATGGTTTTTTTGGTGAAATATTCATTTTTCACATAATTGATTAATACTTTCTCATTCATGTACATGTTGATAATTCTTGAGATAATTGACATATTTTTTTTTATTCGCAGAGAAGCATGGCAAGGAGGCTCACTGCAAGGTTGAGTACACCAGAGGCACCTACACCCTCGACACCACAGGCACCTATACCCCCGACGGATGCAGTGAGTCTTTGTTTAATTTACAATTGAGTCATATTTTAAATTTTCAAACTTTGTTATTGATGGACAGTACTAGCTTAGTTACCTAATCAAGAAATATTGTCATTGATTTGCAGTCGCCAGAGATGCACAGTGGTCGTAGACGGAGCCGAAGAGCATCAGGGTCCGAGAAAAACAAGAGAAAGTGAGAATTTTGATGTGTTAGTCTAGGACAAATATGTATTTTTATGTACAGTCCGGAGTTAGAGTATAGGGGCCCGGTCCAGGACAAGTGTACTTTTGTTTGCACATGTACATCAAATATGTTTTTGATACATGTACATTGACAGGCCATAGATCTAGGACTTATATTTTTGTATTATAACTTTCGTGGTATAAAAAATATTTCATATCAAGGCTCTTGAGATATTCATGGTTCATTCTTTTAAGTGTGATTATACATGTGTGGCGAAGAATGTTTCTATGTGTAATGTTCCCCGTTTTTTATATATTTTACGATTGTATGGAGATATCAGTTATAAATTTGAGAACAATGCACAATTACAATAAACTACGTAATGACAAAAATGTACATTCACTCCCATTCTTGATAATCCAGAAAACATTCCAATCATAATCATGTGTCTATAGGAAAAATCTTTGTTAAGAGGCAATATACATTTCACTTTGAATTTGTTCTTTGGTTTCCACATGTTATTGTGTCAATCTATTGTATTGATTTGTAAGGATTATCTATTACTTATGAATGCACTATGTCAAAAGAAAAAACTATGATATTTAAAGGTTTCAATGATCTCAATACATGCACACTAAAGTCAAAGTTCTTGCTCGTGTAATTTAATAAATATAAGTGCAATACATTGTATTTCAAGGTTTCAATGAACTCACTACTTGCACACCAATTGGATATATCTAATTAAAAATTGTGAGTTTGGATTCATTAAATTACAAGTTAAGTCAATGCTCAAGTGTAATTTAATAAAACTAAGTGCAATACATGCTTTACATTTCATCAACAACCAACAACACTATTCAACAAACCTCATGCACCCAATGACTAATCACTCAGCGTTAAAGGAACTACAATAGAATCCAAAGACTGAGAACTCAGCATTAAAAGAACTTTGTACATGAGCAGATAATAAGCAGACCTTACATCAGTTTGAACATGCCTCTAGGGCGAACATTCCAAGAAAGATATTGTAGGATAATGGTTGTATAAGACTGTTGCCACTAATCCAAACTGAACCAAACTGATCCAAACTCTTGTTGACCAAGTCTGAGCTGTTGTATGAATGAGATGATTCCCTCTTCCAAACATGACTTGAACAAATAAGAACGATCTCCTTTTATAGCGTTCACCTTGAACAACTCTCCCATAGAATACTATTTCTTTAGAAATCCCTAGATTCTTACTAAGGAGGAGCACTCCCTTATTATTTTCCTTATGATTGGATAAAATTCCTTGAATAGGTCCACATTGCTAATTCTCATATGTCTAACTCGTGAGATCCTCTTAAAGAACACATTTATTCTTCATTTGAGAGTTTGACCATGTCAGAAGTTCCACATGGTGTCTCCTCAAGCAAATATCTTTCTTATTAAAATGTAGAAAATTCCTTGAACAAAATATTTTTACTCCAAATCCCTCCTCAAAGGTG